>JBBPBR010000006.1:31233315-31246258 GCA_037974775.1 Cicer pinnatifidum
AATCAAAACTACAATAAAATTACAACAAAGTAGTTATATAATGTATCTATTGATGATTTGATTCGAACATTGTTAAAATAATCTATCAATCCGAACATGTGGTAGAAGCATGCTAATAGCAATTCCATTTTTAATATCTGAATATTATCTTCATTATGTTTTTTATGGCAAAATCATTAATAATTTATTCATAATCAACATTTTTTAAACAAATCTTTTTTAATTGAAATCAACACAAAATTATTTATCTACTTTTCACAATTATAGATCTCAAATAAAATTTTAACAATTTTAATTTAGAAAAATTTCTCTAAGCATACGCAACAATAAGAAGGATAAAGATTATTCTATAAGATAGCTAGCTATGTATGCATTAGGAAAATAGTTAAACTTATCCAAAGAACTTATAAGAATAAAAAGTGTCCACCATTTTTTTTACGTATTCAACCATAAGAGCTCAATAATTTATAAGTTTAGAATTTGGGATCTAAAGTTTTTTTTAAAAAATTGAACCCCTCAAACTTTGACATTTTTTTTACTATATAATTTTTTATAAAAAAATATTTTGGTGTCTTATAAATTTGGAGTCGTTTACAGTCGCACACTCTAAGCATACTCATGTGTACCACCTTCACATACACAAATAATAGTTAGTAGAATCTACTAACGTGACAACGAGTATCTAGCGGAGTTTATTTTTTCAAATATCCACGACTATTAATGGATATCTATGTCCTTAAAATAAAAATATTATTTCCATACAAAACTTATTATTTTTTGCAATAATCTAGAAACACAAAATAGAAGTAATATATAAAAATATTAAACATTATCACATGAGCAGAATCTATTATAATTTAGTAATTTATTAACGGGTACTCATATATGCATATTGATATCTTTACATTCACTTTGTATCTATTAATTAATCGTAGTCAAAATATTCGTTAATTAATCAGTCAAAATATTCGTTCATTTTTTTATATATAAATATATGTTAAATCATGCATGTTATATCCATTGCAGAATTTATGCGTCGATATATTTTCTTCTATCTCTAATTTGGAGAGATTAAAATTAAATTTAACTCATGTTTAAAAAAAAAATAATACCATTTTTATTTATAGAAATGAAACACCTTTATTCCTCTACCAAAATAATATAAAAAATTATATGTACTACTAGTGTAAAAAATAAATTATACTACCAGTTAAATTATTTAAGATGTTTAACTTATATTTCATAATTAGTCTATAAATTTTTCTAGCCTAATTACATCTAAAATAATGTTGATTATGATTTGTCGAGAACGTAACATTGTTCGTATAGAACAATTATATTGTAAAAAAAAAAAAAAAAAATCTCTTTAAGAAAATGGAAAGACTTATTTAAGAAAAGAGTCACAAGTCACACTTCACAAGGCACAACACTCTTGGTGGTTTTCCCGGCAAGATGACTCCGTCATACTATAAATACCACTCTAATCAATTTTTGAATTTTCTGTTTGTTATTATTATGCACTCGATTCCGAGAGTTCCCTCGTTCAATCCCTTTTTCTCTCTTCCAAACGCACCGAATAATCCCTCTACATTCTCTTCCTCTCTCAGGTATCAAAGCACGCTTGTCAAAATCTGCTTCTGAATTTCAGAAATCCGATGCAAAACTCCTTTCACATTTTGTTTAATGTGTATTTTGAAAAATCTCAAATTCTCCATTTCTATATTCTATTTTCATCGCTGATTTTCCAAATTCAGTAATGGTGCCAAATCTTCTGCATTGATATGATTTTTTTTTCTTCTTATTTTCTGCTCAAATTCGGATTATGAGGAACTGAATAATCTAAAAACTAAGGGTTTCCTACTGGATTTACAATTCGAAATATATTTTCCATCTTGAGATTTGGTGATACTTGTTTTGATAGGTAATGCGAAAGATCACTGAGCGAACGAGAAAGGAACAGTGAGGTTGAATTAAAACTATGTATTTGTATTGTATGAAAATTACCTGGGATAAATAGTGATTGATTATATGCAACTTTATAAGTTATATCTTATCTTATTTGCTTTATAAATTACTTGATTATGTTTTATTTTATTTTGTTGATATCGTACTTTAGAACTGATGTTCTGTTGTCAACCTGTTGTTGTTTTAGGTAATTCAGCATCTTGATTATGGATTCATATTCTTTGAAGTCCATGTTCGATTTGCCTCCACCATTTCAATCATGTTTTAGTTTCAGGTACTACATTTTTTTCATGTAAAGTATTAGTAAGTTGCTTCTACATAGCTGCTTCGAAGCTTTTAACCTACCTGTATCATAAAAGCTTCTACAACTTGTATATTCGACATGATTTTATGCAAGAGATAGGGCTTCTTTATCAGGTATCATTGTGAGATACCATAAAAATGGATGATTTTTCCGTACAATTCTCTTTAGCACTGACACTTCTGGTTGAAGGCATGTCCGAATGTTAGATGTGTGTTGGTGTCTAACACCGATACTTTGATTACATTCAATTAAATCATTTTGGCAAGTTTTTACCAGTGTCAACGTGCCAGTATTGTCTCTGTTGTCAATGGTAATATTTGTGCTTCATAGACCCAATTCAAACCTCTGATAGTCACGGGTTGGAAAATAATATGCACCTAAACAAAGTGGTCTCACAGGGGTTCTTATTAGCTTAACATAATTATGAAATCTCTATGTTGTGTTGCATACAGATATTTTAATTCACTTCAGAGTGAATGCTTTCCTGTCTGTTTCCACTCTGATGTAAACATGGTCATCTCTGCTCCAACCGGAAGTGGTAAAACAGTACTGTTTGAGCTTTGCATTTTGAGGCTTCTATCCAAGTCCATATCAACTGATGGAAGATTCATGCATGTTAAAGGTTCTCTTAAAACAGTAAGTAATTTGCCACAAGATTCCAGCACTGAAAATTTTTTCTCATAGTAATCATTCTTAGGATTAGTATTGATTTGAGATCAACAAAAGGTAAATTCTGTAGACAGGTTCTCTTTCTCCTAGTTTGTGTATACCCAATGCTTTTTTTCCATAAACAAGACTTATATTGTATGTACTATTGATGCATAACAAACAACAGAAGCTTTTGCATGGTGAATCAGTCAATCATATGAAGCTTACAATTTGATATGTATTTTAATAATCATGTGTCCTTAACTAATTATCGGTATGTTGATCTTCTCACTTGGTGTCAAGATCTATATTGCCCCATCTAAGGCTTTAGTTCAGGAGAAGCTCCGTGATTGGAATCAGAAATTTGGACCATGGGGGATATGTTGCCTGGAGCTGACAGGTGACAGTGAGTCTTACACTTCAAGAAATATACATGAAGCAGATATCATTCTAACCACTCCAGAGGTCAGTATGCAAATGAAAGTTATCTAAACATAAGTAGATCCAGATACTAAATCTTTAGTGTACTTTACTTTTTCTTTTTTCATCTTTGAAATATTATATGCACATGGATTTCAATAAAATCATGACTTATGAAGTTTATGCACATGTTGCCCAATCCCAAGAGCCACAAGAAGCATTTACTTTTCCTTGCAGACACATGCTTACGCACATACATACACTATGACTGATTTGTTGACACTAGGAGGTGGCTAAACTTCACTTTCCAATGAATAGAAATTTGATGCAGTGTCACGATATGGTATAGAAGGTGGTGGTTTGAGCTTTTTCAGTGACATAGCACTTCTACTAATTGATGAAGTTCATCTGCTGAATGATCCACGTGGAGCTGCCCTTGAAGCAATTGTTAGCAGAATAAAAATTGTTTCTTGCAATCCTAAATTGAAATTAAATCCTCTGGCTCAGGTCCGCTTCCTTGCTTTATCTGCAACAATTCCAAATATTGAGGATCTAGGTACTTTTCTCTTTTACTTGATGTGAGTTGTCACGAGTTAAAATAACATTTAAACAACTATGGGAAGATTTTCATGCAATATATACGAATTATTGCAGCTAAATGGCTCCTGGTTCCTGACCGTGGGGTCAAAAGGTAGTTTTCCACCTCCACATTCAATACATGGCTTTGTGCTATAATGCTGCAAGTCAATATCCAGAAATATATTTCCTTTTGAATGTTCACAGGTTTGGAGAAGAAATGAGACCAGTAAAGCTGACGACCAAGGTTTTTGGTATGCTAGTAAATTGAACATAATCATAATTGAATCAATTTCTTAAAATTTTCACCCTAATAGAAAGCCTACATAACCAAGTTGTATGAGGTTTTGTCAGCAGGAAAAAAGATGGCATGAACAAAAGACACTAAATTTGAATTTGTGAATTTTTTTATTGCATTAGTCAATATCTTGAGCTTTGGCCTGTAGACCTGGCAGTAACCATTTATTTTTGTTCTACTACCAAATTTATGCAGGCTATGCTCCAGCCAAAAATGACTTTCTATTTGAGAAGGTTGGTTTGAAGTTGACTAACGCCAGAATGTGCTACTTTTAAATAATCCATTCTATCATTTAAATTTATCTTATTTTTTCTGTTTTAAACTACCATGCAGCGCCTTCAAAACTATATCTTTGGTAAGCAGTGTAATTCACCGTATCAGTTAACAGCTTTATGCTCTGTAACTTTTCTCTGTTATTAACATTTTTATATAAGAAAAAAAAATCATCATTCTTTCTGTACACGGGATTTCAGATATCCTCATGCAATACTCAAGAGGGAAATCTGCGCTTATATTTTGTTCAACAAGAAAAGGAGCTCAAGAAGCAGCTCAGCGACTTGCTCAAATTGTCATGAATTTTGGTCAGTCAAATCCTTTCATTAAGAGCAGACAACAGCAAGATCAGCTCAGGGAGGCTTCTCTATCACTCAATGACAAACAAATGCAATCATATATTCTTTATGGTGGTATGTTTTTTTTGCTGGCAACTAGTTATGATATTTCGTTAGTAATAACTTCAGCAATACAAGATGAAATGTGATTCAAACCCTTGAAACAAGATTTACACCATTCTTAACCTTGCTTTATCAATAATTGAAAGCTCTGTATACTTTTCTAGGAATAACTTGGACTATGGTTATATTTAGCTTTGAGAACCTGGGATAGAAAAGCATCAGGGTTGGATATAAGATTCCAATCTTGCTTCCCCACCATAGATAAATTAAAAACTCCTAAACGTTTGAAGCCCATGCCTCCTTTATGGTTAGGGATAGTTAGTTTATCCCAAGAAATCCACCTAATTTCTTTTACTGTATTATTGTTGACTCCCACTAGAAAGAATTAAGCATACGTTCCATCTTCTTTGATAGAGAAGGAGGTATGACATAAATGCGTCGCCTCACACACATTTGATTGGTTGGTTCTTCACTGCCATCATTTTTCAACTTCTTGATCATATTGACTTTTCCTACAGCCATTGCAGAGGCGTGGAACAATTAGGTATAATGATCTCCTTTCTTCAACCAAAAGATATTGACTTTTTGCTTCCAAAACAATCCTGGATGAATAATTTTTTAAATTGTTCATCTGCAGGCATATAATCTCTTAAACTTGTATTAGTGTTTCCGTTTTGTGTAGCATCTATAACAGATCTCTCCTCCCTTAGCCACCGTGTTCCACTGCTTCCCCCTTGATACCAGTGATTGGCCTTCAGATCTAGGCCCCATGCACATGTTTCTTGCTTTTGCAAAATTACAATGCTATGGAGTGCAATCCCACGCTCATTCTTTAAATTTTTAAACCTGTAGAATTGTGAAATTTAGAAAATGACATTTGCTTGCAGTTGGTTATCACAATGGTGGGCTTTGCCTCAAAGATCGCAATATTGTGGAAGGCCTTTTTCTCAAAGGTGACATCCAAGTACTTTGCACTACAAATACACTAGCCCATGGAATCAACCTCCCAGCACATACAGTGGTTATTAAATCAACACAGCACTTGTATGATTTATTTTTAATATTTTATGCACTTTATTGTAGTATATCGTATATGCAGAAAACTAATTTGATTCCTTCTCTTTTTCAAATCGACTTATTGGAATGTTAATTATTTTCAGCAACAAGGAAAAAGGTCTTTACATGGAATATGACCGCTCTACTATATTACAGGTTTTCTCATTAAGATACCTTATGATAATTTTAGTTTATACATACAAAGTATTGCAAAACGACAAGTGATATGGGTAATTATTTATTTCATCAGTATAGGTTTTACTTAATTTGAATCTTGCATCCATACATGTATCAATTGTAAAGAAGTATGGCACTGATAATTATCAATTGAGGTTTTGTTTAGCGATGTATATAAACAAAACTCTTTGGTTTACAATGCATATTCATACGATAGCCTTCGATTAAGATATGAATTTTTTTAGTTACTTTATTCTCTTAGTCCAGATAACCTATAAACTCTGATAGCCATGTTTATCGTTGTTCTGAATGAAAATGGAGGTTATGCAAAAAAGAAAGAAAATCTCATAGTGATGACGGATAGAATGAAGAATAGTTCCGCAAATGGTGGTGCATGGCTGGAATCCATGGTAACGATGTTGTCCGATGATGGTGGTGTACCTTCATGCACTCTGATGCTCTAGTCAGTAAATAATTTAGGTGGGTGAGAGGTTAAAAAGGAGGCATGCAGCGTGTGGTGATGATATGAGCCTAAAAGTGTATTTGTTTCTGTTCAGAACATGAGGGATTTTTATTATAGAAAGTCGGGTGAAAATTGGTGTTTTTATCTTATTTTAATTGGGGTAGGCCCCACTTGGATAGTGAACCACCCAACAAATCAATGCTTTAATATTTTTGCTTTTTATTTAGTTGCTCTGTTTGACTGTTAATAATATTATTTGAGCTAAATTTTTTTATGTACAGATGTCCGGAAGAGCAGGCCGACCACCATTTGATGATACAGGCATGGTTATAATCATGACTAGGAGAGAAACGGTGAATTATGCTACCTGAACACATATTTCCTTCTGCTCTCTCTCATGTGTTGTTAGCCACTGGCCTGCAGAATGCTTTTTAACTTCTACACTTCCAAAGTTCTTCAATTTTGATAACTAACTTTGTCCCTTTACATGTGCTCTTATTTTCTTACATGTGCTTCTACTCCAGGTTCATTTGTATGAGAATCTCTTAAATGGGTGTGAAGTAGTGGAATCGCAGTAAGACGGCCTCTTTCTATGTTGCCAATGGATGTAACATACTTGAATGTTGCTCATTTCTTTAAACATGGAGCAACTATCCTGCTTAGCTAATTGATTTTTTTTTTTATCCTAGATTACTCTCATGTGTGACAGAGCATTTACTTGCCGAAATAGTTCAACTGACAGTATCTGATATTACGAAAGCATTTGAATGGATGAAATGTTCATACTTGTATGTTAGAATGAAAAGGGTAAGTGAGTATGTACGTCTTTAACTTGTGTCTTAGATTCTACCATCCCATCTGATGAAATTTTTTATGTACACCAAGAATCCCGTGAACTATGCTATTAAGAAAGGAATTTCTGATGATCGTTTAGAGAAGCATGTGCAAGGTACAATTGTCACCAACTTACTATCTTATATTGTAGCTTTCTGTTTCCTATTATCTCCCTTTCTCTTTCACCTAGATATTTTTCCCTCCATCTCAGAGATTTGTGTTCAGAAAGTTAACGAGTTATCACAATATCAAATGGTCTGGGTTGATGAAGATGGTTTCCTCTTGAGTCCACTAGGTATTGATACCTTCACGAATAATTATATCTCTTAAATATTTGTGAAAATCCAACTGGTCGCTGATATTTTTTCCTTTTCCTACTTTAGATCCTGGAAGGTTAATGACAAAGTACTATTTGAGATTTGATACCATGAAACAGATAATGCGGACTCCTGAAAACTGCAGTTTGGAAGATGCTCTTCGTGTTGTATGTTTTGCCGAAGAAATTGCATGTGCGGATAAGTGTTGAAACTTTTTATATTAGGACACATTGTGTCGGTATTAAATATTGACACAATTATTTAATGGAAAATGAAGGGATACAGCTCAGGCGCAATGAAAAGAAGCAGTTAAACGAAATCAATGCAGACAAAGATGGTCGGCTTCGATTTCACATTCTTGGAGATAACGGGAAAAAGAAAAGGCGCATTCAAACAAGAGAAGAAAAGATATTTATTTTAGCAAATGATTGCTTAACTGGTGATCCTTCAGTGCATGACCTATCTCTAATTCAGGTAAGCATTGTAACATCAGTCTTTTTGCTACAGATCAGCATACTTATGTCTTAGTAATTAAGTAAACTCCTGTTACAGGACATAAATTCTATATGCTCCAATGGATGTAGAATTGCAAAATGCATGAAAGACTATTTTGTTCATAAAAGAAATTTTAAAGGAGCTGTGAATTCAGCCCTTCTAGCTAAATCATTTGACCAGAAGCTTTGGGATGATAGTCCATACCTTTTAAAACAGTTGCCTGGAATTGGGATGGTTACAGCAAAGGTGATATTAACTGACTTTTTTTGTTATTAATCCATATAATTATTGTTAATACTTTGTGCACTATATCCTTTAATTGCTCGATTTTTTGTTGATCTTTACAGGCACTGCATTCAATGGGAATTAAGTCGTTTGAAACGCTTGCTGAAGCTGATCCGAGGAAAATAGAGATAGTGACTGGTCGAAAATACCCATTTGGTAACCATATTAAGGATTCTCTCTTGTCGCTACCTCCAAAAGTTGATGTGAAGCTTGCAGAAATCGAAAGCCATATGCAAGGAAAGTCCAAGCTAGTAGTGACATTGACTAGAATATCACAGTCAGGCCAGTCAGCAAATCGACATTATGCTGATATGGTGTGTTATCTGAGTGTTTTCTTTGAAGAATGTTAGACATTTAATAATTTAAATGAGTTTCCCAAATTTCTTTCTCACAGATTATTGGATTGGAAGAAGACAACACTATTCTCTTTCATGAAAAAATTAGGTGATGATGACTTACAAATTCAAATTTTATGACTTGATAGTGTACTCAAATTAAAAGTTTCTTTCAAACATGTCTCCTTGATGGTATTGATCCATTAGTATTTAGTATTATGGCACTCTATTTGCAAGAATTGTTCTTTCCTCATCTAATCTCAGTTTAATGTTTTTCAAATTGTTGTTGCAGGGTTGATCAGTTCTCCAGGTACATAAAATAATCCCTGGCTTTATATTTGCAGTAAACACAATATATGTTAGAGCATATATTGAAGTAAGCAACACCAAAGAAGTTTTAAGTAGGAAGTCCAGAAACTAACATAACTACTAACCTACTAGATCTAATAGACTTGCAAGATCCAATGGTTAAAATTTAAAAGAAATGTGGTCTTTTGTGGACCACTTATTGTGGTGGCCCACCATAGACAGCCATTTAAAAGAAGTCACCGCAGTACAAATTTACTACTTATTGCATGTACAGTTTGTGTTGCGTGTAAATGAATAAATTGCATAACTTACTTTACTATCCTTGAGTCAAATGCTCTTGTGCTACCCTATTCTTTTTACTGTCCAACTCATATTTCAGGCTGAGATCATTATGTTTTCATGTTACAGCCCATATAGCACAACAATTAATGTGCCCATCTCGCAAGGGAAGCAGACTATCAAAGCCAATTTTATATTTGAGGAATACAGTAAGATGTGGTTGTTAAACCTCTCAGTTATAAATCTTCTCCAAAATAGTTGGTCTACATTGCAGGGTTATTACTCAATTCTTCTGTTTTTTTCATACAGTTGGTATTGATGTCCATCAAAAGCTATTTCTTACGAAAGAGAGCAATACAAATGTGATTTTAAAAAGAAACAGGAAGCAGGCTTCTTTTCCTCCACCTGAAGAAATATTTGTAATAGAAGATGAGGATATAAATGTAACTCATATACCAAAGGAAAAGACAAACAATTTGAGCAAGGATAAGGAGGAAAGTGATTCCATGTAAGTCATCTTCTCTTGAAATGTATGACATATATTTATCTTCTTGTTAGTTAAAGTATAGCATTTTGAAGACATCAAATATTTACGGTGCTCTTTATTTGCAGTCCCAGCTTCGACCTCTTGGATGAAATGTTAGAGGAAGGTAGCACTCTTAATATCAATTTATCAACTTCTAAGACTTTCAAAACCATTCTTCCCTTCACCAACTAATTTTGTGTGGAAGGTGGGCGTGCTCTTGAAGTTGAAGGAGACAAATTGAAAATCATCACTGAGAAAACAGTATTTGACCACATACGAGAGAAAGCCAAAAACTTTTCTCTCCTGTCTTCATTTGAAAATGTTCGCTGTCCATCAGTGGAAGTCCATCTTCCAAGAAATCATGCCTTTGAGAAGAGGTCTTACCATGGTCGTGAGAAGATGTCTTACCATGGTCATGAGGTAGTTGTCTTGGATGACGACGACGACAAAGTTCCTGGACAAACTGATGTCAATTTTCCTGCTGATCTCAGAAAAGCCAAACACGAAAATATCAACCATTATCTAATTTTAAATGATCATAATATGGCTGAAAGCTCAGATAACATGAGCAGTGTAGTTGATACAGGTACACCTTTTTACTAGCATGTGATTTGACAATCACTTTTTTGCTTTTTTAATGTCATTATTGTTTCTTTTCATTGCTTTAGGTGTTTTAATCCCTGAGCCTAAAGCAAGAAGTTATGAAAATCCAACTGAAGAAACAGCTTTTTACCATATAATGAGAAAATCTAAGGATTTTCCCCAAATTAGTAAGCTTGATTGCATGGAGACAGCAATCCAGAAAACTGAATTCCTCTCAAAGAATCATCCTAGTTCTTTGAAAGCTGCTTTAGGTATGGTACCAAAGGCAAATTTCTCAGACATGGTCATTGCTAATATGCTTACTTCAGATATGGAAACTGCTGGTGTGGAAAACTATTCATCTGGCAAAGATGAAGTAGTTAATATTTCTAAGGGTCTTTCAAGCACCAATTCTATTCAATCGTCCAATTTTGTTCCAATTGTTGATTTTTCAATGTCTAAAGAGAAAAATTGGTCGTCAGATTCTGGAAGCTTTGAACAGAGCAGTAAGAAGCAGCGTTGCTCGTTAATCGAATCAAAAGAAGAGAAGTTAAATGCATGTGAAATAAGAAGACAGTGTTGTTCTTTGGAAAATACGGGCCAAATGAATCAAATAGAGTCATGTCTCGGGTTTAAAAGTGTATTCTCTTTTCTTTGATTTTCTTTTACAAGGGGACAGCTGATAATAACACCAAAGTGTTGGATGCTGATACTTTCATTCTTTTCCCCTTAGATTTGGCTGAATAACGCAAACATCTTGTCAAGAGTGTGCTGCCGTATGTTACAATACTGCAGTGGATTAAATTGTAGGTTGCTATTGGTTTTGCAATTTTGGATTCCTCATCCATGCAGTCTCTATTCTGGGTGGCTGATAAGTGGTGGAGGTTTGAAGATTGCATAAAAACTACTCTAGAAAAGGTATTTTGTCAATTATTTTTTCCCAAAATATGAATTGATAATCACTTGTAACAAACCAGTGAGAATTGAACCTATGCAATTGCAAACATAGCTCTAGTAGAAATAGCTTAAATAGCAGAAGAATTAACTACAACCCAATTGTCAGAACTCACCAAAACAAAGCAACATACACATCATAACAGTGGCTTAAATACCCAAACCATATCAAAACTAGTCACAAAGTGACTTGCCAAAACTGAGCACATTCCCAACCAGAAGCATAATAAGCAGCAATAAATTGTAATCCAACCATGATTGGCAATGTCAAGTTACATATATGTTGAAGCAAACTAATGCACATTAACTCTTTGTTTCTTTTGTTTTGTAACATCAAACACATATGTTAGGAATGTTATTAGTTCACAAAATAGGTTTTGAATAATCTGGTATAAGAGCAAAATACATTGATACAATACTCTTGATACACTTTGTTTATAAACCAACACAAGAAGTTTATATATACTCTTCTTATGTTCAGACTATTTTGTTCTCGACTTGTGTTGATATTTGCAATTTATGGTGTATTATCTTTCTTGAGTTTGATCCTTGATTTGATTCCACCATATTAACTTATATCTAGTAAAAGACTCCACAAACACTTGTTAAAAGGGCGATGCTCATCCAAACCCCCATAACTCTCGGTATTTTTTTGAATTCTAGGATCTGGTAATGGAAAAACTCAATCCGATAGTAAAAAGTGAGATTAACGATGTTATCGGAAGCTTCAATTCAATAGTGTATTTTACACATTTTGAGTAAATATTTGAGGTGGATGAGCAACCACCTTGTTAGAATTAGCATCAACGGGCTAGTCATGTTGTAAGGCTTGATGCCCTGAAAGAGCATGAAAATATAGACTATTTAATGTTGTTGAAGATATCCTTAGAGAGTTGTTACTGTTATTGAAAGGAGATAAATGTAAATCCATTTATAAGTGCTAAGTGAGTCCTAAATTCTTCCCTACCTTGAATTGATGCACTATCTCTTCAACCTAAATTGATGTATAAAAAAAAAAGAGTTGTTAGGAAAACTGATTATCTAATCCCAATGCTCTTTTATGGAACCTGCATACGAACAAATAACTGATTTTTCAGTTAGCGTCTTTTCTTATAGTAACATGTAGTGTGAGAACCTTAAAAAAAAAATAGTGTGAGAATAGATGTGTGCATGAGTTATACATCAATCCTCTGTTATGGGGCTATAAAACATAAACAATAAGTGCATGTATAATTGTAAAACTGGAAGGTTGAAAACCATAACAAATCTCTTAGTAGAAGGAAATGGACCAATAAAACATGAATAATGCAAGAAAACAACATAATTTCAATTAACCAAACAATAAGAAATAGTAATAAAAAATGGATTGCATATTGTAGAAAATATTATAGGAAATAGAGGTGTATTCCTTTTAAAATTTTTAGTCTTTATAAAACTTTAAAATTT
>JBBPBR010000006.1:31246645-31283976 GCA_037974775.1 Cicer pinnatifidum
TTAAATTTTATAGGACTAAAGAGAATATTATTTTTTTTTATCAAAACATTCAACTTATGATTATAAGACAATTTAAATCAAATAAAGTTGAATCATAAAAATTTTACGTTAAATGCAGGGAAGCGAAAGAGACAATATTTTTATACTAATAAACTATTGTTACATCTAATCCATTTTTGTCTAAATACATTTGGGGACTTAATCCACTATTAAAGTAATAGTATACAAGTATTAATCTACTATTTAAGCAATATCATACAAATATTATTTACTCTCTCTCTTCAAGCTTTTGAGTATTATTCTTTATTTAATCATTAGAAATCTTTCGAGAGTTTTTGCCACTATTAGACTTTGTATGACACAAAATTTGTTTATAAGATTCTCACTGTCATTGAATTATGAATAAAAAATGTTTTTATAACACAAAATTTGCTTATAAGATTTTATTGAGTTTATGAATGAAAAATAGAAAATAAAAACATAGAAGCAAAAAGATGAGAATATGTTCAAGGACAAGATAGAATTGATAATTCAGTTTTATTCAATAGCAGCAATACACTTATAGTTTAAGAAAAATAAAAGCTGCACACTACTCACGTTGCTAACAATTTAGCAAATAAAAAACTGCTTACTCCTAAAGTCATAAGACCAAGATCCGTCATTTCAAAAGTCTGCCTCATCTCTTGTTTGAACTCTTTAACTAGCCTTGTATCATCTTCTGTCACTAACATATCATAAACATAAAGAGAAACTATGAGAAAATCATTTCTCTTATGCTTCACATAAAGAGTGGACTTATAAGCTTTTTACGAAGCCTATACACTAGGTAATATTGTAAACACAAATGGTGTTTGTGGCAGTCTTGCATGGAAGAGCTCTATATGGTCTAGGATTGGCTAGTGGGTAAGGATGTAGTTAGTTATAGACTATATTTGTTTTCATTTTACCTCTTATATCCTCTAAACACATGGATAGAAAGGGTAAGTGTTTGACACATTTTTTTTATAGCAAAATATGTTTTATGCAATGATGAAAAAGCGTGCATAACCATGTACCACATTGCTTACAACAAATGTACTTGATTGATTTAAATTATATAAATATAAATCATGGTTTGTATTTGATTAAAGATACTATTACAAGTGTTTGGTAGTTTTAAAATTATTTTATTTAATTACAACCTTAAATTATTAAATAAAATTAAATATAAAATATAACAAGAATAACATCACATAAAAAGCAAATCAAGCGTTTCATTTCTCTTTAAAAAAAAAAAAAGGTTATAAGGCACTTTCCTTAATTGGTTTAGCTTTAATTTTTGTTTTCAAGTAATTCCACAACAAATGTTACTAGAAACGAAATATATTTTATAAAAAAATCCACACGACATTATTTCAATGAAGTCAATATCAATAAACAAATATTTATTAACAATTGCTAACTTGCAAACAATTTTACTAATCATGTATTATTATCAATTACAAATTGCAACATTAATTCTAATATATATCCTTGACATTTAAGAACTGAAATTAAAACTATCACAAACAAAACATTAATAATTCAAAGTATTGCAACAACAATCAGATCTAAAGTTTTTAATACACACGAAATATAGTTAATTCTCCAATTTCATGTACATAACTTGCAAAACAATTCTATTTTCCATCTTTCAACACCTAAAAGAATTATATTTCATTAGTGGAACACGCATAATATTATAAAATGTGTTTCGTTTGTAGTTAAGTTCCAACATAGTGATACTATATGTCACCATAATATTTTATCATAATCCAAACTTGTAAAATTCTCACCATAACTCTAACAATACCGTAAGTTGTATTTGAAATTAAGCTATGCTTTAAGCACACAAATAATAAAGTGACCATCAAATAAGCAATCTAAACCACTGTCGAAATCAAAGTTAACTTGAGAAACTAGTTTAAACCAATCTGAACTAAAATCAAACTAAAATTTCAAGATTTAGCCATATGATAATTAAAGAAAACAAACACACCAAAGATGTCACATATCTAAAGTAATAAATTTCAACACAAGCTGCAAGACTAGAACTCCAAATATTGTAAACGCCAAAACACCAATGGTTGCACAACCTATTTGGGCCATCAACATATTATACTTCTGCATAATCACAACTCAAGAAAAACATTTATGGAGGTATTTAACAAACTTAAACTCAATTTACACACTACATCAATGATATTTGTCACAGTAAGGTCTAAAAAGAGATAGCAGCAGTAGTAGTATCCGGGCATAAGGGGTTGAGAGAGAGACAAATAGGAGAGAAAAAACTACCCCTAATTGTGCCAATGTGATTGACATTTCTTTTGGTGTCAATAACTGATCCAATTTTCCCAGTATGGCCATTGCACTAAATGCCCTTGATCATTTAAATTAAAAACACACAAAAACAAGGAGAAACATTTATAGTGATCAGATTTTCATTCTACAATATTAACTAGTGCTATTCAAAATTAATTCAGGAAACAAAATACATAATATTTACCAGATGATAAAAGAATAATTCTTCATAATTCCACAATCTAATGTAGAATTATTCACAACCTACCCTGCAAATGTTTATGTGAAGAATCTGATTCATCTAACGTGGATAAATTTAGGGATTGGGTTAATTTGGGAAATAAAAATTTCAAGGAAATAAAAGAATAGGTCTGGTGTGAAAAGATTCAAGACAAATACTTTTAATATGTAATCACAAATATTATTGCTAACTTTTCACTATAACTTTTTTTTAACAACTAATGCATTTAGTATCCTTTTAAAACTTAGATTGTGAAAGTTAGTTTTTACATGACTCCGATATTTGACCGCTAATTTTTTGTCTTTTTAAAGAATTATGACTATTGCATTTGTATGTCTTTTTTTAGAATTATGACTATTGCATATGTATGAAAATAAAGATTTGATAGGTTAAACATTTGAAAATGTCAAAGCAGCAAGCAACAAACAACCTACTAAGATATAGAAAAATTTAAGAAAAGGGAGGAATATTAGAGATATATCAAGTGAACTTACCAGCTGAGTTTACTGGAGATAGGAAATAGATATCAAGGTACTAATATCTAGCAAGTTCAAGCTCCTTCAATGATATAAACCTAAATCATGCAAGTGTATCCGTACTCACGCAGAACTTCATTCGTCCTTTGAG
This sequence comes from Cicer pinnatifidum, assembly GCA_037974775.1. NCBI lineage: Eukaryota > Viridiplantae > Streptophyta > Magnoliopsida > Fabales > Fabaceae > Cicer > Cicer pinnatifidum. The sequence goes on from JBBPBR010000006.1 coordinate 31,249,836, forward strand.
GCTCTAAAAATAATTTAATTTCTCTAGTTTCAAAACATGTCATATGATTCATAGTCACTGAAAATTTATAACATATAAGGAAGAAATGACACTAAAAAACAATAACTCATGAAAATGTAATCTAAATTCTAATTCTATTAGTGTCCAACTTCATTTGGCAATGCAAATTTAATATTGCTCAAAAATGTATTATGAATTCAAATTGTTATAAAAAATGTACCGTATAGGAATCTTAGGGTGAAGGATTGTGTCGTAAACCTGGTAAAGAGGAGAATCTTATGTAAACTTAACAAATTTAAAATGAAAATAAAAATTAGTAAATCACAAATTAGTAGTAGAAGAACCCATTAAAACCAAGCAAAGAAGAAGCTAAACCTAGCAAATGGATTATGTCGTAAATGTAGCAAATGGAGAATGGGAAATGGAGACGCAATACTAGAAAAAGAGTTTTTATTGACCAATTTTTCAGGGAGATATAATTGAAAGCTTGGTTTACGAATCTTTACGATTATGAAAAGACATGGATAACTAATGTACCACATTGTCTACAACAAAACAAATGTACTTGATTGACTTAAATTATATTAATACAAATTATGGTGCATATTGATTAAAGATTCTATTATAAGGGTTTGATTAGTTCCAAAATCATTTTACATAATTCCAACCTTAAATTATCAAACAAAATCAAATGTAAAATATAACAAGTACAACATCACATAAAAAGCAAATCAAGCATTTCCCAATTCTCTTTAAGAAAAACGTTGGAAGGCACTTCCAGTAGTTGGCTAAACCTTAAATTTTTCCAAATAATGAAACATGTTTTACAAAAAAATCCACAAAAAACATGTTTTGCATGAAAATTCGCAAGACATTATTTCAATGAATTCAATATCAATAAACTAATATTTATTAATAATTGCTTGCAAATGATTTTACTAATCATGTATTAATATCAATTACAAATTACAACACTAATTCTAATATATATTCTTAACATTCAACAACTGAAATTACAACTATCACTAACAAAACATTAATAATTCAAAGTATTGCAACAACAATCAGATCTAAAGATTTAATACACAAGAAATATAGTTAATTCTCCAATTTCATATACATAACTAGCAAAACAATTCTATTTTCCATTTTTTAACACCTAAAAGAATTCTATTTCATTAGAGGAACACAAATAATGTTACAAAATGTGTTTCATTTGCAGTTAAGTTCCAACATAGTGATACAATATGTCACCATAACTTTTTATCATAATCCAAACTTGTAAAATTCTCACCATAACTCTTTGCGCCAATACCGTAAGTTGTATTTGAAAGCCTGCTTTAAGCACACAAATAATATAGTGATCATCAAATATGCAATCTGAAACACCGTTGAAATCAAAGTTAACTTAACAAACTAGTTTAAACAAATCTGAACTAAAATCAAACTAGAATTTCAACATTTAGCCATATGATAATTAAAGAAAACACACACACCAAAGATGTCACACACCTAAGATAATAAATTTCAACACAAGCTGCAAGACTAGGACTCTTGGCTAGTAATCCAAGTACAAATATTGTAAACGCCAAAACACCCATGGTTGCACAACCTATTTGGGCCATAAACATATTGTACTTCTGCATAATCGCAATTAAAGAAAAGCATTTATGGAGGTATTTAGCAAACTCACTCAACTTACAAATTGCATCATTGATATTCGTCACAGTAAGGCCAAAAAAGAGATAGTAGTAATAGTAGTATCCGGGCAGAAGGAACTGAGAGAGAGGCAAAGAGGAGAGCAAAAACTGCCCCTAATGGTGCCAATGTGATTAAAGTCCTTTTAGTGCCAATAACTGAACCAACTTTCCCAATATGGCCCTTGCTGCAAATGCCCCTGATCATTTAAATTAAAAACACACAAAAAACAAGGAAAAACATTTAAAGTCATCAGATTTTCATTCCACAATATTAACTCTATTTCTCAAGAATTTTGGCTTCACTCGCCTCTTGAGTTGAGTATGTACGGTACATGTCCAAGTTCAACGAGTACTATTTACTCTATCTCTCTAAGCACTCCAATAGAGATCTTCTAGTTTTCTAAACACTTTTGGCAACTGGCTGTTGAAGAATCATATGTTTACTTATCTCTTCAGATTTTCCTTTAACACAATGGAGGTTTCCATTACTGCATTGATTTCTTCTCTGTAATGATCTTTCAGAATAGTCATTTGATATGAATATTATGAACATGGTCTTAAATATTTTCTTTTGATGTACTTGTCACTGTGGGTGCAAACACCTGAATGATATCATGCTATCCTTAATATGAACTTCTTTTTTACTCTAGATGCCATCACAATCATGGATAACATTTTCAGGATCATTGTTGTCTTCTTCAGTTAGAAAGAAATACTATTTTTTATAGCTCTTGATAATATATATGTCGAGAAAAAGAGTCTTTTGAAATGTGTAGCACCCTACTGTATTTTGTGGATGTAGTTGTTTGTTCTTACACTCTTTACTGTGTAATTTTCCAAGTTGCTTTGTACTTTACATATGATTACATATCTTGTGTCGATTTTTGTTTTCCAAGATATGTAATCATATGTAAAGTACAAAGCAACTGATTATGTTCAATAATGGAAGAACTACTTAGAAGAAAATAGGTTGACCAAAGCAATGGCCCTTTGATCTAAGATATGTGGTCACATTATTATGTGAAAAATAATCATACGAGTAACAAGATGAACCACATATATGATGATAGAAACAAGTGGCTTTTGATCAAGGCTCTGATCATTTGACAATTTGAAGACATAACAGGAAATTCAACATTGGTCAAGCCTCTGGAGAAAAGTCAACAATAAGCTCTTCGTTTCTATGATTCAACATTTCTTCGATTCACGGATCAACCCATAGCTCAAGATTCTTATACAACAACGGTTAGCCAAACAACATTTCCTCTGGAACTATATTCTTCTAAAGAATTGATTCCTTTGGTACGACGTGAACCCAATTCAAGAAGAATCAGCAAAGACATCGACAACAAGAAGAATTGATTCATCTGTTACTTCCTCTACGTCAACCTATTTTCTTCTAAGTAGTTCTTCCATTAGTGAACATAATCAGTTGTTCCTTAGTTTATTGTATATTTTATTGATAGCAGGTTAGTAAGTGCATTGAATTGTTGTTAGTATTAATAAAATAGTAAGACTGTGTGTCAAATTCAAGGACCATGTTATAATATCGAATTATATTTAATTATTAAAATTGAATAAAAAAAATTTCAATTGATTGATCGTCAAACTAATAAGAGCAACAATATTGTAATTTTATAATGAGAAAAATTATAGGGATGAGTTTCACTTCGAATCCAACATTGGTCTTTAATTTGATCTTGATTACCGAATTATTTTAGTAAATTATTAATGAATTCTCTTTATCATTCTTGCCCTAATTCTTTAGTGACATAACATTTAACTCCAAAGTAACTCTTAACTTTTTAGTGAATTTAAGATTAGAATTAAGCTTAAATGATCAAGAGTTCTCGTATTGATCTATTGCATTTGCAAATATCTCAAATGATTTCATGGGTCTGCATTTATTCCTAGATTACAAAGTCATGAATTTCTCATCTCAAACTTTTGTAAAGTCTATGTAACATCCCAAATTTCATATTGAACTATTTTATTAATTAAATGAGATTTTAAATAAATTAATTTGGTGTTAAAATTATTTTATAATATTTTGATTAATTTTATGATTATTTCTCCTTATATGTGGGAATTTCTTATGGTTTGTTAATCATATATATAAATATATATTTGATTTAATGAGTAATACAAAATATAAATATTATGTTTAGTTATTTAATTTATTTTAAAAAAATATAATGATATTTTAGCAAAAGTATTTTAGAGGATAAGATTTGAGTGAGTTTATATGTAGATTTGTATTAGATATTTATGTTAATATTATCGTGTGTGTTTGACTACATGATAAATGTGTGCGTAGTTATATTTTAATTATTTAAGGTTATTTTCTATTTTAATTATTTGTTTTATAAATAATTGTCTTAAGATACTAGCAATATTGTGATTAATTTTTTTATTTTTATATATTTTCTATGATATGATGGTTTTATACATATTTATTGTGATTTAGAAATAAATATAAATTATTTATATTATATTTATTTATTTTATCATTTTGACTATTCTATAAAGATTGTAGTATTTTTATGTGATTATTTTGTAAAATATTATAGTAACAATTGTAATTAATATTGTGAATATGAGAGTTTTTGTTATTAATGTATTTTAAAATAGTAATTACTTTAATCACTTTTTTATAAATATTAGTTTTGAAATGTTAGTAATTCTTTAGAAATGAAGTTGTGTTAAAAAAAAAATTAGTTTTGATAATTGTTGGTTTTATTTCAAAAAAATAAAAGAAATGAGTAAAATGTGTTTTATGAGTTAGATCGACTGAAGGACAAGGAGTCAAAGAACAAATATTTTTTCTTGTGCACTCGTATTCGTGTGTGAAAGCATCGAAATAAAGTAAGGGGTGAGAGGGCGTTTGATTTAATGAGTATATTATATTGTGAGATGAACGGAAAAACCGTATTTCTAAACATTTAATTCGGGGTTCGCTACGTACAACGGTAGTCCTATCTAGTAATAATTGAATTAATACGACTAATTAAGGTTTGTCGGATTAAAATATGGATTATAAACTTTTATTAGGTTGTTGTTTGATTTAAATTCTACAACTGTGTGGTATATAAGAAGAAAACTTAAATTCTTATTTTTAATATGTTGAAGGTCTTATTTATGATATATGTGATAAAATGTGAATTTATGTGTAGCATATATGAAGGTTTTAATTTCTATATATATGTGATGAAAGTTTAAATTTTTATGATGTAGCACATTAAAGTTTTGATTTTTATGATACTTTTTATGAATATATGATTTCTTGATATGTGTAGTGGAAGCTTTGATATTTGTGATAGTTGTTTATGAATATATGATCTTCATGATATGTGGGTTGGAAACTTTGATTTTTATGATGATTGTTTATGAATATTTGATTTTCACGATAAGAATATGTGATGTGTGATTTTAGTGATGTTTAAATAAAGTGATGATTTCATATAAGTTATTTTTGGATCATTTGACCTAATTTTAGTGGGTTGTGTGTGAATGTTTGATTTTGATAATACGTCATCATATCATGGTATATGCATCTTCGTGGAAGTTGCCTTTGTGGCATATTTATTTTTTCCTATTGATATGAGTGATTTTTTGTGTGAAAGTTGTCTTAGTGGCAGATATTATATCTGAATCATATAGTTATCAAGGGCATGCATAGCATTGCACCATCTTGTGATTGTTTTGTTTTGGTTAATGTGTATCTAATGTGATAATAATTTCTCTTAGATGATTTGATGTAATAATGAGATATTGATTTTCCTTAAGTGATTTTGACTCTAATATGATTATATCCTTGAATGTTTTGATATATTGTGATGTGGTTGATACGACTCTGTATTGATTATTTGTGCGTACTTCTTACTTATATTATACTATCAACATGATTTTAAAACTCACCCCCTTCATTTTTTGTGTTTTACTGGTTTGACTCTATATGTGCGAAATCGCAGTTATTATAGGTTAATGAGTCTTAAAGTTCAAGTTCGGGAGAAGCCCCGCTCTCTTAGGTTATATTGGGAATGCGAGTCATAAATTGTATTTTACTTATTTATTTTGAAATGACTTTTTGTATGAAAACTATACAAGTACTACTGAGTGTTTGGAATTAAATTAAGAAATTATAGTTAAATCAAGATTGCACTTTTCTATAATAGGAGGAAAAAGACTTTTTATTTATCTACTGCAAATTTTAGTAAAAATATGATATAAATTATTATGTATATTATTTTGGGGTTAAGTGTTTACTAATTATTTAAATGAACAGAAGTTTAGATATTCTTAAATAATTAAAAAAAAAATAACGTAGTTTTTCTAAGCAATAAATATATTTTTAAGTAATATTTTGATCAAAAATTTGGGGCGTTACAATGTACTTCCATTTCAAAATACGAATCGTAAAATAATTTAAAGGTGATCAAACAATAAAAAATATTAAGCACATAGATGAGAAAAATAATTCAATAAATTCATTCAAATAATCAAAAAACAAATCACATATTCAAATATTTCATCACATTCTACTTATCCCTAACAAAGAGAGTTTCGTTATTCGTAATAAAGGAATAAAAGATAGAAATTAAAGAAGAATTTCAAGAATTATTCATGAATGATCCTTGATAAAACTCATTCAATGGTGTTAGAACTAGCATTATTTGAGTTACTCTACTAGGGAAGAAGTCTCCACACTTCAAAATAGCCAAAACGATATCTAAAAAGTGAGAAAATCACACTTTTATGCCTTATCGGCGTGTTGTACACTCCTGGGACAAAAATAGAATGTTAAAAACTGCATAAATGTGCCCCATACGCAAGAATTTGCACTCCAGCATACATCATCTAAGATATGAATTTTATTGTATTTTCCCCTTTTTTGAGTCTAAATTCGATTCTAGTGTCTTTAATAAAACTCTAGATATGGATCTCAGCTTTAATTTGCAACTATCGTGACTCCATTTGGACATATATAACTCAAGATATGGTTTACATAATCCACATAGGCTATATTGATTTTTCACAAAAATTCAGCATTGCACTAAAACAATGAAACAACGCAAAACTACAAAAAAAATGTCTACTTAAATCACATAAATAAGAACATAAGCACATTATTAAATTCAATAACTAAAATCGACAAACTATATCAGATAACTCCTTAAATTAACTAATGGTTAAAGATAAATAAGACTAAAAATAATGAAAAATAAGCATATGAAGAATTATCGATTATCACTAAATCACAATTGTTTATGTTACTTTTGTCAGAGAGTCAATAACAGAGATTCTTATTATTTTAAAATTATTATGCACACTTAAAGCAACTAATTAGTGGATAATTATCTTCTTGCTTTGTTATGATCAAAACATCAATAGTACATATTGTGTTTGAACCAATCTGATTCTTACAAATAAATATTAGAAGTTTCACTATATGCTCGACCATGTCACTAAAGATTGTGCATGTTTTTCAGAGATTTGATACAAAAAGCTTTAATGACAGAGATATTGAAGTTTGTTGATAAACCAAAGTAGGAGAACGAGATTGCAAATGTTGAAGATGCCTTCACAATGCCTGATAACATTGTCACTGTTGTTGCTAGAAAGCATGTTGTTGTAGGGTCTATAAACTTTCGTCGAGCTCTAAATGAATCTCTACTAACTTGATGAAAAGGAAGAATATGGAGGGTTTACTCATGTAGTGTCCTATTATGAGGAGTATTTTCGACAAAGCATATCAATTGTCTTTCATCAAATGAAAAACAAATATAAAGTTAAATGCATTCAAATAATTATAAGCATTATCAGCATTCCCACGTGTAGAATAATTTGTTCTTTCATTTGTAATTTTTTTTATAATAGTACAAGTTTCCTTATATATATTTATCAAGCTACAAATATAAGAGAAATGTGATCCCCAACAAGTATCCTCAGCTTATTTCAAATTACCAATTTGATATGCACCCAAATCAACATATTGATAACAAAAGCATGTCAGAAACTTACAATGATGTAGCAGAGCTGATAGGAAAGGAGATTTGATCAAGTCACATTCACATGCAATGCAAAACACCAAATAGAACCACTTGAATTGTCGTTATGGTTGCATTCTAAAACAAATACTTGCATTCTAAAATAGGCTGATGTTGCAAAAATTCAAGGATGAAAAATACAGTGAAAGAACTTATGCATCTATTATATATCAAGTTTTTTTAATATGATCCCCAACGAGTATCCTCAACTCGTTTCAAATTACCAATTTGATCTGCACCCAAATCAGCGTATTGATAATAAAAACATGTCAAAAACTTACAATGATGTAGTAAAGCTGATAGGAAAGGAAATTTGATCAAGTCACATTCACATGCAATGCAAAACACCAAATAGAACCATTTGAACTGTCATTCTGGTTGCATTCCAAAATAAAGAGTTGCATTCTAAAATAGGCAGATGTTACAAAAATTCAATGATGAAAAATACAGTGAAAGAACAAATGCATCTATTATATATCAAGTTTTTTTAATATGAACCTCAATGAGTATCCTCAGCTCGTTTCAAATTACCAATTTGATCTACACCCAATCAGCGTATTGATAATAAAAGCATGTCAGAAACTTACAATGATGTAGCAGAGCTGATATGAAAGGAAATTTGATCAAGTCACATTCACATGCAATGCAAAACACCAAATAGAACTACTTGAACTGTCATTATGGTTGCATTCTAAAACAAAGAGTTGCATTCTAAAATAGGCAGATGTTGCAAAAATTAATGGATGAAAAATATAGTGAAAGAACAAATGCATCTATTATATACCAAGTTTTTTTAAATGCATCTAATATCAAGTAAACTACAACTTATTTATGTTTCTTTGTTCTAAACAAACTCAAAAAACTCAAGGCTTTAGTGTTTCCTAGAAAACTCCTTATATCTTGTTCAATAAATCAACCTATTTAGGAAACATAAAACATCTTTTCATAATGTAAAAATTAAATGGAAACAAAAATAAAAAACCTTTTATGCAACAAAAAAACTCCGTAACATGCATTACAACAAAAATAATATCTTGTAAACTTAATTTTCTATCAGCATTAACATATATCTATTCACTCAGCAATTGTAACAAGAAAAGAAAGATAAATATTAATCGAGTTGATAACAATGGTATAATAAAGCAACTAAAGAACAATTTCGATGATGAACGAAATTGAAAGGTGGATTGAAATTCAGAGGCGACCATTTCAACGAACGGAGAAGGAAAATATGGAAATAGGTTGGAATATTCGCAAAGGCAAGTACAAATCATGACATGAAGGAGTGAGCAGCAACGAGCAAGCACGGAGCTCGGGTCGTGCATGCGAGGAGAAAGACGACAAAGTGAGTTGTGGCGAGCAGAGAGAGACGAAAACAAACTGCGAACAAAGATGATGGCAAAGACGTTGGAGAAGACACAAACAAAGATGACGATCAAGACGAACAAAACTGAACGATGATTCTGGAAGCTTCTATCAAGACTCAAGAGGGAAAGAGAGAGATGAGAAGATACATATTTTAGATTTTAGGATTTTATGTTTGTAATTTTCTAATTTTAATAAGAGTATTTTAGTCATTTTACATATAAGTTTTTTTTTGTGACCGCAGGCCCTACCTCAACCAAGATCCGCCTCTAGATGCATTTTAAGCCTCACTTCTTTTTAAAAGATTATGAACCTTCATACAATGTTGTAATCAAAGCTTTGAACGATTCTCAAACTCAAGAACAACAAGACTTTCAACAATAAAAGAAAGTGTATGTAGGGATGTAATGATTCCGATGAAAATGAATTCAGGAATAACATGTTTTTAATTAATTTATGCTATTACTCAAACTAATTTATAATTTTTTTTTTTGCAAAAAAAGTTGATTTATATTAATGTATACAATTAGTTAAAAGATTTATGTTTGAATCATCAAGATATATTTACATTTAGTAGTTGATACATTTTTAAAAGAATTATATTTGATAAAATTTACATATAAAAAAAATATTATTAATGAAAAAAACCAAACAATAAGATTTAGCGACTCCCTCCAAATTCCGTCAAATAAAAAGCAACTCCCTCCAAAAAACATCGCTTTTTTTTTTTTTATTTTTTTTTTATTTACAAGAGCAAACAACTTCTTTACTCACAAACAAATTGAAATCGCACAGAACTCACCCGTCCGTAAAATTCAAAAGCTGGTCGGAATTCGGAAAACGCAGCGAACTTGGTCGTTGGCGTCGGAAGGTAGTCAAAAACATTTAAGGTATTCCTTTTTTTTTTTCTTTCAGATTTTCATCCCCCTTCTCTGTTGCAACCCTGTAGCGCGCCAGGATGCCATTCCAGCGCGATTGGCGGCCGCTATAGCTGCACCTGCCATAGATAGATGCGAATTTATTTGTGTTCTTTCTTTCACTAACTTCAACCATTATGCATTGTCTTTTGAAAAATCTTCATTTTATTTAATAATAATGCTTTACCCTTAGTGAAAGGGTGAAATGGAACAACCACAAGAGAAGATTTTAGGAGGAGGATCAGAAACACTTAATCATATGTCCCCTGGATCAAACATTTCTATTGCATATCATCCTAATTTTGGACCTCATGATGATCTCATCATTCTAGAGCTGGATGACAAACTGCTCCCTGATGTTTTAGGTGAAAGGTATGTATGTATTGATTAGCATTCTGTTATTTTTAACACTTTGAGAAGAAGGAAAGGAAATTAGACATGTGACTAGTGTTTTTGAATTATAGGCATCAATACAAAAATTAACCGCAGTAGTGGATCCAGAACCTTGGTTCAGGGGGGCCAAACATGTTAGTACTTTTAGATTTTGGGTTGTTAGGCTTAAGGTGCCAAAAAAAAAAATTCAGGATGGTCAAAATGCAAAAAAATAGGAGTAGCTATGCAATTTTTCATAGTTCACGGTGGATCTGCCTAATGGTTACCTAATTACTATAATTATGACCTTAAGTATCTTGTTTATATTGTTTGTTTCTAACATGCTCCCTTAAGTTAGAGCATATGACTGATTCAAGGACCTCTCGATGACTTAGTGAAGAAATCTGGTGATACTTGATCATTTGAGTTTATGACGCTAGTGGTAATGTCTCTAGATAAAAATAAGAAACGACAATTTATTTATTTGGTTCACTCTTGGAATATTGAATTTAAAGCAATATGGAATGCAACTTGAGTATAGAAAAAAAGAGTGTTGTTTGTGTAACATCTCCAAACCTCATTTTTTTAAATTCCGCAACTGATTGAACCAAATAAGTCATATTCTGCTTTTGCACTTCAACTATTCACAACATTATGCTCCTTACTTTTTTCATAATCATGTTATCACCACCTATGAAGCACGAATACTGACTTGGACATTGTACACTGGTTATATGAAAATATAAATTAATTGAATGTAATCAATGTGTCGGAGTTGTGACGGTGCTACAGAGATCTCCCTGTCATTGGCTTCATACAAGAAACCTTTTCATAGGTTTCCCTAAATATATTTATATATATTTTAAAAATAAGAATTGCACATTTCACACTAATTGAATCTGGACAAGTTGTAGTAAGATAATTCAGTTTTCCACAAGTCTTCTAGTCCTTTTTCTGATCTAAAAGTGTCTCCATCTATGTGATTTCTTTCGATTCTAGGGTGGTCTTAAGAGGACAACCTGAAGAAGATGCAGTTCTTTGTACTCAATCAAAAACATATGGTATGAAGTTTGTTGGAACTTCCAATTCTGTTTTGCTTGTACCACCGTCAAATCAATCAGAATGTGATAATCTACAGAAAAATGATGGTAGTGATTATGACGAGAAAGTTGTTACACCTGTAATAAAAGTGGTGCTCGGTAATATGGAGCTTATTGAGGTTTCCCCCAGACTGGATAAACTTAAATTGCTTCTTTCAGAGAACGTATACAGGTCTGACGAGACTGACATGGAAAATTTAGAAGAGAATCAGGAATTTAAAACAGGATTATATAACTGGAATGATCTGATAAACAATATTCAAGCTAGTGACGAGGAATTAAGGTTTGGATTGCAGATTCTCTCTGCTGTGGAGATTAATGGGTATTGGAGACTAATTGATGAGAGTTACATGGACATGATTCTGGGAATGCTTTTGAAAAATAAAGTGTTGAATGACTGGTCACTCGATGCTTTAAATGAAGATGAAGTCGTGACAACGCTGGAATCTGATGGATTTCCAGTTATACTTGCAAGGCATTGCTTACATGTATTTGGCAAGCAAGTAAATGATTGTGTGGCGCAAAGATGTGTGTGGAAGTTAGATGAGAAGCGTGTATGCATACACTTTGCAAGAGAAATCCTGAAAGGAGGTAAGAGAAAGTTAGAGAGTTTTATGGATGAGTGGAGGCGGAAGACACCCGATGAAATGCAGCCGACTTTTGATCTTCTCGAAGGAGAGGTATTGACAGAGAGAATTGGAGTGGAGACATGGGTTCGTGCCTTCAGCGTCTCGTCTTTGCCTTCCACACCAGCTGAACGTTTCTCCATTCTTTTTAGAGAGCGTGCGAAATGGGAATGGAAAGATCTGCAACCGTTTATCAGGTTTAGATATCTGTACATTAAAATGCATCATCATTTTATACATACATTTGAAGTAAGTAATTTTCTGTATTTTAATGTTTCAGGAATCTGAGTGTTCCAGGTCTTTCTTCAGAAGGTTTGCTACTTAAATACACTCGAAAGACACAGCCGTCGCCTCATGACGATCCAATTTTCAGTGCAAGATAGTATGTGCTGATGCAGTATCCTGCACAATCCTTTACGTCTTCTCCTTCACTTTAAATTGGCCATATCCATCGGTAAAAATGTAGAATTAATTTTTATTTTCCCTTGTTTAATGTTCTTTTCATTTAGATATGTAATATCAAGATTTGATATATTACTTCAAAATTTAGGACAAGCTTAGAAGAAAGTATCATTCTAACCCTTGTGTCCTTTACTTACCTGCTTGTGTTGTATTGTAAAAACAAAACAAAAAGAGAAACTGGGCATGGTTTTCAAACATTTTTTGACTGGACATAGTTCTATGTATCTACATTGCAATGTTTTTTCAAATTGAGTTAAAATCACTAATAATTTAATTGGTAAACCTAAATACAATATTGTAATTTTACTTTTATTATATATATTCATAATACGAAATTTATCTATGCCAAAAGTGAATTTTTTTAAAATGTGTTTGGTTCATCAATAAAATACCCTTGTAAATTACCCGATGAAGTGCATGACAAGGTAAAATGATTATGGTATTACTAAATAGTCATTGTAATATCCTTCTGTGCTTTATTTGTTGCATTACAATTTTTATGTGAATACCGTTTCCCCATATGCCTTTGAATACATATTATCCATAAGGTCTTGCAAGCTATGAAGTACAAATATTTATGGGATTAGGCATGTTTTTGTGTTCGAGACTCCTACAACACCTGTCTGTCAACTCAGATAAGTGTTTGATAAAACCATTTTTGTTTTGCTTTGACACATCTTAAACACCCATGGGACACATCTCATACGCATATATAGGGTTAAAGATATGTCACGATGATAGGGATTTAAAGACATTAAAATTGGATCTTTTATATATAATGTTCATATTTTATTTAGTTAATAGTAAAGAAATAAATATCTATATCGATCTCGATGTCCTATACTTTGTACATTAGCATGTCGACATGTCAGTGACCGTGTCGGAGTCTGAGTTTCATAGGTTACAAGAGACAAAAATGTTGCTCCCTTGCCTTTATAGTCACATCTATGTTTATTGGTACAGCCAACTTGCAGAGTTTGCTTGGTATATTAGTCACATTTGTGTTGCTTTGCTACATGGTGAAAGGATATTCTCATTCAGTTGAATTGTTTATTTACAATCTTAAATATAGTATGATTTTTCCTTAGAAGGGAAGATACACTGCTGCTACAACACTAGTTAAGAGTTGTGTTTTTCGTTTCTTTTTTTTATACACTTGCATGAATTTTCGTTTCAACTCTGATCAGTTTTATAGCTTTGCAAGAGAGGAACATTCTGTGTAGTTGGTGTTTGGTGGCTAGTAACATCTTCAACCACTTCTTCTGTTGCTTTACCCCACATTACAGTATAAAACCCAATTGATATTACTGTGGCTCCAATTAAACTGCAAAAATCACAATAGTTTTTAGCAAGGCAACACACTAAATCATTGATTTGTCTCTCTGTTATAACAATGCATGTCTGAATAAGGTAGCAGTTAGTTTTTGTCTTAATTCTTCTATTTGTCAAATTTGAAACAACGAAATGGGATGCCCGATAGGTCCATATTTTGGATGGGCTTTGTAATAACTAGTCCAACTGGGTTGAACGCTTGGCTAGACTGACTTCTTTTTATGAATTTATGAAGAATTTTAAAAATTTGGTGAATGTTCATCTGTCTCATGTTTTGTTTTTCCACCTCCAAATAAACTACCAGAAACTAGCATTGGGTAATGTATTTTGCACCACCGGAAGCTAGAATCTGGTAAAAAATTAAAAAATTGGAGGTTGAATGAGCATTCATAAAAAAAATTATTTGTAAAAAATTTGAGTTTGACTCATCCTGGCTTGACTAGTATGTATGTAGCTGAGTTGGGCCACCAAATATGCAACCCAGCATAAACTATGGGTTGGGCTGGGCTGGGCTAGCTTATCCCGTCCTAGTTTTTGAATTTTGTCCCGTTGGATTTGGGTCAATTTGACATCTCTTGATAAATGAACATAGTCTAATTTAGAGTTCCGTTGAGAAATAAATAAGAGATTTTACTGTGTACTTTCACATCTTAACCTCCCACCCCTACTTTCTTCTTGAAATTACATTTCTGCTCTTTGTAAAACCGTAAAAAAAAATTTAGCACTCATTTTTTTCACCTTCTTTTTCGAAACTTTACATAAATGATCTTATTATTCGGAAGTTTATAAATTTTCGAAATATAAAAAGTAAGTAATTTTTCTTAATTTTTTTTCATAATTTTGAAACAATTGTTTTTGAAATTTTCCAACCTTTAGAATATTTTAAACTGAATTGAGTTGAATATATATATTTTTTTTAATAAGAGGTCAATCATCTTACTAGTTATTTAAACTGAAAAGATGTATGAAAAATTGAAGATGTATTTTTGTAATTGAGAATTGATTATTATTATCATAAACCATAGTACCTTCCAAGGTAGAGAGTATCACCAAGGAACACGACTCCCATAGCAACAGCTATGACAATTGATAGTGGTTTGAACATTGCTACGTACACAGCGCCCCTTATACGTAGTACATATGTGTGAACTGCAATGTTCAAGCATGATCCAAAAAATCCCTAAAAATATGAATTGTATATAAAAAAATAATTAGTATCTGATATAGAGTCCTATATTATTTCTTGTTCGCATCTGATCTCATTCCTAATCATACCTAGTAAATTTAGTCCAAAAAAATTGAACACGCCAATATTTAAAGTAAATCTCTAGTGTTTAATGTTATGTCATTTTTTAATATTTAATCATTTTAAATTATATCAAATTTTAGATTGATTTTGGTAGTACCTAACAAAACTCTAAAATACTAACGAATTTATAAAAAAAATCATACCGAGCAAAGGATGGAAGCAAGTGATATATCAAATCCTATTTTCCATGCACTTGCATTATTCTCACTAATCACACCTACAACTGCAGCGACAATGCTTACACATAAGTTGTAATAGAAGACAACTGTTAGTTCATCTGGGTACACCTTCATGATTTGAACCTGCAGATTTGAAATCAAATTTGAGAAATAACTTGTTCAAAATTAAGTAATTAGTTATTTGGTTCTTGAATGTGTTTACTTACACTATAGTTTTCAAATATATAAAAAATCACAAAAATATTTTTGATTTGATTGGTAAATTTGGTCCTCAAATTAATGCATCTTCCTTAAATCACTTTAATCTTTGAAAGCAATGTTATAAAAATCAAACTGGATCAGCCCATTCAATCAAGTTGAATGGGGAACTAGCTAGTTTGTTGGTTCAACCATGGAAGTGTTGGTCATGTGGGGGTTATGTTAGGAGTGTTTTTCTATTGCAAAGTTAGTAGAGCAGCTCCTCTTGTTGCAGGCTATAAAGCCAAAGTTCATTCAATAATATTTACTCATATTCTTTTATCTTTGATCATTCTCCACCTATAAATTGGTATCAGAGTCCTGACCAAAAATAGTAGTGTTTTTAGAGTAGTTGCAAGTGTTCAATATTAGTTTGTTTCAATACTTAGAGAGAAAGAAGTTACATTCTCTTGCATGGGTTTAGATCATCATGATTTCATCAATGGCGGAAACGAGCAATTTTATTCAACCGACTACTCCCAAATTTTATAGTCATTAAGAACTTCTAGGATTAATTCAATGTTTCAGGATTTCATTAAGAACTTAAGGTTTATCTTATTGTTAATTTCATTTTGATGATTTTACTCATTTTCATTCGATTATATTGTTATTTTGATTGCTTAA
Organism: Cicer pinnatifidum; assembly: GCA_037974775.1. Taxonomy (NCBI): domain Eukaryota; kingdom Viridiplantae; phylum Streptophyta; class Magnoliopsida; order Fabales; family Fabaceae; genus Cicer; species Cicer pinnatifidum. The sequence continues at coordinate 31,266,106 of JBBPBR010000006.1, forward strand.
TTAGAATCTTAATAGGGTTCATAAATTTGGTTTGACAAAATTCGATTTCTAAATCAATTGTAGTTTTTGCGATGCTTGATTCATAACTATAATCTATGTGGTTTTTAATCCAATCAAAGAAACATAATTCACACAGGATTGATTTACGTTTGTTTGATCAATTCTATAGTCAAACATGAATAAAATCACAATTAGAAATTGAAGCCTTTAAAAATCTGTGATAAGACTGAAATTCTCGAAACAATGGATTAGTCGTTTCAACATATGAGATTCTAATTTTGTTTTCTCAATTTGTCTGAACCTAAATTGAAACCTTCTTTTTTGTAGTCCTACGATACGTTTTTATTAACTCATATTGGACTCGTGTGTGATAGCGGATCAAAGATTAATGGCCATTGCTAAAAAGGTGAAGGCTCAAGGTGAGAGAATGGAAGATCTTGATTGTAGAAAAGATTCTAAGGTTGATGAGGATGAAATTCGACTATGTAGTTTTCTCTATTGAAGAGTCAAATGACGTAGCTGCCTTGTCAATTGGTGAAGGGGTGGGTCATAGGATGAGGAGCAAGTTTTGAAAGTTTCCAATATTCTGGAAGAGAAAATGTATGTGATTGGGGTAGTGCAGGTGAATGAGGAAGAAAGAAAATAAAGATCTTGTGAAATTTTACCATTGCCACAAGCTAGGGCACTATCAAAATGAAAGTCCTAGTTGGGAAGAAAACGAAAATTATGATAAATTTAATGAGGAGGAAGATATGTTTCTCATGACTCAAGAGACATTGAGTAAGGCTGCTAAAGATGAAGTGTGGTTTCTTGAATCTAGGTGCAACAATGAAATAAGGAGTGGTCGTTTGACTTTGATGAAAGTGTTAGAGAATCTATAAAACTTACATATGATTCCAAGATGTTGGTTTTGGGAAGAGGAAATTTGAAGTTTTGTATTAGAGGAATGATTTAGGGCATAACAAGTGTGTTCTTCATACATGAACTTAGAAACAACCTTTTAAGCATTGAGCAATTAAAATAGAAGAATTTAACTATTATCTTTCAATAAGATATGTGCAAGTTGTTTCATGCTGACAAATGTTTGATTATGTCTACTGAAATGTCATATAATAGGATGTTTATTATTTTGGCTCATGTTATTATTCCTCTTTATTTGAAAATAACTAGAGAAAATAGCACTCACCTATGGCATTGTAGATATGGCTATTTAAGCTTTAAGGGTTTGAATACCTTAGCTCAAAAATAAATAGTTAGAGGTTTGCCAAGACTAAAGTATCCAGGAGAAACTTGTTCTGGTTGCATGCAGGGCAAGCAGCATCGTGATGCAATAAATAAGAAGAGTGTGTGAAGAGCATCACAAAAGATGAAGTTGATTCATTCTGATATATGTTGTTCTATTACGCATAATTCAACAACAAGAAGAAATACTTTATCACCTTTGTAGATGACTATAATTGGAAAGTTTGGGATTACTTTCTAGCTAAAACTTTTTTGCCTTTGATGTCTTCAAAATGTTTAAAGTCATTAAAATGTTTAAAATAAAGTGCCTAAGAACAATTAGAGGTGGTGAATTCGCCTCGATTGCCTTTGATGAGTAATTAAAATACACCTTATAAATACTTATACTCCAAAATAGAACGGAGTTTCGAAAAGAAGAAAATAATAGGACAATCATTAACATGGTATGAAGTATGTTGTCTCAAAAAAATACTCACAAAGAGTTATGGCCAGAGACAATAAATTGATAATTTTATGTGATGAACTGAAGTCCAACTTTTGTTGTTAAAGATATGACACATAAAGAGAAGATTATCATCAGTAGAGATGTTTTTGGAGAAACAAAGAAATTGAAGTTGAATGAGAATAGTGAAAAAGGAAAACCTATTCTTAATGACTTAAACTAAATAGAAGATGATGGAAATAGTGTTATTGACGAAGAAAATGACTATGATAATTATGAAAATCAAGATGAATAAGGTACTTTTGGAGATCAAACAACACTAGTTTTAGATGCAACATCAACTTAGACTCAAGGAAGAAGAAACAAAAGGCCAAAATCCCTTAATGACTGTGTGAGCGAAGAAAAAGATATGGCTACATTAGAATTGCACAAATTAGAAATTTTTAGTCCCAATGAAAATGATACAAGGCTTGAAAACACAATATGTGAAAGAAAAAAAAACAATTAATATGGAAATGGATGCCATTGAGAAGAATTGTTAAGTATAATTTAAAATTTAGAATAATCTAGAATTATTTAGATAAGTCATAATATCTATTGAAAAATCTAGAACTATATTCAATATAGAAAAGTGTAGAAAATATCTAGAAGTATGTCTTAATTGAGAAGGTTCTACAAGTATTTTTAGAGTTCTCTTATTGTACCTATAAATATCTCTTTGTACTTAACATTTGAAACTAAGCAAGTTGTAAATTTTCTCTTAGAAATACATCTCTTCCTCTAACAAAGTGGTATCAGAGCTTGGTTGAGAGAGTTGTTGTGCAAATAAAGTTGATAGATGACAACTCAATGGTGAAGACTTTGAAGCTTCAATCTCTAAGGGGAGATTTTGAAGCTTTGAAGATGAGGATTTCGAATCAATTTCAGGTTATTGCTCAAGAGAGAAGACAATTGTTAATCAAATGAAGTGATATGGAGACAAGATAAAAGATGTTTGTGTAGCAGAGAAGATTCTTCGTTCCTTGACTCCTAAGTTTGATTATCTGGTGTGTGTTATTGACGAATCAAAAGATCTTGACTCGATGTCCATTGAGGAATTAGGAGTTTCGTAGCAAGCTCAAGAAGAAAGAATGAGGAAAAGGAAAGATGAGCCATTAGAGAAAGCTCTCAAGATCGAAGCTTCATTGAAGGATGTTGGAGGAAGAGGAAGAGATTGTGGCTTTAATCAAATTAAAATGAGGTATGAAAAATCTAAAGTTGAATGTTATAATTGTCATAAAATTGGCCATTTCTCTTAGGGATGTCGTAGCGCTCCTAATCAAGAAGAAGTAACTAATTTTGTTCATGAAGATGAAAAGTTTACTTTGTTGATAACTCTTAAGGAAAAAGATTAGGATACTAATAGTTCGTGGTATTTGGATAATGGTGTAAGTAATCATATTTGCGGATGCAATGAGAACTAGGAGCTAAATGAGAAGGTGAATGAAAATGTATCAATTGAAAACTCACCAAATGTGCAAATTGAAGGAAAAGAAGAAGACCGAAAGACTACGACACCCATTCAAGTTGCAACTCCACCACCTCCTTCATCTATTTTTCAAGAAGAAAGTTCAAGCAAAAGTCTAGGGAAGAAGAGAGACATGAATGAGATTTATGAAAGGGCTAATGAAATTATATATTGCTTTTTCGATAGATAATGAACATCAAGGTTTGATGAAGCTATAAAAGACAAAAGACAACAAGCCATGAATGAAGAAATTGAATAAATTGTGAAGAACAATATTCGAGAATTACCAACTATACCCAAGGCTAAAAAGAGTACTAACAGAGCAACAAAAGAATACAAAGAAGGATTTGTCATCAAATGATACAAACATAAACATAGAGTTGACTATGAAGGTTTGTACACGAATATGATTTGAGAAACTAGATAAAACCGAAAATCTATCAACTTGATGTGAAGTCAAAATTCCAAAATGGTTATCTTGAAGAATAGGTATACATTGAACAATCATTAAAGAATATCGTCAAAGAAGATGAGAATAAAATTCTAACACTAGAGAAAGATGGGCAAGGACTGAGAGCTAGACTAAAGGTGAAGAAGAAAATTTCAAATTAAGGGGGAGTTATGTTAAGTATAATTTAAAATTTAGAATAATCTAGAATTATTTAGATAAGGCATAATATCTATTGAAAAATCTAGAACTATATTAACTATAGAAAAATTTAGAAAATATCTTGAAGTATGTATTAATTAGGACGTTCTAGAAGTATTTTTAGAGTTCTCTTAATGTACCTATGCATATCTCTTTGTATTTGACATTTAAAACTAAGCAAGTTGTAAGTTTTCTCTTAGAAATACATCTCTTCTCTAACAATAATGAAACCGGGAAGCTCTCATCACTTCCTTATGACTCATAGACTATCCTTTCATCTTTGATCATTCTTTACCTAACATGTTTAGAGGATTAGCTCATTGGGTTAAAACCAACCACACATGTCGGTTGAACACCACACCTTCACCCAAAATATTAAAATATTGGATATATAGTTTCTCTTATTTATACAACACTCAATATCTAGTTTTTTTTTTTATTTAATGTGTAACTCTTACTCATACTTTACCTCCAATAGGATGATTAACGATCTTAACCAGATTGAATCTTATTGAATTGAATTATGGTTTAGTTCCACTAATTCGTATAATTTTCTTAAAATGATTTTTAATATTTATTTATTATTCAACCAAAATTTTACCAATTGGGATTATGAGTTCAAGTAACTCATAAATCTATTATGACAATATTGCTTGAAATTGTATCTATTAGTCGATTTTATTTCTAAAATTACCAACAAAATATACAGTCATATGTTTTTTTTTTGTAATTTCAATATGTTTAGAAAGTATATACTATATAGTAACAATATTTCACATACTTAGGAATAAAAAGACTCTGCATTGCATAAAAAATAAAAAATGAGACTACTTTCCATAAAAAATTATAATATATAACAACCAAAAAATTTGTACCTGCACAATGTACCATAATGGAACCAATATATACTCAGCTATCAGTAGAAGGCCACCAATGGCCCAACTTTGATCTAACGATTTAAGAGTGTTAATTTGTTGATGAAATGAAACCGAAGGTCTGTGAGCAATGATGATTGGCGGTCCGAAGTAAAGTGTCACTATAAATGCTCCTGATATAGATACTAAGGTACCCAATATTTTGGCTTGACTACTTGAACTTCTTATAGCTACTATTTCCATCCTTAAATAAACCACAAGAAAAAATGAAGTGTGAATTAAAACACAATAGAATAAGATAGTTTGGATTTCAAACTCAAACTCAAATTGCCTAGCATAATATCCATGAGTTTGCACGGGTCACGAGAGCAGGTCACAAAGGTAAAGATAATTATATCAACTATGCAGAATATTTTTCCCTAAATGGTCAAATAGAAGAATACAATTCTACATAGTAAAAATAATTTGACAGAAATTAAATATGAGACAAACACAATTTTTAACGTGAAAAACTTTTTTCAAATTGAGAGAATAAAACCACGGGATCTAATCTAGTAAAAACTTCCACTATAATAATTAATGGGTACACCAGAGTCTTTTTAATAATAATATGGGACATCAATCAACAATAACAACAATTTTATAACTAATATTTTTTTTCTTTCTTTTTTTCCAATAATAATATTAATACTAATAAAATTGGTGAGTTGTACTTGGGGAGTGAGTCCATCCAACAAATCTCCCCCTCACGACTCAAGTGAGAAGGTACTGTTCAACAATGCTAGTCTTTTTTCTACAGCATATCATATTCGACACAAGCACGATCTTCGTCATCATATCTGAACCATTTTCATCAATATGAATCTTCTCAATTAAAAATGACTTCATTTCCAATGCATCTCGTATCCAATGATACCACACTTCCCTATGCTTTGACTTTGCATGAAAAGTAGGATTCTTGCTGAGATGGAACACACTCTGACTGTCACAGAATAACACAAACTTGTCTTGCTTGAGGCTTAACTCATGTAGGAATTTCTTCATCCATATGAGTTGTTTGGAAGCTTTCATTGTTGCAATGTGCTCAGCTTCAATAGTGGACAAAGCAACACACTTTTGTAATCTTGATTGCCTAGACACATCTCCCCGACAAACGTCATCATATAATCGGAAGTAGATTTTTCAGAATCAAGATCACCTACCATATCTACATGTGTAGCCATCCAATACAGGTTCACCACCTATATATCATAAACACATTTTGGAAGTGCCTATGATGTATCTAAGAATCCACTTCACTACTTGACAATGATCTTTACTAGCATTAGAGAGAAACCAACTAACAACTCGAATTGCATGAACAATATTTGACCTTGTGCATACCATAACATACATCAAACTGCCAACTGCAGATGCGTAAGGAACCTTCTTCATCTCTTCTTTTTCTTTCTCACTTGTAGGACATTGATAATAATTCAATTTAAAATGAGTAGCAAGTGGAGTACTAATAGGTTTACAATTGCTAATGTTAAACCACTATAACACTTTCTCAATGTAATTATGTTGAGACAACCACAATTTATTATTCTTCCTATCAAGAGTAATTCTCATGCCCAAAATTTTCTTTGTAGGACCCAAGTCTTTCATTGTAAAAGACTTGTTCAAATCTTTCTTTAAAGCTTGAATCTTCTTAATGTCATGACTAACAATCAACATGTCATCCACATATAACAAGAGAATAATATAATCACCATCATAGAATTTCTTGACAAACACGCAATGGTTAGAGGTATTTTAACGGTACCCATGTTTCTCCATGAAAGAATCAAATTTCTTGTACCATTGCGGAGGTGCTTGCTTGAGCCTATACAAGTTTTTCTTCAATTTATGCACAAGTTGATCTTTACCTTTGACTTCAAAACTCTGTAGTTTCTCCATATAGATTCTCTTCCTCCAAATCACCATAAAGGAATGCAATTTTCACATCAAGTTGTTCAACTTCTAGGTTCAAGTTAGCTGCTAACCCAATCACAACTCGGATTGATGACATCTTCACCACAGATGGAAAAATTTCATCGAAGTCAATACCTTTTCTCTAATTAAAATCTTTCACAACCAATATTTCTTTGTATCTTGGTTGAGAACTATTCTCTTCTACCTTTATCTTGTATGCCCATTTGTTCTTGAGTGCTTTTATGTCATTAGAAAACTTTACCAAATCAAATGTGTGATTCTCATGCATGGAGTTCATCTCTTATTTCATAGCCTTCAACCACTTTTCTTTATCAATATTTGTAATAGCTTCTTGATAGTACTTTGGAGCTCTACTATCAGTGATAATCACATACTCATGTGGAGGATATCTTTGAGAAGATTGATGTTTTCTAGTAGATCTAGTCAACTCAAACTCAATCGGTGGCTCAGCTGGAACCTGCTCATCATGGTGAAGTACATGACCATCAATTACATTATCATCATCTACATGAATATCTCCCCCATCAATAAATTTTTATGTAGGGGGCTTAGGCGTAACATCAATGTAACTTCATGAATTTGGTTTCTATTTCTCAGCTTTATCAAAATCTTCAATAGTCTGGTCATCAAGAAATATCACATCTCGACTTTTGATGATTTTCTTGTCAATTGAATCCCACAATCTATAACCAAATTCTTCATCACCATAATCGACGAATACACACTATTTTGATTTACTAGCTTGGACCTCTCATCTCTTGAAACACGAACAACACATCTGCAGCCAAAAACTCTCAAATGACAGTAATAGATATATTTCCCTATCTACACTTTATTTGGAACATCACCAACAAGTGGAATAAAAGGAGAAAGATTGGTCAAATCCACTATAGTTTTCATTACTTCACCCCAAAAAGATTTCGATAATTTTGCATGAGAGAGCATACATCTGATTCTGTCATTAATCACACGATTCATTCCCTCTACAACAACATTGTGTTGAGGTGCCTTTAGAACTATTTTCTCAAGTCTGATTCTATGTTCTCTACAATGCTCTTCAAACGGACCTCTATATTCACCATCATTATATGATCGAACACATTTCAATTTCCTTCCCTTTCTTTCAACAATTGCATGAAAATGCTTGAAGACTCCAAGTATCTGGTCTTTATATTTCAAAGGAAAGACCCACACTTTTCTAGAGTGATCGTCAATAAAAGTAGCAAAATATAATGTACCACCAAGAGATTTACTATCCATCATACAAACATTAGTGTGAACTAAATCAAGATTATTTTGCCTCATATGAGGATCAGTATTATGAAAAGAAATTCTATATTGTTTTCCAGCAAAACAATGAGTGCAAGTTTTTAGAGACGTACCTTTCACAAGAAGAAAATTTTTCTTCCCAAGTATATGGATTCCTTTCTCACTCTAGTGACCGAGGCGCATATGCCATAAACCAAAAGATGTGTCTTCAATTGAAATCACTTCTTCCTTACATAGCATCATAGGCATCCTATAGAGAGAAGTGGAACTTTGCTACTTTGCAACCACTAGGGACCCTTTGGTGATTCTACATATACCACTACCATCAAAGTAAGTGTGATAACCCTCAATATCCAAGGCTTTCATTGAAATAAAAATTCAGACGAATATCAAGAACATGTCTATGATTATTCAATTGAAGCTTACAACCAATCCCAGTTTCAACCCAAATATCTCCTATACCGATAAATTTACATACTTCTTCATCTCCCATTTTTACCATGCCAAAATCACCAACATTGTAAGATGAGAAGAAATCACGTTCATGAGTAACATAATATGACGCACCTGAATCCATAATCTAAGTTGAATCTTGATGTACAAGGTTTAGTGAATTATCATCACAAACAATGTAAACATTACTAACAAATGCAACTATTGTTGTATCTTTATCATTTTTCTTCTCTTTGTGTTCATATATTTCCCTTGATTGATCTCTCTTAAGGAACCTGCAATTTCTTTTTATGTGATTCTCTTTGCCACAATTATAGCATATCACTTATTTTCTAGTCCTCGACTTGCTACGAATTTCAGAGTTGTCGCGTCTATGGAATTTTCTGACTTCGTCCACGTGGCTTTGTGACTAGTGCTACTGACTTTTAGGAAGAACCAATCAAACCACATCACTTTCTTTGAGCTTCTTCAATCAACATGCTCTCTTTAACTGTTGACATTTTCAACTTTTCACTTTGAGTTGTATTAGTCAACATCACAATAAGGACTTCCCAATTATCAGGCAAGGATCTCAATAATAACAACGCTTGCAACTCATCATCTAATTTAATATCTGCAGTTGTCAATTAGGTAACTATATTATGAAAAATACTCATATGCTCTTCCATTGAATCCCCATATTTGTATTTCATATTCACTAGCTTCTGAATCAAGAATGCCTTATTTTGCACGTTCTTTCGTTCATATAACCCTTTTAATGTTTCACACATCTTGTTAGCATTTATTTCAATTTCAACATGTGGATATACACTCAGATCAACCACTGCCTGATTAATGACATTGCCTTTCTATTCATCTTCTTCCAGTCGACGTCAGATTTATCTTTGGATTTAGCAGTGTCACACTCAATAGGATCAGACAAATCTTTACTGTATAACATATGTTCCATGAGAGTCTTCTAAATTGTGTAATATGAAGAGTTGGGTTTAATCATATTCAAACCTTTATTTTCCTCCTCAATTTAAATGTACAAATCAACCAATAGGAAACATCAATCAACAATAGCAACAAATTTATAACCTTCCAGTAAGTGGGTATTCCAAATTAACTCTCATGGAAGGTAAAACTACTTAGTATATTAAATAATAAACCCAGTGGTAGAAATAACATACTAAAATTATAGATCAAACGCAATAAGTTTGATAGACAACTGTTACCACTATCGGGACCAAACTTTGTATTTCTCTTTTCTTGTTATTGTTGACGTAAATTTTCTTTCTCTTCCTACTTTTGACTTGCGGCGCTATTGTTTTTCTTTTTATATTGTTAGATATTTCTAAATCTCTTTTATTTTTTCTTTATATGGGTCAAGTCCAATAAATGTTCTTTTTATTTTTATTTTTATTTTATTTTAATCATAATAATAATAATAATTAATATTATTATAATACTAATAAAATTGATGAATTTTAATTAGAAAGTAAACCAATTTGGCGGTCCTAAGTGAAATGTTACTATAAATGCTCCTGATATAGATACCAATACTTTGGCTCGACTACTTGAACTTCTTATAGCTACATTTTTCATCCTTAAATAAACCACAAGAAGAAAAAATGAAGTATGAATTAATACACAATAGAATAAGATAGTTTGGAATTCAAACTCAAATTCAAATTAACTAGCATATTATCTATGAGTTTGCACGGGTCACGAGAGCAGGTCACAAAGGTTGGTTACTATAGGGAGATAGACGATATATTAATAGTTAATAAAAAATTTAATTGCAAAACATGAGAAAAATTAAATTTGGGTGATAGAAATGGCAGAAGCAATTTTCAAAATAATAAAATTTCGTATGGAGCAATGGACATGGTTCTAGTTTGAAATCTCTCTAGCTTTCATCAATGGTTTTCTCTAACGGTTCATGTCTTCAGTACTAGCTCCTCACTTAAAAGTTATGGTTTAGTTTCAATTTGTCTAATTAACTTTGTGGTCTATATGAAAGGTACTACCTCCAAATTCACTTCCTAACACTTCACACACTCATGGTTGAATTTTCTCTTCCTCTCTACTGATCTAGGTAGTTTAATTGGATTTATTCATTCACTAACTTGTCTTTTATCTGCTAATTTTACTCTTATGCATGTTTAGTAGGAGGATAGATTGTATTTTTTCTATAGTTCCAATGGCACTCTATTTTTTATTTATTTATTTATTTATTTATTTATTTTTCTTATCTTTCTATATCCTTGTAACTTCACTTTGGTTGAGACCACTAATCCACTATATTCTGCTCTCTGTATTGAGCTGACTTTTTTCCCCAAGGACCCCAACATTTTTTAATGAAATTCAGTTGAACAAAAACATTGAAAGAGAAATACAGAAAAAAATAAATATAATAATGTAGGATTGAAAGAGAATAAATATATATTAATATATATGAGAGATTATTGTTTTACCCATAAAAAAACAAATGTGAAAGAATTTTAAAATAGGTTAATTTCGTATTTTGCACGACAATTTATTTTCTTATATAGATAGCGAAGAGTAGATGTGCGGCATTTTTCTATTTTGTTGTGTACTCCACTAATTGAAATTCGAAACTTAACTTTATTAAAAAGTTGTTTAAAAAGTAATATGTTCACCTTTTTTTTTTCCTGATATATGTCATTATAATTGAAAAAATATGAAGAGGGATAAGAAATACATAGATTTTATTTTTGTGTTGCAAGAAATAATAAATATCAACATAAATAAATATGCAAGATGTCCAATATGATACTGTCAACGTTTGAGCTAAGACTTAAATTTAGTACCATCTTAAATGACAATATCCTTTTCTTTTAACCATATAAATAGTCGTACGTGAAATTAGGAACCAAATTTATTTGGTAATCAATTCATCTAGTTATCATATTCTATGTACGGTCAATTCACAAATTTATGGACTTGTTAGATAAATCTTATCTTCTCAATTTCTAAAACAAAAATGTCTATTCACAATATAATAAAATAAAATATAATTAAAATATAATTTTTTATAATGAATAGTGATAAGTGTAAGTACACTTATATATCAAATATATATATCACATTTCTCTATTGGTGGAGTTGACCGCGGTAGACCGACAACAGAACTTAGATAATCTACAAGTATCGACAGCGAAACTCCGACAACTTTATTGTGGTCGTGGTGGACCCCGATGACTCCAACCACTTCCCACCACAATTAGTATTTTAATATATTATCAAATAATTTTAAAATGAAAATTTTTAAATATTAAATAAAATTATATTTATATATATTAAATATTTTATTGGGGGTGCTAAATAGATTTAGACCAATTATAGGGTGTACAAGAAAAATACTCTTTTGGTAATTACTTGCGCCGAACTTTAAGACATGATTGCACATGTATATGAATTAATTAATATAATAATGAAATGAAGAGGAACCTGAAAATGATAGCAAGCAAGAAGGTAAAAGCTGGCACCAAGTTGCTTATCGCTGATGATAGAGTAGGAGAACTGTAACTGATACCTGTGTAGCCCATAATTTGAGATGAACTTCTGCAATTTCGACCAATCAAATTAAAAGATTCAAAATTTGAAATAATAATTAATTAATTGTGTGGCTTTAATTATGCTTGTACCCGATCAGTCCAAGAAGACCAATTTTGCATAGTATGGGTGAACTGAGAGGGGGAAGTACTCTTGATCTGGAAAAACAAAGGACATCATCACATAATTATACATAAAAACTTTAAGCAATGACTCAAATTCAACTCTATCTTGTTTTTTTTTTTGGAACTTAATACTCTCAATCAATTTAACTTTATCTTTAAATAAATAAAATAAATAAACCTTTTGGAGATAAAGGGAGCAGGAAGGAGTACAAAAGCAGCAACAGCATACGCATAAACAACAAAGACATGGTAACTCATGCCTTTCAAGGTAGCAGCTTTAAACAGAGTATTCAGAGCAACGTTGACGCATTCCATGATCACCATGGCACCAAAAGGAACCAAATCCTTGTACCAATGTCTTATTGCCATTTATTATTCTCCCTGAAGCCTCAATCTATCAAAGGTCGAGTAAATTAGGAACAATTTATGTCAAATTAATGCTCACCACAACTAGACAACAACGGCTAGCAAGTAGAGTGTGGCATCCAAATAGACATGTTTTGGTTGTATCACTTTAAAGGTAATAATGCAAATTAGAGATATGATATCATCAAGTCTCTTATTGGGCGCTTCAATTAATTAATTTATATATTTATTAATAATAGTGACGTATAGAGCACTACACCGGGAGAACGTTAGTTTCAATTTCACGCGTCTCTATTTTTCTTTATATTACAATTAAAATATTGATTATATTAAAATACTTATTTTTTAAAGAGAACATAGATTTTAATCAAATGTCATATTTTTAAGAGATAATTTCAATGCAATGGCAATTATTGTATTATACCGTATGGGTACTCAAATGAGTTGAATGAATACAAAAAGAATCACTTCTGTATCAATTAAGGGTGGAAAATTAACCAAACAATTCGAAAATTAATCGAGACATGATTTCATTTACGTAATTCATTGAATTTGATTAATGAATCAAATAAATTTAATTGTAGCTGTATGTATTTCATTTGTTTAGTTTATAAATCAACTCTCTCTATTTATCTATCTATGAGTGTGTTTAATTGCAAAATAGTAAAATCTGAACAAAACAATATATAACTATATAAGATAAATTTGTGTACTCCTCTGTGATTGATGATTCATAAATAAGACAAATAATTTTATTTTACATTTTGTTTGATATGTCTATACACGGAACAAATAACATAATTTTTACTATAATATCATTTATTGATATATATATATATATATATATATATAAATAAATAAATGTTTATGATAGTTCATATTAATAAAGGATAGGGAGGAGAAAAAATGATGTGCATAGAGAGAATAGAGGTATATAGTAACAAATAAGAGAGAGATAACAGAAAAATAAAAAGATAAAAGAGTGAGAGACATAGAGAAGAGAAGCATAATAGATTTTATATATATATAAGGGGGAGATAGGAGAGACACACATGAGAGAGATTGGAAAGAGACATGAAAGAGTAGACATAGAGATAAAATGGAGAGAGACATGGGAGCGCTAGAGAGTGATGGAGACATTAGAGAGAAATGAGATACATGATAGAGGAATGAGAGAGTAGAGAAAGAGGGAGAATACATGATAGTAGAGAGAAGAGAAAGACATGAAATAGTAGAGAGAGATATGCGAGAGCATAGAGAGATAATAATTTTTTTGTAGAAAATAAAAAAATGTATTTTTGTTATATTTTTGATAGTTTATACTTTAGACAAAAATTTGTCTCATAGTTTAGTGTGGGACAAGAATTCCTGTTTTTGTCCAGTACCTTTGAGATATGGTTAAATTATATCAATTTAATGTTAGAGAAATATTACACCGCTCAATAACATTTCAACCGATACAAATTTTACAAAATTTATTGTTGAATTGAAAATTGATATCACATATATCATTAACGTAAAAATTTAAAATATTTAAATCATTTTATATGTTATGAGGTACGTCAAAATTAACGTTTGATGCTCTTTTGTTAATACTTCATTAATTTTTATGAGTCTTAATCATCAATGTAATGAATAATTTGGGTTTAAGGTTGAGCAGCATGCCTTTATAGGCCAAGGTCCTTATTGCTTCATAATTCTTTTGAATATTCACTAGTAGAAAATTGAGTTTTTAATACAGTGAGTCGTTTACATGCCACCAGATTTAACAAGTGAGACAGGAATATATTTAAATCGGTTGTCTATGTAAACGAGTTAACTGAATAAAGCGGTGCCAATTTTGTAAGTTCACTTTCAAATAATACCATATTATTTGTGAGAGAGCGATATATTATGGAAAAGAAAGTAAAAAACAAAAAATTACATGACAAACTCATTTTTATTAATGACTCTTATTGTAAGAGCTTTAATTTTTAAATTTTAATTTATGCAGTTTTAATGTATTTTGTGTTGAATTATTTAGACATTTAGGTCAAATTTATTTTATTTTGTGAATTAAGTACTCAAAAATATATTTTGTTAGAGTTTGTAATATGTTTAATATATGTATATATTTAAATATATATTTTGAGATCCAATTAAAATAATTTATCAAAAAATAATTTAATTATGTTACGAAAAATTTAATACCGGCCATATTTTTTTTAAAAAAAGTCACTTGTTGCTAAAAAAAAATTCATCTATTAATTGAGTTGCGACGAGATTAAATATTTTTATTAAAATAGTTTGAGAAGTGAGTGATGTGATGATTGTAATGATGATTTTATAATATATCTATATTTTTAAATATTTGTTTGATTAGTTTTAATTATAATATATATATATATAGATATATATACAAATATAGGTATAAAACCAACAGAAAAAGAAAACATTTCTCGTGTAGTTCTCGCCTTTCCCTTCCTTTCTTCTTCCTTCGGTTTAAAAAAAAACATAGTGTTGGTGGTTTTCAAAAACTCAAAACATAAACCTCCATTTTTCTTTTAGATTTAAGCTTTCATTCAAGAAGTGTAGGAGGGAAAATTGCTCCTCTCAACACTACGGTGCTTATGAGTTAATTTATTTAAGGTGATACATTTACTTCCTCCTCTTTTTTCCTAAATTCGTAAACTTTATACAGTGGGGGTGGGGGCATGAGTGAAATTTTTGAGTACTTAACAAATCTTTGTTGTTGTGCTGTTGTGGTTATTGTTGTTGTTGTTATTGTTGATTTTGTTAGTAATGGTTAAAAAAAATTGATTTTTGACGTGTTTGAATTATGTAATGAGTTATTTTCAAATAAATGAGTTTGAACTGGAGTTAAAATTTTACAAAATAAATTTAGAGTTGTTAAATTTGTGAAAAAATTCAAATTTAAACTAAGTTAAAGAGTTTGAGCAAAAAGTTAGATTGAAATTAAAATGTTTAGAGCTTAAAATGTTACTCTTTTAATTACTCTTGGGCTGAGTTTAAAAAGAAAAAGTTTAGAGTATCTTATTAACTCAAAATTTCAGTGCTTTAATAGTCGAGTGTGTGTATGTGTGATTTGGACAATATCTTTTTATTTAGTTTTAACTAAATATTGTATATTATTTGATTTTAAAAGTTTGGTGTGTGAAAAAGATATAATTTTGGGAATTTTGTTGTGGTTGCATAAATTTTAGTTGTGAGCAAATTGTTGTAAACATTGCATTAGGGTGCTTGGCACCTGAGTTATGTTTGTTATAATATGATATTTATATATATATAATCGGTTATTGTTTGTTATCATGCCGTAATTGCTAAGTGTTATTGCTTGTTTTTAATACATAATTGTTAAATATTATTTGTTAATTTTAGTTGGTGACCATTTACATTATTGTGGAAATTGGGTTTTTCCCTTATATGATACCCGAGTTCGTTCCACCGATTGTTACCTTGACGACATAAACGTCGTTAGACTTCCTTGATTGATATTATTCGACTGCTTGGGTATACGACCTCATCTCAAGCAGAACTACTTATACGGGGAGGGTAGTGAGGACAAGCAGGAGAGTTGGGGCAATATATCTCGTGAAGCTCACTCGCGAGATGATCGACTATCTGGTACCTTTAGTATTGGTGCTCGAGATGAGTGGAGCATGAGAATATGTAGGGGATTCCTCAGTTAGAGTTGAGGCGGGGGCCACCGTAGAAGCTGGAGATATAGTGGTTGGACCGAGGACTGGTGGAAAGGATAAGGGGCCGATGCCAGTGGGAAGAGATATTGTAGGACCGTCTAGGCGGATCGAGCCAGAGCATCCACCTTCGGTGAATGATCCCTTACCATCTTAAAACTATTTTGAGATCCCATCGCCGCCGAAGCCACCATTCTCGTGGGTGGATCTAACTTCTGAGGAGGAGGTTACTTCAAAGAGAGATATTGCGTCAGGTGGGACTTGTGTACTGTGTGGAGGTCACCCATGTTATTGTAGTTGCTAGTGGATGATCAAATTAGTTTTCTTGTATAGGTACTTAGTGTCTTTTTGGTGGCCGTACTTATTTTATTTTGGGATGATTGTATCTATAACATATATTATTAGTTGACTTTTGTTTTGGTGGGTCCATGTTCCATTTTTTTGATGTGACCATGGGGGAATAGCATTCTTGGAGCAGTACTTTTGTGCATGTGTCTGCTGAGAATACCCCAGGGGTATGAGCGATGTTTGATAGGTCTCATAGCTCCGATGTATTTTTCTCTTTGTATACTTTGAATTATCGTCTTAAAACTATTTTAGATGGTTTATATATATTATGTAATTATTCAAGACTTTTGTCATTAGTGTTATGACATGGTATTTTATTAATTTGTTTTTGAAAAAAAAAAAACAAAATGAACTCGCACTTTTGTTAAAAATCGGGGTGTTACACTTATTATTAGAGATGAACTAATTGTTTGCATTTTCTTTATCTTTATCTTTCTTTTTTTCGCTAAATTTTATCATTGGAGTATGTTTACAATATTTCTCTTTATTTTTACAATTTTCAAAAAATAATAATATACTTTATAACATTTTTTTGAAGTGTTTTATATGGATATAGGAGATTTTATCGATTGTATTAGCAACTTAAATTACATATTTTATATGTTCTATTTTATATTACTCTTAGTTAATATATTACTCTTAGCAACTTAAAAAAACAATAGTATACTATTATTATATTACTCTTAGTTAATATGAATACGTTGTAGGACAATAAATAAAAAAGTAAAGGACAGTAAAATTATTTTAGTTTTATTTTATCTTAATATTTACGGTTATTTATTTTTAATAAAAGTAGTTATGGATTGTAGTTGGATGAATGCTAATTGTTTGAGTGAAATGTATAGGTGTGGATAAATTTTTACAATTTTCTTTTAAAAAAACTTACTAAAAAGTATGGAAAGTTTTATTGTCATTGTGTTAATGATTAGATGGAAACAAGTTACATTTTGAAGAAATAAGAAATCATCTTATTTCTTATGGGATTTGCCAGAGTTATACAAAATGGATATGGCATGAGGATTTGTTAAATATGACAAATGTATGAGTGTGACTACTATGTCTTGTTACATATGTTGAACATTGTAATAGAGTTGATTCATGGATATAAGTACGTAATTTTTTACAAGTTGTTATAGATTGTGTTTTTTTATATGCGTATGATAAAAAATTATAAGTTGTTATTTATTGTATGTTTTAATTTTCGTATGATAAAAAAATTAGGATTCATCTGATATTGATTTTTTTTTTTTATTCAGATATTTGATGACTTGAGATCATTTCATCTAGATCAATTTAAAGAAGTTGGAAAACGTTGTGAGGATTTTATTTTGGAATTAATTGAAGAAAACGACAATGCTAATATAT
>JBBPBR010000006.1:31284147-31304469 GCA_037974775.1 Cicer pinnatifidum
GTCTATTGAATATTGCTACATTGTGATTTTGTAAATTTATTAATAGACATCTATTTTTTTTTTTTGTCTTGTCAATATTTGTCAGAAATAGAAGATATATTCTTTGTACTCTATATTACTTGTATGAACATATGATGTATATTTTGGTTATTAGATGATTATCTAAAATTGTGGTTGCAAGTACAAAACTTTTTAATACGAAATATTATATATATGTCTGGACCAAGAGAATAAAAACAAAATGAGAAATTTATCGAAAATAATAATTATTTTAACTCTATCTATTAAGTCAGATGATCAAAAGATTTGACATAAAAAGATGATTTGTTGAACTGAATTTATGATGTTTAAGTCGGTTAAGCTAAATCGACTTAATAGGATGAAGTTCTGTTAAGTCAGTTCAAGAAACGAGTCAAAAACAACATGTTCACCGACTTGAATTCGTGTGTTGTTAACTCGGACACGGAATCGACTTAAAATGTACATTTAAATCGACTTAAAAAGATAAAATTCTACTAGTAACTTGTTCCTCTAGTCAATGATAGTTCCCACTACCATGTATGTGGAGAGGTAGTTATTCCCTCATTATGCACATGTCAACTAGAAGTTCATTCATTTGATAGTTCAAATCCCTTCATCTGATGTGATGCATAAACATCACATCAAGAAGTGTCATAAACAAGATTATTTTTAAAGAAGATTGAACTATAAGTAAAAGATCAAAATTCTCTCATGGAATATCATCATGCATTCTATCATATGATCCACCCAATTGATAAATTAAGCATGATCAATAAAATCATCTAATATTCAAGTATCTTATTAATTAATCAACCTTTGAAAACTCATAACCTCTAATGAGCTACCTTGACAATCCTCTATTTTCAAAGTATGAAGTTGTTCATCTGTCTGCTTGAAAGAATGTGTTTGCCTCTAATACAATGTGTATATGAATCATCTGAAAAATATTGTTGTGGAAGTGAAAGCACAAAAGCAAAAGACTGTATCTATTTATGTATGTGTTAGAAGTCTAAATCTACAAGACTATCCTTGTTTTTTATGAAGACAAAGATCAAGTAAAGTGATCAAGATGTAAGTTCAAAGTGAAGTCAACAATCAAGTCAACTATTGTCAATATGCTAGAAAACCTATAGTTTAAGATACTTGATGCAATCCAATATTGTTATATTTCAAATGCATATGAAAACCTTCTACTTTAACATATACATCAAAAGAATTTTAAAATGTCAAACTTCATGAACAATGTTTGAACATCCAGTTTTTGACAAAAGTCAATGTTGTATTCGACAACATATATATGTGTAGCCAAATAAAAATGAAATCAATAGAAAACACTACACATTTATATTCGACTACAACATGTTGTAGTCGAATACAAACCCAAGTCAATAGAAAAAATTGCACATATGTATTCAACTACAGGATGTTGTCGAATACAAATATCAAGTTAGTAGTTAAAACATCACTTTTGAATTCGACTACAACATGTTGTAGCCAAATACAAAATCAAGTCAGTAGAAAAATTCAGTCATTTGTATTCGACTACAAGGATTTGTATTCAAATACAAACTTGAAATTTTGAAATAAATCTGAACGTTACAGAAGTGTATTCGACTACACTTTGGTTGCAGCCGAATACAACTGCGAAGCAATGCAATTTTTCAATTTAGATTCAATCCGAATCATTGCATATGTTCATCAATCTTCTGGGAATGATTGCAACTAATCTGAAGAGATGTATAAGGAGTATAAATCTTAGAACAACTTTGAACAACTTTAGGAAATATTTTGTGAATTATTCAAAGTCAAACTTTCATATTTCAAGTAAATATTTTACATTGTCATATAATTGAGAAAGGTTCTCTGTTGTACTTTAAATTATACTAGACTGTTATCATTGTACAAGAAAGTATCAACTGTTACTCTCTCTTAGGTGCGCCTATGTAATAACAATTGGCATCATAGCAGGTTCTAGAAATTTGCTCCTCGATCCTTATTCATGGCTTCTTCACAACCACTTTTTAGAGATGGTGGTAGTAGCAATAAACCACCTTGCTTTGTTGGAGAACATTATCATTTTTGGAAAATACGCATGCAAACATCTTAAGGCACAAGGAGATGATATTTGGGATGCAGTAGAAAATGGCCCTATGTCCCAAAGACAACCATCGACAATAAAGAGGAAATAAAGATAAAAGCCTCATGGATATATGATGACAAAATGATAGTGTTGTTTGACAAAAAAGGCCAAAAACATATTACAATCGGCACTTGGAATAGGCGAATTCTTCTGCGTGTCTCATTGCAAAACTGGCAAAGAAATCTGGGATACTCTTGAAGTAATCCATGAAGAAATAATTGAGGTAGAACTTTCTAAACCTAATACTTTATCTCAAGAATATGAATTATTTCGTATGCAACCCGGAGAACCTATTTTGGACTTGTATAAAAGATTTTCTCATTTGTCCAACCACATGATGACGCTTGGCAAAACCTTCACTAATGATGAATGGAACCTTAAAGTTCTCATATCATTAACAAGGGTGTGGAAACCTAAATTTATGACAACTTTTGAAAAGAAAAGCCTATCAAAGATGTCTCTTTGTGCACTTTTTGGTAAACTCCAAGAACATGAGATTGAACTTGGAAGACTAGAAAAGAATGAAATTTTAGAAAAGAAGCGAAATAACATTGCCTTGAAAACGGAATCAAGAGAACATATAGATGATGAGAACTCGGATGGAGATGAGAACATCACCTTCCTAGTAATGAAATTTGCTAAGTTCCTTGAAAACGATAAAACTTTTAAGGAAAGGAAAACTTTTAGGAAGAAAGGTGTCTCCACAACAAATTAAAACTTCACTTGTTTTGAGGTTGACAAGCAAAGACACATAAAAGTAGAGTGTCCAAATATAGTCAAGAAAAGTGCTCTCAAGAAGAAAGAATTCAAAAAGGCCTATATAGCATATGAGGACAATGAAATCAGTTCATCCTAGAGGGGTTAATAGGCGCGTCATTTTTCATGTCGTGAATATTATCCCTTCTTAGTTACACCAACAATTTGGCATTTATGAAGGCTTTTCCATGTCGTGAATATAAATGGTAGTTATAATAAGGATGCTACATGTTTTGGGTAGTGATTCCTGCCCTAAAATGTATATAGATTTTTTATGATGCTACAAGTTTCCTTTGAACTGGGATGGGAATGAAAACTTGTGTCTATTAAGGGGATGATTTCAAGAAATTATATGAGCTAAAGAGAGTGAGTTTAGTTTTTCACAAAATACCTTTCTATTAGAGATTTAATCGTTTATGCTTGGTGTTCTAACGTGTTGACTTTGTTTGTTTTTTAGGAAGCATATCTCCCATGAGTAAGGAAGAGTTTAAGAACTATATAAAGAAAGCTACTACGAGGAAAGGGGCAAGTTCCCTATGGGATACTCAGAGATTTTATAAATCCTCTTTTGTTAAGAAGAACTTATTCTTTATGCAGGATTACGAATGCGTGCAAGTTAGAGATGTCCAAAGCAAGTACTACTTTGGTTTCTTATCGTTTACGGGCTACCTTTCTCGGCCTAGCGAAGGAGGGAGAGCTTGTTGCACAGTAATCAGTTGAAAAAGACTTAGAGATGAGCTTACATCTGCAAACAAAAAACCTAAAATGATGTTGAAGAAATCATTTGAAGAAGAAATCGAATTAGCTTGGAGAAGATGATTGAATACGGGACCTCAAATTGGGCCTGACTCTGCGGCATCAGTTTGGGTTCCATAAATTGATTGAGCAGGCTAAGTTCTATACCCTGATTTCGATTTATTCTGAGATGGATCTGTTACAAAAATGTAGTGAATGGGCAGCAGGTGGCAGTGATTCTGCGAAGTGAGTCCGCCTAATTTTATGACTTCACTTTGTTGTGTTGCCTCTTGACTAACAAATTTAAGACAAGTGATCAATCTTATTTGGGTGATCTCTTTGTCGAAGAATAAGACTTCTATACTTTATTGACGAAGATATTTGTTGGCAAATGGTATTGCTCTCGTGATGGTAGCTAGAGGTGTGAGTAGGTCAGGTCAAACCATACTTTGAAAGGTCTGAGTTTGGCCTACGATTTATTTTATAAGCCTAAGCTTGGCTTACGTCTTATCATAGACTTTTTTTCTCGGTCTGATCTAGCCTTTTTTAAAGTTTGATATGGCATGAAAGTCTATTTAAAAGTCTTATTCACATTAAAACATTTAAATGTTATATTTTACATTTTTTTTAAATAGGCTAAGCTACGCCTTTATATAAAAAGAAAACTAATAAAACTATAATCAAATCTAATAAATAATAACTAACAAGTCTGCACTGCAACAACCTTCCAAGAAAATAAAAAAATAAAATGAATCTTAATTAGTCTTTATACACATATCAAGTTGTTTGCTCTATCCTTACCAATTTACATGATACTCTACCATACCACATGATTCTCTCCACGTACCAATACCGGTGTACATATCTATATATATTAAAGAAAAAAAATGATTTTAAAAAAATCTGAAACAAACACCCTTTAAACTCTAAAAAATGATTTTTGGTTTCAAATAATAAATTTTTTCTTGATATAAACACACTCATTATTACCTCTCAACCAAATATAGAACGACTACTGAGTAATTGCCTAATTGAACGTCTACCGAATATGGAACGCTTACCAAATATGAAACGACTACTAAGTCTCATTGCATAACAAAATTCTAAGAAGACTGGAAAAATAAATAAAATGCTAAATTGTTCTTAAACTCTAAATTGAGGGTGATTGGGTATTGAGGACCCATGTGTGGCATCAACCCTCATTGCTTCCGATTATCAATTCAAATCATCGCTTTCCCACAACTTTAACATCATTGTAGTTCACGTGCAACTCAAAACCTTAAGAACCCGGGACATAAGTCTGATCCACAATAGTGGTGGAGGGCCAAGACCCAAAAACAACATATATACGAAAAAACCTACCACAAAATCATCACATAATATGGTATCAAGTGATCAACAAGCATGGATGTATATATCATCATATAACAAACATGGCTCGTGTGTAAAGCACCCTAATGTAATGCTTATATGTTAGTGCACATTATTCTGGAATTTCAAAACTCTATTCTATTTACCAAAGTAAATCATAAATGTACAACCTCTCACAAACCAATTCTATTTACCAAAGTGCAATATCTCATAGACTAACATGATTTTTTAAGGTGAAGTTACTCACAGGCTAGCACGATTCAATAATCCTCACAAAGATAAGGTGAACCATTCAATCACATATACCACCTTTTGGCCTATCACAGTCGCAACTAACAATGAAATGCATGAGCATACTCTTACTCTTTCACAACAATTATTATGTAAATGCAGTTATTAAAATACTCTACCTTTCTCTTACATTTTCTTACCTAATTGGGTTAGGGAACATTCCATAACTTCAAAAAGACTTTGGTTTCCGTATTTTGGGGAAAAAGAATTTCATATTACTTATGCCACACGTGGAAAATCTCCAAATTATTTTTCAAACTTATTGAAGTTCAACTCCAATCTTTGTCTTTAACAATTTAAGAAAAAATATTTTTTTAACAAAATCAATTGAAGACAAACATACTCACACGACTCGAAATATCAAATTAGTCATCAATTAACTTCATTAATTTCAACACTTTAATATTTAAAAAACTAGTAGAAAGCTTGTATCTATAAATCTTAACGAAGAAACTCAAATACTAAGGGTTCCAATATTCTAACTACTCAAAATCATGATTCTTTAGAGGTTCTTTTCATATTTTTCTGAAACTTTCAATTTGATATTTTTGAAACCTTAATCTTTATCAACTATGCTTTGTAAATATATTTTTACACAAAAACCACATTTTATCATCATCATAAAATATTTCCCAAGTTCACAATTTTATTTTAAGTCTCCAACTAAAAACTTCATTCCTAATAAAACCACATATCAAAATCCAAAATTATAATCAATCATTGTTTCTTATAACTCCTAAATACTTCTTCAATCTCAAACTCTAGCATAAAGCTGACATCCTTACTATAAAAATAAAACTTTCAACTTCAAAACTTAAGATTAAAACCTTATTCATGAAGTTAATATGAACTATTATCAAAGCCATAAAGTTTGAAACGTTGTTTCTCAAAGTTAAATCTCTTCATAAAAATTGAAAATTTTATATTAAAGACTAAATTTTTTTGGTTCTAACTATAAATATGGAAATGCTATTTTCACCAAAACGCCAAAGATAGAACAATTAACACCTTAATCACAAAATCAACTGAAAACCAACTTTTAAACAAAATTTTGAACTCTATTTCTATATATATACAACTCTACGAAAACCCATTTTACCCATCAACAAAGTCTTTCACAAAAAAATTCAAACATCTTAAATAATCAAAGGCAACAACTCATATAGCTTCAAACTTTAATCGACTCCAAGTTTTTATTTATATCACCATTAAAAATCACAAGAGAACATTTATCTAACTTCTTTAAAGTTCATAAAGTTTCTACCACCCAAATACTTTTGAATTACAACAAACCACAACAATTCATTTACCACTTTATTTTTAAACTTATTCCAACAAATAATCCATGACCTTCTTGTTTTTTCTCTTTTCCTTTAAAATTTCAACATAGCAAACATAAAATAATTTCTCCCCACCGTTAACTCAGTGTCAACAATCTCGATTGATTTTCAAGACTCAATGAGCTAACTACTTAAACATAGGAATTATACAATCTACTTCAAGGTTACATTACTGAAGAAAACTCAAATTTCAAATCCACAATTTAGAAAACTCTAATACATTTTTTTTTAAATCACTTAGTTACATTAAAATCCTCAGTTCACATTTTTGAGTTTTTTCTTTAAATACATTACTTTAGTCTCCAGATACATTAAAATCTAGTTGTCATTTTCATTAAAAAAAACATAACCTCTTCTTAATTTTACTAACTCAAACCACTTTAATAAAATTTCTACTATAAAATTAAACTCATTTATTCGAAAACAACTCATTACATTACTCTAACACATACAAAAATAAAATTTTCACATTCTAAAGCATCACATTTTGTCTTAGTAAATCTTTTTGGTTTTTTTTTTCTTTTCATTTTTTGTTATTCAAGTTAATCACACACTAAAGAAAGTAAGAGGTTGAGACTATTTCGATTATCATTGAAAGATGCTGCTAAAGACTGGCTTAAATTTTTACCATTCGACAATGTCACCACATGGTATGAACTATTCGACAATTTTTACCATTCAACAATATTTTACCATTCGACAATGTCACCACATGGTATGAACACAAGTTCTTTCAATAAAGAGTCAAGAGCCATTCAGAAAAATCACTCATCCTCAATAAAGAATCTTGAGACCTTACTGGGTCAACTTTCTCAACAACTAGCACAAAGAGTGCCTCGAAATTTTACTAGTGACACTGTTCCGAATCCGCTTAATAATTTCAATGTCGTGACAATAAGGAGTGGCAAGTTGTCAACAATGTATGCATTAGTGAAAATCGTCAAATTGAGCAATGACATGAGCAATAACTTGAAATCACAAACAAATAACTTAAGATCAACTTTAAGTTGTTAAAAATTCTTTATCATAGTGCACATTTACATACAATTAAAAAGAAACAAATTCAAATAAAAAAATAAGATTGCAAAAATAAAAGTTACCTCTACCTATGGGTTGCCTCCCACAAAATGCTTCTTTATAGACATTAGCTTGACGCCTCAACCATTATCAAGGTGTCATAAATGACAGAAAGAACACATCATCCTTTTCACCAAGTAATACATATTTCAAGTGAGGTGGCAATTGATTGAGCTCAACTAGTGGCATTTCTTTCTTTTTCTATACATACTCGTCTTAATTCCCTTTCAATTCCTCCCATCTAGTATAGAAGCAGGGGGAGTGAGATGTTGATGCTTCTAATATGTCTAAAACATCTTTCACTCTTAGATCTTCACTATCTTTAACAACATCTTAGGAGTAGACACAACACTATTTCTGACGACAAAATGGGTACTTGATGGTCTTCTTCATCGATTATAGAATAAAAATGTCAATTCAGTTGCACCCTTCTCTTTTGTTTGAATTCTCTATGGCTTTCAGAATATTGAATGTAATGGTTTCCTCATTTACCATAAAGGTTAAGGTGTCAACCGCCACATCAGTCATAACTCTCCCTATTTATAAGAATGGTCTCTCCAAGATTAAGGGGATATCATTGTCTTCCTCCATCTAGTACCACAAAATCCTTTGGAAAAATGAACTTATCTAATTTGACCAACACATCTTCCACCACCCCATACGGGTATGTCATTAAGCGATATGCAAAATGTGACATCAATTGTGTGTCTTTGACTCTTCCAATGCCTAACCTTTTGTATATGGAAATGGGCATAAGGCTCGCACTAGCCCCAAGATCACACACGACCTTCCCGAAATTTCTATTCCCAATAGGGCAAGGGATATAGAAGCTTCCAGGATCCTTGAGCTTAGGTGGCATAATCTCCTTCATGAACTTGGCGTAAGCCGACATCTTCTCTAGTGTTTCTGTAAAAGTAATGTTAATTTGAAATTTTTTAAAAACATCAAGAAACTTACCAAATTTTTTTTTAGTTTCCTCCTTTTTTAATCATTGAAGGAATGGAAGTTGAATTTTAGACTTTGGTAGGGCTTCCTTTTTCTCCACCATAGGTTCTTCTTTCTTTTCACGACCAATGTCCTCCTTAACTGATGTCGGAGTGACAATTTCCTCCTAGTGGGTTGGAGCTGAAGCACTCTAATCTTTTTCACTAATACATACATTGTTGATTACTCTTTGGTTGTGGAAGTCTTGACATTCTTTAAACAAATAAGTTTTGCAGTGACATGTTTGGCATCATTTACATAGTTCATATTCTCTCTTATTATCCCATTTGTGAGCTTTAGGCCTAAACACTTTAAATTTTTTATGTGTGATTATCTAGATATGTGTTATCCCTTCAGAACTTGCACTAATTGTTACTAGCATCACTCGTAATTTATGCATACATTGAACCAATTTTGTTTGGTCATTTGAGTCTTTCTAACTATCCTATGCAAATTTTATTCTTTTCTAGCCCATTTGAGCGTTGTCATTTTCTTTTAGTTACTAGCCACATTATAAGCCAAAGACCTGACTTTAATTACATCACCTTAGTTGTAGTTAGGTAGGAAAAATTATGTCTCATCTTGGTAAAGTTCTAAGTTTGGGGTTGCTCATGGGATAATAACCTTTTAAATTTGGGGTGGTGGTTCTCAAAAATAAAATAAAAATCAAAAGAAAAAAAAAAAGCAAAAAAAAGATTCAATTTCTGTACTTTAATAAATAACATCTTCTTGATTCTTTTGTCAATGTTTGACAATCTCCAAAATGAAAATATGATGAAAAAAAAATGTGGTAGAATAATTTGAAAATGTGTATCTAACTCCAAGTAGTAAAACCTATTATCTCAAAATGTCCAACCCTTACCTAAGCCTCATTACAACCCAAAAGTCCTCCAAAAGTGTATATGCTTGTTGCAGTTATGAGTGCTAACTAGATTATTTTCAAGCCTATGATAGTGTGATGTATGTTCTACCATTTTAGTGATAAATTCATAACCCTTGCTAAATACATGAGATAAATTTTGGTGAGATTGTGTGAAGAAAGAGTTGAACTTGAGGAATGAATGTTAAGCGTAAAAATGGTGTTTTTTTTTTTTTTTTGTAAGCAACTATGAATGATGATGAATATTTTGTAGTAGCTGAAACTTTGAGAATTGAGTTTGATTTTATTTGAAAAAATGAGTTTAAATTTGATTTTAACTACACCAAATCTGAATATAATTGTTTCTTGGGGACAAACAACAGATTAAGTTTGGGGTTGTGATGACTCTTCATCATATGCATATTTTTTTATTATTTTTAGTCTTATTTATCTTCAATCATTAGTTAATTTAAGGAGTTATTTGATATATTTTGTTGATTCTAGTTCTTGGATTTAATATAATACCTATGTTCTTATTTTCTTGATTAAGTAGAGATTTTTTCGTAGTTTTGCGTTGTTTCTTGGTTTTAGAGCAGTGTTGAATTTTGGTGAAAAAAAAAAAAAGACATATCTGAAGTATTTTAACCATATCTAGAGTTTTAGAGGTTCAATAGGAGTCAAACCAAGTGAAAATTCAAGCTAATATCTCTAGCTACGACTTTCATGAAGACACCAAAACAAAATTCAGATTATAAAGAGGAGCAAAATGCACTTAACTCCAGACAAAAGATGTTGTACGCTTGAATCGCTAAGCCTGGGCCCATGGCGCAATTCCACAATATTTTCACATCTTGATTATGGCTAGGCGCACCCATAGCACAAAGCCCATGCCTAGGACGTGTGGCGTATGGTTGAATGAATAACATCTTTTTGACGTGGTTGCAAAGGTGTGGTTGATTCGTGTCTCACTCATCACTTTTTAAGGATCTTTTTGACTATTTGGAAGTTTGAAGACTTGTGCCCTAGTAGAGAAACTCAGAGACGGCTGTTTCTAACACCATTGGAGCAGTCTTATCGAGAATCACTCATAAATTTTTTTTGTAATTATTCTTTAATCTTTATCTTTTTTATCTCTGTCATGAGTAATTAAACTCTATTTTTAGGGAGGAGTGAAACAAGATGAAATCTTTATTTTTCTTATTTAATTTCTAACTATATGAATGAGTTTATTGAATTATTTTACTCATATATATGCTTAATGATTTCTATTGTTTGATCAACTTTAAAATGTTCTACGATTCGTATTTTGAAACGGAAGTGAACTTTACGAATGCTTGAGATGAGAAATTCATGATATTGTAGTCTAGGGATAGATGTTGGTCATGAAAAAAATTATTTAGTTGCAAAGGCAGTAGTTTAATAAGAGAATTCGTGTAATGTAAGGCTTAATTTTAATCTTAAATCCACTAAGTAATTAGGAGTTACTTTGGAATTAAAGGTTCTGTCACTAAGACATTAGAACAAGAATAATAAAGAGAATTTGGTAATAATTCAATAAAGGAATTTAGTAACTAGGATCAAATTAGAAACCAAGGTTGGATTCGAAGTGAAACACATCCCTGACATTTTTCTTATTATAAAAGTTCAATTCTATCACTCTTGTTAATTTTAAATATTATTTCAATCAATTCAGAAACTTTTTTTTTTCAATTTTAGTAATTAAACAAAACTCGAAAGTAAAACGCAATCCTTCAGTTCAACACTCGGTACTACCGTTTTATTATTACTTGCAACAATTCAGTACACTTGCTGAAATGCTATCACTACCATACTTCTTCTTTCTTCAATAGAAAGATTACAATAAATTAAAGTCTTACTAGTCTCCACCAAGCTTTTCCATTCCAAGCTCGATTCTTCCTAACCAAACAACCGCTCAACTCTTTTGATTTCCAAACATGATAAATGTATCCCAATGACACCCATTCAAGTAATGCCTTTGAATCCTTGGCATATAATCAAGGTAACAATGTCCAAATCACGAGTGTGATAATTTCTTTCATAGCATTCTTAGCACGTCTTCCAAAAATTGGTTTACTCATTGGGTTCTTTTTCATTCTAACCTTCATTGAGGCACCACTTAAAAAAGTCCCAACAATTGAACATTCTAAAGAACTATTCTTCAAACGTTCCTAGTAAGCATCTCCTAATGCATAACTCTATATGAACCTTTGTCTTATAATTTTGCAGTAAAATATCTCCAAAACCCCCATACCCTACTCGTCCATCTAATCACCAAAACAATCATTTCAAATCTTAACACTTGACTTCTCAAGATCAACAACGAAACTATAAATCATTCGTTACATTTCTTGTTTTTCACGTTCTATTGGTGAATAAGACTTTAGGACCTAATCCTCTGAATCTCCAAACATCAATCACACCGTCTAAATTAATTAATTTCGTCTAGATATAATATAAGATCTTATTCATCCTCCACTATCACCATCTCAACAATCTTACTAATAAAAACTCTTCTACTCATAGCATAATATTTTTATTAAATCTTCAAACATTTTTCATCCATAACTTAGAATTATTCAAAACTTGTCCGCCTCAACTCTCTCGATTAAAAAATGTTAATGTACAACTTGGTCCTGTGTAACACCCCAATTTCTCATTTACCTTATTTTAAAAAATATACTGATACAATACTATTTTTTTTATGAGTGTTAATATGTGTTCTAAATTCTTGAGGTGTGTCGATGTGTTTGTCTTAATAATTGATTTAAATTATTCATATTAACCATATTTAACTTACAAAAAAATAAATCAAATAAAATAAATATATAAAAATAAAATAAAATAAAAACAAGGAGTAAAATTGTGTTGCTACATTAATTTATTACTTTAGCACTAATAGAGTGAGATAATAATAATAATAATAATAATAATAATAATAATAATAATAATAATAATAATAATAATAATAATAATAATAATAATAATAATAATAATAATAATAATAATAATAATAATAATAATAATAATAATAATAATAATAATAATAATAATAGTAGTGAAATTTGAGTATTGGCCGATCAGCCTGAGAGGCCCGTGTTTCACAATTAGGCCTACCAATAAACCTAAAATTTACCAAGCTATATATATATATACATACTTATATAAATCATAACCTACCTAAAAGCACCGGAAGAAAAAGAATAGAGAGATTACCGCATTCGGAGCCAGCTTCCAATTTCCATTTCAATTCCAATTCCAAACCACAATCAGGTATGGTACTAGCCTTTCCTATTTAGAATGAATCAAAAATAGTAATGAATGTGGTTAGGCTTCTAGACTTATATATATATATATATATATATAGATAATCTCATAAAGAAAAAGATTAGTTATCTCTTTATCGATACCCGCTTGCTCTGTTGCCACCAGGCCATGTTTCCTAATACTAGAACAATATAGCTATACTCTACAATCAGATACACTTCTCCTATTACCATCAAATTATTATCCTTTATTCCGAATAAAAAGAGGGGGGATTCGTACAGTTAGTTGGTGTGTTAGGATGAACACATTTCAATGTTTTTGGTAATTTTCCACTGCACGATTTTGAGCTAAGTCATGGTCTTATAGAATTGATAGAAACTATAAGAGTTGTTTTGAAATCGTTGCCTTCATACTGTTTCGTTGCATTTTATTTTTCTATTATGCTTTATTCTTTTGCTTATAAACTCAGTTTTCATTTCTTTGCTTATATTGGTGAAATACCTATTAACCCAATTAGTACTTTATTATTTTAATCAATTAATACAATTTGATTTGAATAAATAGAAGAGAGCCTATGTTCCTTTTTCCATCAATTTAATATACTCTCCCAATTTCATCAAATTGCATCAATACAGGGCATGTGTTATTTTTACTTTTATTTTTTTGTAATGATAAATCTGCTTAATATTTCGGTTTATGTTTTTTTTTGGTATACTAATTAATCAAAGTTGTTTATTAGTTTTTGCAAAACCTTAAAATAAATGTTTGTAACAATAAATGTAAATCATAATATTATTGTATTGTTTGGATGTTGTCCAACTTCGATATATATATATATATATATATTATCACATTATAAACTTAAATATGCTAATATTATACTTTTATATTCCTGTATACGGATTATAGTAATACTAGATATGTGTTATTTTTATTTTAGTTATAATTAAAAATTGTTACAATACTAGTTGCATTATATAGGACTTATAATTAAAAATTGTTACAATACTCACCAATTTAAATAAATGTAAACACTACTAGTTGCATTATATAGGACTTATTGACTATCTATTTTAACACCCAAATTATAGATATTTGCCATATTCTGTTTTTTTTTAAATATGTGATTCTATTTTATTTTAATTAAAATTAGACGTTTGTTTTATATTAGTATACTAATATGTATGTTCGATGATATTAAATATAGTTTTATTTATATTATAAGTAGCAAATAATTTATTTAATTAATTTTAATAAATAATTTAATTATTTAATGGATCAAGTAACTAATTTGTATTGGTTGTTGTGTTAAATTATTTTCTTTCGCGGACTATTAGAGACAACGACCGATAAAGAAACGACTCATTAGCATATCAGATTCATTGGACGGAATCTTTAGTCGAGGTAAGGGGTGAGATGAGGTTCGATTTTATGAGTATAAAATAACGTGAGATGAACGGGAATATTGAAATTCTCATATGTTAATTCGGGGCTTACTACGTACAGTTGAGCCCTATTGAATAATAATAATTAATTAATAAAATGTGAATGGTAATAGTGAGGACTAAAATATAATTTAACAACCAATAGAATTGTTGTGAATTTATATCAAGGTTGCATGCTGTTTGATTTTATGAAATCTTATGTTAATTGTTAATGTGTGAATGATATGTACTTGAATGTTTTTGTCACTTGATTGAATTTGTGATATTACTAAAATGCGCCACCTATTGAATCCCTTATTATGTGACTGATGTTATTGGATTGTGTATTGTGAGTAGTGTAAATCAAATATTGTGATTTTATTGTGATTGACTGATAAAGATATAGTGATGAAATATTATGAAGTCAGATTGAAACTTAATGAGTTGTGATGATCGAGTAAGTCTGAG
This sequence comes from Cicer pinnatifidum, assembly GCA_037974775.1. Taxonomy (NCBI): domain Eukaryota; kingdom Viridiplantae; phylum Streptophyta; class Magnoliopsida; order Fabales; family Fabaceae; genus Cicer; species Cicer pinnatifidum. The sequence continues at coordinate 31,298,899 of JBBPBR010000006.1, forward strand.
ACCGGTGTTGTAGATTTTGGAGTTAGGATTATTTTGTCATCATATAGGGAGGGTCTGACAAACCTAGTGATTTGGGGAAGTACAACTGAATGAGCCTGATCGTGAAGGGCTACAGTCGAACTGTAAAGTAAGACTGATAGACCTTGGGGGTACACCTAGTGGAGAATTCCTAAGTGGATTAGTTGGTTATTCCCTAAGGTCGGGAACTACCGTGCAACACAAGAGTACCCCGACTGTCGCGTATATGTGTCTCAGATTGAGTTGAGGGGATCTATGAGGAGTTAGCCATTCATGAATTGTCCGTTCGCTCTTGTAGTGGCATAGTATCAGGCCTCCTAACCAAGTACTTCAGAGTAGAATGGTACCAGATGATGAAGTATAGAGTATAGGACATGCATAGCATTTCATTATTTTGATTGTCTTATTATGAATGGATTTGATAAGTCGTTGATATTATACACTTGACTGTTTTTGGAGATTGTGATAATTTGATTGTTTGCGTGTTCTCCTCGTGCATTTTATACTGTTACATAATTTCGATACTCACCCCTCGTTGTTTGTGTTTGGTGTTTGCGACGGACGCAGACGAGCTGTAAGTTGCAGGTGATGATTAATACCATCAGAGAGGCGGAAGCCGTCATGTCTTGAAGACTCTATTTATATGCATTGTATTGATGTTCTTTGGCGTATTTTTATTTTGGGAATTTCCGCTCTGATAGTGACATCGGGTGGGGACTTTATTTACACTGAATTTAAAACATAAGTACGTGTACTTCAAAAAGGATTTTGTTGTTTGACATTATGATTTCGATTTCATTATGTTTGGTGGAAATTTTGAATTTATGTGACATGCTTATGATTACGTGATATTCTTTTCCTTAATAAAAAAAAAATTATTTGGGGTTTAGGGTGTCACATTAGTGGTATCAGAGCTGGTCTGTCCAATCAGACCGTAAATGTGTTATGTGTTCGCTATGTTTCCTTGTGTACTCTGTTATGTATTTTGTAGTTATGGTCATTATTGTGTTAGTATTGTAGAGCTAAGTTAGTTCCTCACTTCCCTAAGTGTCTCACTATATTCGATTGGCTTATCTGATTGATGTAGGTAGTGATGGCTGGTGGAAGGAATGATGCTGCGATTGCTGAGGCTCTAGAGTCTATGCCAGGAGTTACAGCGCAGGCTCTCCAAGCTTTGGCTGAATCCCAAGATACTGCACAAGCCTCTGCGCAAGCTGCTACTCAAGCTGCACAGATTGCTGCTCAAGCTGTTGCTCAAGCTACTAGCTACAGTGGTGGCCAAGGAAATGTGCAGATAAATGAATTCATGGTGATGGATCGATTTCATAAGGCTAACCCCCCATCATTTGAAGGTCACTATAATCCTGATGGAGCTCAAAAGCGGTTGCAAGAAGTTGAGAAAATTTTCAGAGGAGTGGCATGTCCCGAAGGTCAGAAAGTGCATCTTGGTACCTTTATGTTGACGGAGGAAGCTGAACATTGGTGGGATAATGCCCGCCAACGTTTAGAGAATGCAGGGACTGCAATTACTTGGGCTATATTCAAGAACATGTTCCTAACTAAGTATTTCCCTAAAGATATCCGTAATAGAAAGGAGATGGAATTTGTTAAATTGGAACAAGGGAATATGTCAGTAGCGGAGTATGCTGCTAAGTTCGAGGAATTATCCAAGTACTATCCACTCTATGTTGGAGAAGCAGGGGAAAAGTCTAAGTGCATCAATTTTGAAATGGGACTTAGGCCAGAGATCAAGAAACAGGTTGGAATGCAAGAAATCCGCGACTTTCCTACCCTAGTGAATAAGAGTAGGATTTATGATGAGGATAGCCGTGCTAAAAAGGCACATTACCAAAACACTGGAATCATGAAGGACAAGAGGCCTATGTATCATAATAGAGGAAAACCTTACTCTTTCCCTCCTAGTAGATCTGGAAGTCGTTTGAATTATCAACAACATAATTTTTCAGCTGGAAAAGGAGCTAGTAGTGGTAACGGAAAAGGAAATGGGAACAATTATAGTTATGGGAGTGGTAGAGGAAACCCCAATGGACGAGGAGTTAGTAGCGGAAATAGTAACAACATGAGTCAAGTCTCGCGCAACGACAATGGTAATAATGGTTATCTAGCTACTCCTATCTGATGTAGCAGGTGTGGAAAGCAGGGTCACATGACATATGAATGTAGAGATGCTGGAATTACTTGTTTTAATTGTCAACAACAAGGCCATATTAGCACCACATGCCCTTACCCAAGGAAGACTCCACAGCCTGGAAACCAGAGCTCCTAAGCCAGCCGACCTAAATCCAATGGAAGAGTCTTTGCCCTCAGTGGTGCAGGAGCGTCTGAGAAAGACAACTTGATCCAAGGTACATGTCTCATAAGTGATACTCCTTTATTTGTACTATTTGATTGTGGTGCCACTCATTCTTTTGTTTCTCTTGATTGTGTTAGACGTTTAGGACTACATGTATCTCGTTTACAGTATGAGTTGATTGTGAATACCCCAACTAGTGATTCTGTTGATACCTCTAGTGTTTGTCTTGACATTTCTATCCGTGTGTGTGGAAGAGACTTTCGAGTTGACTTAGTGTGTCTACCTTTGCGTCTGGTTGATGTGATTCTTGGTATGGATTGGCTATCTGCCAACCATGTCCGCGTAGATTTTTTTAGTAAAACCATTGAATTCATGGAGTCAGAAGAGAGGGATAAGCCTAGCAATATATCCACCAACCAAGTGAAGGCACTCTTAAAAGAAGATGCCCAGTTATACATGATCCTTGCCTCATTGGAATTTGAAGAAAAAGTGGTAATACGAGATGTTCCTATTGTGTGTGAATTCCCAGAAGTATTCCCTGAAGATGTCACCAGTTTACCACCAGAGCGTGAAATTGAATTTCGCATTGACCTTGTACCAGGTACTGGACCCATATCCATGGCACCATATACGATGTCTCCCTTAGAATTGTCTGAGCTTAAGAAACAATTGGAAGAGCTTTTAGATAAACAATTTATAAGGCCTAGTGTTTCACCATGGGGTGCACCTGTGTTGTTGGTTAAGAAGAAGGATGCCTCTATGAGGTTATGTGTAGATTACCGTCGAATTAATAAAGTGACAATCAAGAATAAGTATCCGCTACCTAGGATAGATGACCTTATGGATCAATTGAGAGGATCATGTGTGTTTAGTAAGATCGATCTGAGGTCAGGTTACCATCAGATCCGAGTGAAACCTTCTGATACCCCTAAGACCGCCTTTAGGACCCGTTATGGCCATTACGAGTATTTGGTTATGCCTTTTGGTGTGACTAATGCACCCGCAGTATTTATGGATTACATTAATCGAATCTTTCATCCTTACCTAGACTCTTTTGTGGTTGTGTTTATAGATGATATCTTAGTGTACTCTAAGACTAAGGAAGAACATGGTGAACATCTAAGGATAGTCTTGAAAACCCTTAAGGAGAAACAATTATTTGCCAAGTTGTCTAAGTGTGAATTTTGGTTAGAGGAAGTAAGTTTTCTAGGACATATAATTTCAAAAGGGGGAATAGCTGTTGATCCTACCAAAGTGGAGAGTGTCTTAGAATGGAAAGCACCTAAATCAGTGACTGAGATTAGGAGTTTCCTAGGATTGGCAGGTTATTATCGTAGGTTCATAGAAGGATTCTCCAGGTTGGCCTTACCTTTGACTAAGTTGATCGGTAAAGGGGAATTGTTTGTGTGGGATACTCATTGTGAGAATAGTTTCCAAGAGCTTAAGAAACGATTGACCTCTGCACCAATCTTAGTATTACCTGACCTAAGTGAACCTTTTGTAGTATATTGTGATGCGTGCGGTTCCGGATTAGGTGGAGTACTTATGCAGGATGGAAAGGTAGTAGCATATGCTTCTAGGCAACTGAAGATTCATGAGAGAAACTACCCTACCCATGACTTAGAACTAGCAGCAGTTGTCTTTGTACTTAAGATGTGGAGACATTATTTATATGGATCTAGATTTGAGGTTTTTAGTGACCATAAGAGCCTTAAGTATCTTTTTGATCAGAAGGAGTTGAACATGAGACAACGTAGGTGGATGGAATTCCTTAAAGATTTTGATTTTGAGCTTAAATATCACCCTGGAAAGGCTAATGTAGTGGCTGATGCCTTGAGTAGGAAGACTTTGAGTGTGTCCGCTTTAATGGTTAAGCACAGTGAGTTGTTGGAATAGTTTAGAGACCTTAGTTTAGTTTGTGAAGTGACACAAAAAAGTATTAAATTGGGTATGTTGAAGGTAACTAGTGGACTATTGGAAGAGATTGAAAAGAGTCAGAAGTTGGATTTATATCTTTTAGATAAGTTACATTCGATTGACCAAGGGAGAGAACCTGACTTTAAAATAGGTGTGGATGGAATTTTGAGATTCAAGGTGAGGATTTGTGTTCCCGATGTAGAGGAGTTAAGAAAGATGATCTTAGAGGAAGGACATAGGAGTTGTCTAAGTATTCACCCTGGAGCCACAAAGATGTATAAGGACCTCAAGAAGATATTTTGGTGGCCTAAAATGAAAAGAGATGTTGCAGAGTTTATGTATGCTTGTTTGACCTGCCAAAAATCTAAGGTAGAACACCAAAAACCTTCAGGTTTGATGCAACCTTTGAGCATTCCCGAATGGAAGTGGGATAGCATCTCTATGAACTTTGTTGTAGGCTTACCTCGAACTCCAAAAAGGTACGATAGTATTTGGGTTATCGTTGATAGATTAACTAAATCTGCTCACTTTATATAAATCATAACCTACCTAAAAGCACCGGAAGAAAAAGAATAGAGAGATTACCGCATTCGGAGCCAGCTTCCAATTTCCATTTCAATTCCAATTCCAAACCACAATCAGGTATGGTACTAGCCTTTCCTATTTAGAATGAATTAAAATAGTAATGAATGTGGTTAGGCTTCTAGACTTACATATATATATAATCTCATAAAGAAAAGGATTAGATATCTCTTTATCGATAGCCGCTTGCTCTGTTGCCACCAGGCCATGTTTCCTAATACTTGAACAATATAGTTATACTCTACAATGAGATACACTTCTCCTATTACCATCAAATTATTATCCTTTAGTCCGAATAAAAAGAGGGGGGATTCGTACAGTTAATTGGTGTGTTAGGATGAAAACATTTCAATGTTTTTCGTAATTTTCCACTGCACGATTTTGAACTAAGTCACGGTCTTATAGAATTGATAGAAACTATAAGAGTTGTTTTGAAATCGTTGCCTTCATACTGTTTCGTTGCATTTTATTTTTCTATTATGCTTTATTCTTTTGCTTATAAACTCAGTTTTCATTTCTTTGCTTATATTGGTGAAATACCTATTAACCCAATTAGTAATTTATTATTTTAATCAATTAATACAATTTGATTTGAATAAATAGAAGAGAGCCTATGTTCATTTTTCCATCAATTTAATATACTCTCCCAATTTCATCAAATTGCATCAATACAGGACACGTGTTATTTTTACTTTTATTTTTTTGTAATGATAAATCTGCTTAATATTTTGGTTTATGTT
>JBBPBR010000006.1:31304773-31319103 GCA_037974775.1 Cicer pinnatifidum
TATATATATATATATATATATTATCACATTATAAACTTAAATATGCTAATATTATACTTTTATATTCCTGTATACGGATTATAGTAATACTAGATATGTGTTATTTTTATTTTAGTTATAATTAAAAATTGTTACAATACTAGTTGCATTATATAGGACTTATTGACTATCTATTTTAACACCCAAATTATAGATATATGCCATATTCTGTTTTTTTTAAATATGTGATTCTATTTTATTTTAATTAAAATTAGACGTTTGTTTTATATTAGTATACTAATATGTATGTTCGATGATATTAAATATAGTTTTAGTTATATTATAAGTAGCAAATAATTTATTTAATTAATTTTAATAAATAATTTAATTATTTATTGGATCAAGTAACTAATTTGTATTGGTTGTTGTGTTAAATTATTTTCTTTCGCGGACTATTAGAGACAACGACCGATAAAGAAACGACTCATTAGCATATCAAATTCATTGGACGGAATCTTCAGTCGAGGTAAGGGGTGAGATGAGGTTCGATTTTATGAGTATAAAATAACGTGAGATGAACGGGAATATTGAAATTCCCATATGTTAATTCGGGGCTTACTACGTACAGTTGAGCCCTATTGAATAATAATAATTAATTAATAAAATATGAATGGTAATAGTGAGGACTAAAATATAATTTAGCAACCAATAGAATTGTTGTGAATTTATATCAAGGTTGCATGCTGTTTGATTTTATGAAATCTTATGTTAACTGTTAATGTGTGAATGATATGTACTTGAATGTTTTTGTCACTTGATTGAATTTGTGATATTACTAAAATGTGCCACCTATTGAATCCCTTATTATGTGACTGATGTTATTGGATTGTGTATTGTGAGTAGTGTAAATCAAATATTGTGATTTTATTGTGATTGACTGATAAAGATATAGTGATGAAATATTATGAAGTCAGATTGAAACTTAATGAGTTGTGATGATCGAGTAAGTCTGAGACCGGTGTTGTAGATTTTGGAGTTAGGATTATTTTGTCATCATATAGGGAGGGTCTGACAAACCTAGTGATTTGGGAAAGTACAACTGAATGAGCCTGATCATGGAGGGCTACAGTCGAACTGTAAAGTAAGACTGATAGACCTTGGGGGTACACCTAGTGGAGAATTCCTAAGTGGATTAGTGGGTTATTCCCTAAGGCCGGGAACTACCGTGCAACACAAGAGTACCCCGACTGTCGCGTATATGTGTCTTGGGTTGAGTTGAGGGGATCTATGAGGACTTGGCCATTCATGAATTGTCCGTCCGCTCTTGTAGTGGCATAGTATCAGGCCTCCTAACCAAGTACTTCAGAGTAGAATGGTACCAGATGATGAAGTATAGAGTATAGGACATGCATAGCATTTCATTATTTTGATTGTCTTATTATGAATGGATTTGATAAGTCATTGATATTATACACTTGACTGTTTTTGGAGATTGTGATAATTTGATTGTTTGCGTGTTCTCCTCGTGCATTTTATACTGTTACATAATTTCGATACTCACCCCTCGTTGTTTGTGTTTGACGTTTGCGACGGACGCAGACGAGCTGTAAGTTGCAGGTGATGATTAATACCATCAGAGAGGCGGAAGCCGTCATGTCTTGAAGACTCTATTTATATGCATTGTATTGATGTTCTTTGGAGTATTTTTATTTTGGGAATTTTCGCTCTGATAGTGACATCGGGTGGGGACTTTATTTACACTGAATTTAAAACATAATTACGTGTACTTCAAAAAGGATTTTGTTGTTTGACATTATGATTTCGATTTCATTATGTTTGGTGGAAATTTTGAATTTATGTGACATGCTTATGATTACGTGATATTCTTTACCTTAATAAAAAAAAAAAAATTATTTGGGGTTTAGGGTGTCACATCCTGCATCTAGTATGGTCAATTGAAATAATTGACTTAAAGGTTAACCATCTTAGGATTCCAAATATAATCTTAATTTATCCCTCCAACCTATTGAAAATATTAATGTTCTCCTAGTGATTACCATCTTTTAACAAATAATTAAAGCTTATACTACTACAATATACACTTCAAATTTTAATTAATAGTAACATATGGTTCAATACTTCAAGTCTTAACCCCTTATATTTACCCAAAAAGTCACTCCAAATTCACACTTACCCATCTATAGTTTCATCTCCAAACACCATCTATACTTACTATCTGCAGATATTTTTTAGTTACCAATGAAATATCTGGTATCACACACTTAATCGTCATGAGATTTATCCTTAACAACTTACATGAAGAATATAGTTTAATTCAAACGCTTAACCTTACCTTTCAAGGTATCCGCTTTTCTTCTAACTCGTCATTTATCTATCACAAGGTTTTGCTCACCTCTGATGAGCAGCGCCCTTAACTTCAATGCAAGCCTTATTCGTTAACATCCAAAAACCATAGTTTATTCCAAATGGAAGCCACATCTACTCAACAATTCCTTAGTGGTTGTATCTCTTTGACATATATCAAACTTCATCTAGTCTCATGGTAAAATCTACTAGGAAAACATATACAACTTTTCTTGAAAAGTTCTCCATTTAAATCCTTACTTGAAATCATTTATTGTTCTGACGTTCATCCATCAATCCATCCATAAATCTCATGAAGTCGTGATTTGCTTTAACCTTGTCCTTCCTAGACCATTGCGTTTAAGGAATTCAGATATACTCTTCGACCAAAATCGACTAATGTTCTATGTTTTAACTACTCTTCCTACTAAAGTTATATAAGGCACACTGTTTCAGTTAAGAAACAATAACTACTCAAGCATGTGTTGCTTGACTGAAGACAAACAAAACACAAAACATATATGGACTCCAATTACTTACTCCTAGTAAACCCGACTCTTGATCAGCTTAGGACAACCCACTCACAGTGCCAAAAAATCTAAATTAAGGTTATGATACCACAATTAACACCCCAATTTTTAACAGCAATGGTGTAAATTTTTTTTAAACAACTATCACTTATGGGTAAGTTATTCATAATTTTTCTTTAATTTAAAATCAAAGTAAATAATTTAAATTATTTTCCAAAAGCAATTATTAGAACTATTGGCGTTTATTGTAAAATGAATTTTGACACAACAGACTTATAACTAAATAATTCACATTGACAAACAAATAGTCACAATTGTTTCAGATAAAAAATTCTCATTGCAACAACAATATTCCAAGAAGGAAGTGAAAATAAATAAAGCCCTTAAATAAATCCTAAGGTGATCTTGAACTCTAGATTGAGGTAATTGGATATTGAGGACCCACAGGTAGCATCAACCTCATTACTTCCGATTTCCAATTAATATCATCTTTCTTCCATGTCTTTAATGTCGATGCAATACATGTGCAACTCCAAACTCTAAGAACTTGGAGAATAAGTTTAGTCCATAATAATAGTAGAGGGTCACAATCTACAAACAACATATATATGAAACTACATAGCACGAAAATGTAACATGACAAGGTATCAAGTGATCAACAAGCGTGCATATATATCATCATATAACAAACATGACTTGTGTGCCAAAACAACCTAATGCAATGCTTGTATCTAGTTCACATGATTCTGGAATTTCAAAATCCTACTCGAGGGGCGTAAATCATAAATGTACAACAATTCAAGTACCTCTTTATTTCAACAAACTACAACAATTCAAGTACCTCTTTATTTCAAAACTTATTCCAAAAACTTTCCCATGACCTTTTTGTTTCCATATTTTTTCCTTAAAAATTTCAACACAGTAAACATAAAACATTCAAGCTTCTCTCCACCGCTAACTCTATGTCAATAATATCGATTGATTTTTAAGACTCAACGAGCTAACTACATAAATACAAGGAATTATACTATTTACTTCAATGTTCAATTACTAAAAAAAAAAAAAAAACTCAAATTTCTAATTCACAATTTAAAGAACAGTAATCATCTTTTTTTAAATCACTCACTTATTTTAAAATCCTTATTTCACGACGTTGAGTTTTTTTTTTTAAATACATTACTTTGGTCTCCAAAGACATTATTATCTAATTGTCATTTTAATTAAAAAATACATAGCCAAGCACATTTACAAAAGTTTTCTTAACTTTACTAACTCAAACTAATTTATTTAAATTTTCTATTGTTAGTTCAAACTCATTTTTTTGAAAATAACTCATTATATTACTCAAACAATTTAAGTTGTTTATGTGCCACCAGGCTTAACAAATGAGACAGAGGTATGTTTAGATCGGTTGCCTACATGAACGAGTTAACAAAATAAGGCGATGTCAATTTTGTAAATATGTGAAACGTGTTTAATACAATTATATTGACAACCGATTTAAAAGAGACGGTAAAAATAAAATTAAAAAACTAATATATTCCTCTTCATTTATGTTTAAGTCGGTTACTTGACTAAACGAAATAATAAAATAAAGCGGTAATAATTTTGTAAATATTTAAAATTTGTTTAACGCGGTTATATTGATAACCGACTACAAGACAAGTTTAAAAATTATAAAAAATCTCGTACACTTGTCGTTTTATCTTCCCCGCTACCCTAACCACTATGCTCTAAATTCTTTTATTCCCTAACCTCTTGAACACTTACAACTGGACGAAACTACCTAGAGTTTCAACTTTCTTTCAGCGACTTCACAATTGTCGTCGTCGTTTTATCACCACCACTCCATCAATTTATGAAATGACCTAGACTTTCAGCTTTCTTCCAGCGACTTTGCAATTGTCGCCACCGTTTTATCGCCACCAATTCATCAATTTGTTAAGACATGTTTGATTATCAAGTTTTTGCTCATTGAATAATTAACTTTACTTAGGTAGATATATAATTGTGAATAATTTTCTATAATTTTCTACTATTATAATTGTTGATATACAACCATAATTTTCACACATTACGTTGCTAGAATGATTAATATATATATATATAAAAGTTGATTTCCAATGCGTAACATTATATCTTATCTTATTTGAGGGAAAGCTCTATAATAAGAGAAAGAAAGTAAAATAATATATGTCAAACTTATTTTTTTGAAGTGACTCTTTATCGTTTTATTTTAATTTGTTTGGATACTAAAGATGAATACATTATTTGCATTTTTTTTTAGCTAAATTTTGCATTTTTTTTTTATTGAAGTATATGTTATAATATTTCTCTTCATTTTTTGATAATTTTAACTATTTTGAATGGATGTAGGAGATTTTAGCAGTTGTATTAACAAGTTAAATTACATGTTACATTTTATATAATAGAGAGTAAAATAATAATCAAAATAATCAAAATAAGAAAGAAAATAATAATATACTATAATCAGATTACTTTTAGTTCATATGAATATGACTAAAATTGTGAATTTGACAAGCTCCCTAATTATTGGGTCCGACCCACATATTAGAGGAGACAAAAAATATTATAATTTAAAAGGCCCAAAAAAGAAGCCTCCTAAATTTTTTTTGTGGGTTTAGTGGACATATAGGCCCACTTTTGAAAAAAAAATTGTGGTTTTTATTTTTTTTCGATAAATAATTTTTTGTCGGTTTTTTCATCGATAAATATTTTCCAATTTTTTTTTAAATTCTTTTTGATTCGAGGAAAAGAATCGATTTTATTTTGTGAATTTTTTTTTCTAAATTTTTCTCACAATTTTTTTAGAAAAAAAAAATTCCCAAAACTAACAAAATATTTGGAGCCTTTAAGTCCCCTCCCTTAAGCTCCATGAAATAATGGGTCAAGGCTTTAAAAAAATTTATTTTGATAGGGGGCCTAATATTAGGGGCTTGATAAAAAAAAATTAAGAGGGTCTTAGAGTTGGGGATTTTTTGACAGCTCTAAATCTGACACTCTAGGATAATAAATAAAAAAAGTAAACTATACGTTTCCTGGACAATAAAATTATTGTAGTTTTAATCTTTGACCTTAATATTTACGATTATTTATTTTGAATAGAAATAGTTATGAATCGTAGTTGGATAAACGTTAATTGTTTGATTGAAGTGTATTAGAAAGGTGTTGAGAAATTTTTAGAATTTTTTTTACAAAAACTTCCTGAAAATGAAGGAAAGTTTTATTGACCTTGTGTTAAGGTTAAATGGAAATCGGTTACATTTTGAAGAAATAAGAAATCATCTTATTTGTTATGAAATTTGTCAGAGTTATATGATATGGCATGATGATTTGATAAATATGACAAATGTATGAGTGTGGCTACTATGTCATGTTACATATGTTGAATATTGTAACAATCGATATTATTGATTCATGGATGCAAGTACATAATATTTTATAACTTATTATTGATTGTGCTTCTTTATGTTTGTATGATAAAAAATTACAAGTTATTATTGATTGTGTTTTTTAATGTTTGTATAATAAAAAGTTAAGATTCAGCCTACATTGATTATTTTTTTTGTGCAAATAATTGATGAATCGATATCATTTTATCTGGATCAAATTAAAGAAGTTCAAAAACGTTATATAGATTTTATTTTGGAATAAATTGAAGAAAATGACAGTGCTAATATATGTCTATTGGATATTGCTACATTGTAATTTTGCTAATGGACATCTAAATTATTTTTTGTCTTGTCAAGATTAGTGGGAGACATCTTCTTTGTAATCTATATTTTGTGTATGAACTTATGTTTGGTTATTAGATGGTTATATAAAATTGTGGTTGAAAGTACAAAACTATGATTTTAAATTCAATACGAAATATTATATGTATGTATGAATCAGGAGTACAAAAACAAAATGAGAAATTTATTAAAAATAATAATTATTTTAGCTCTATCTAATAAGTAAGTTAATCAAAAGATCTGACGTAAAAAGATGATTTGTTGAACTGAATTTATGATGTTTAAGTCGGTTAAACTGAATCGACTTAATAGGACGAAACTATGTTAATTCGGTTCATAAAACGAATTAAAAAACAACATATTTATTAAGTCGTTTGTTGTTAACTCGGACACGAAACCGATTTAAAATGTACATTTTAACCGACTTAAAAAGATAAATTTCCACTAGTGAAAAAAAAAATCAAATTTTCACATAATGACACATCATATTTGGTCTTAGTAAAAATTTTTTGAGTTTGATTTCATTTTTCGTTATAGAAATTACTAACTCCTCTAATTTTATATTAACAATGTATCAAAGTAAAAAAAAAAATACACTTTCATTTTACTCTATTACTTAGGATTTTTGATTTTTGAAAGAAAAAAAAGTTAAAATGTTTCCTTTAACTACCTAAACACTAATAACAACCATAATAACGATAAACATGCAACATTAAAGTTCAAAACCTAAAAAAAATATTAAAAAAAAAAAAAACTTTTTCCCCCTATATATGCATGCTTATGAGTTTGAGAGAAAAGATGGAAGAAATGACTACCTCAGCTAGTGATATTTAGCTCTTTACAATTCTCTCAAATAACTTTGTTGTTGGAGGTTTTGTGATTGGAGACTTCTAATTAAGTTGCTCCAAAATGAAGAAGAAGGTTTAGGTTTGGAGAGAAATGAGAGAAAAGTATGTGCTTGAAAAATGTTTTTAATAGGGAGGTGAAAAATAAGATGGTGGCCACAAATTATTTTAATAGGGAGGTGAAAAATGTTTTTATTTTTCCTCCTTCCCTTAATTAATCTACTTACTATCTCAATTTCAAATTATTCTCCAAAAATTTCTAACCACAAAAATTAATCACACAAATTTAACCTTAAAATCTCATAATTATTCTATATGACTCTTACTCATAAGCACATCACATCACTCACTTTTAGATCTACTTTAATAATCATATATATTCTCATCGTTAACCAATTGAGAGATGAATCTAACAGTAATGTGCGATGTCATAACCAAACATACTTGTTAAAATATTATATTAGAATGTAAATAATTAGATTATATGGGCTGTAAGTATTTCGGCCCGTTAGTATTATTGTAAATTATGGTTGTTTAATACCCTTTGTCTATATAAAGAAATTTCGTTGTGTAGTTGAAATACGCGGGTTATTCAATATGTCTCTCAATACTCTTCGTATTGAACATGGTATCTAGAGCCTATTGAGAGACAACCCTAATTGTCAACTACCCATTGGACCCACTGTCTCCGGTGAATATTTTTTTCTTTCTTTTTCAGCAAACCGTGTTCCCAACTCCGGTTTCCCCCTCCCTACCTTCGATACGCTGATTACACACTCCCACATGTGCCGCCTTCCTTTACGCGCGTGAGATCCACGCGCCGCCTACAACCACCGCTCGTGACGGAGCGTCAGACGGTCATTCACGGTGTCGCTTCTTCCATAGCACTCGCCTCGGCCTCCTGCTTCCATATATGCCCTCAGTTTTCAGTTTCGAGTTACGAATATATGAGTTCCAGTTCAAACAACCCTTGTTTTCCCGGTTCCGACGCGTTTTCTGACACTCTTTACTGACCATGACATCTCAATCTGAAACAAAGAGCATCTTCACCAACTACATCAGTTATCCTCTCTCTGTTGAAAAATTGAATGAGGACCATGAGGACCATCTCATTCAAAACCCTGAAAAGTTGAGTGTGACTGAAACATCCAAATGGAAACAGATTGATGCTTAGTTATGTAGTATCATTAAGTCTACACTCCACCCAGATGTTAAACCGATTTTTCGTCCGCATCTCACGTGTGAATCGGTTTGGAGTCAAGCAAATATACTTTATACTAATGACACACAATGTCTCTATGGAGTTTTCCATCGCTTGTTGAATATCATTACTACGAAGACACTCGATGGCTCTATTTCGTCAAATCTTGGCACAGTTCATAGTGCACTTCATGATTTTAATGAGCTTATCCCTCCTGCTGCAAGTATTCCAGTTGAACAGAAGAAGAAGTTGGATCAATACAACACCTTCTTCATGCTCCTTGCACTCTATGGTCTACCCCAAGAGTACTCTGCAACTCGTGATCAAATTTTGGGGGTCTATTACTGTTTTGGATATGTCTACTATATTAGTGATCCTCCTTCGAGTACCAGCAAAATAACCAGTTGAGCATCCTATTACTCCAGTTTTGGGTGACACTGTTGCCCTTGCCTCTTAGGGACATAATGAGAATCGTTCTCATGCAAGACCATCCAACTCTAAGCCTCGTCCCAAATGTGAGCATTGTAATCGGATTGGACACACTATTGATCGTTGTTGGAAGTTGCATGGTAATCGAGGCCTTCGGTAAATGCAACTCAGTTTGATCCTTCTGCCACTATTCAAACTACACCATCTCCACAAGGCTCCCCGACAAATTATGAAGATTTTCTCCAATGGGTTCAGAGTCGTTCGAACTCTAGTTCTCCTACTTCGGTTGCACACACTGGTAACTCATTTTTTACCTCTCTCCCTCATCTTCTCTTGGCATTTGGGTTCTTGATTCTGGTGGGTTTGATCATGTTACTGGTAATAAAGGTCTATTTTCTTCACTCTCTACATCTGGTTTTTTACCTACTATAACTTCTACCAATGGCACCCAAACCCGTTCTCAAGGAGTTGGCACTATCCAAATTATCCCTTATATTTCAGTTGCATTTGTTCTCTATGTACCTGGATTCCCCTTTAATTTACTTTCAGTTAATTGATTAACTCGGTCTCATGATTGTATTATTACTTTCACTAATGATAATGTTACCTTGCAGGACTAGAGTTTGGGACGGACCATTGGCATCGGATGTGAGTCGCATGGCCTCTATTACCTTTCTACATCTTCCAAGACGTGTTCTGCCACAGAGTCCCCTCATACTATCCATGCTCATCTAGGACACCCAAGTCTTACCAAACTACAAAAACTAGTGCCTAGTTTGTCTAAGTTATCTACTTTACATTATGAGTCGTGTCAGTTAGGGAAACACACCCGTAGTAATTTTCCTGATCGAGTCAATAAAAGAGTATCCTCTCTCTTTGCTTTAGTCCACTCTAATGTTTGAAGAGGAAGTTTATATGGAGCAACCACCAGGGTTTGTTTCTCAGGGGGAGTCTTCCACCATGGTTTGTCGGCTACACATGTCCCTTTATGGTCTTAAACAATCTCTTAGAGCTTGGTTTGGTAGATTCAACTCAGTAGTACAAGAGTTTGGTATGATCCATAGTGAAACCGATCACTCTGTATTTTATCATCACTCAGCCCAAAGGGTGCATCTATCTTATTGTTTACGTGGATGGCATTGTTATAACAAGTAGTGATCAGTAAGGAATACTCCAGTTAAAACAACATCTTTCAAATAAATTTCAGACTAAAGACCTTAGTAAAATCCGTTATTTTTTGGGTATTGAAGTATCCCAATCCAAGGATGGCCTTGTAATTTCACAAAGAAAACATGTTATGGATATTCTTGAAGAAATAGGTCTATTGAATGTCAAGTCAGTTGATACTCCTATGGATCCAAATGTCAAACTCCTACCCAATCAAGGGGAGCCTCTATCAGATTCAGGAAGATATAGGAGATTGGTTGGAAAATTAAACTATCTCACAATCACTCGTCCTGACATTTCCTTTGTTGTTAGTATGGTAAGTCAATTCTTAAATTCTTCTTGCCAAGAACATATGAATGTTGTAATCTAAATTCTTAAATACATCAAAAGTGCACATGGAAAAGGTCTCATTTATGAAGATAGAGGACATGCTCAGATAATTGGCTACTCATATGTCGATTGGGCAGGCTCACCCATAGATAGGCGATCAACTTTCGAGTATTGTGTACTTGTCAGAGGAAATTTAATATCTTGGAAGAGTAAGAAACAAAATGTCGTTGCAAGATCCAGCGCTGAGGCAGAGTACAGGGCCATGGCACTAGTAACATGTGAACTCATCTAGTTGAAACAGTTACTAAAAGAACTTTAATTTGAAGAGGCCAACACAATGACACTAATATGTGATAATCAAGTTGCATTGCACATTGCCTCAAATCCTATTTTTCACGAGAGGACCAAGCATATTGAGATTGACTGTTATTTTATTAGAGAAAAGATTGAATCGGGTGACATCATCATAACTTTGTCAATTTCAATGATCAGTTAGCAGATCTTTTTACAAAGTCATTGTGAGGTCCTAGAATTAGTTATATATGTAACAAGCTGGGTGCATTTGATTTATATGCTCCAGCTTGAGGGAGAGTGTTAAAATATTATATTAGAATGTAAATAATTAGATTAGATGGGTTGTAAGTATTCCAGCCCGTTAGTATTACCATAAATTAGGGTTGTTTAATACTCTTTGTCTATATAAAGAAATTTCGTTGTGTAGTTGAAACACGCGGGTTATTCAATATGTCTCTCAATACTCTTCGTATTCAACAATACTTACAAAGTATTACTGTATAGTAAGAAAATATATAGATATTTTCACTATTCCCAAATTAAAATGTTAATATATCTTAGAAAGATATCTAGATATTTTGTGATGTTAAGTCACCTTATCTCGTTGAGTCTCTAAGTTTGTTCTTAAACGAGTCGCATAACGCTCACTTATAAATTTTTCAGTAACAGAAAAATAAATAAAAAATAATTTTATTAATTAAAACCTTTCAAATATTTGTGAATAAATTTTATTTTAAGATATTTTTGTTCCTTAACTTATAAAAATATAAAGATATCAAATTCTCATTAGAGTTGATGTATAAAGTTCATGTGTAAAATTTGTTGGGATTCGGATTTTTCTAAAATTTAAACATCGATATATATATATATCTTGTCCATTTTCTTAAAAATTAGTAGAAAAACAATTTGAAAATTTGACAATGCCAAAAATTCACATCGTCATTTAACATCAACAAAAACGCGCGAATAATATTTTATAGATCAATTTACAATTTAAGCACAATATATTACAACGAAATATTACAATCAAACAAACAATGTTAACGGTAAACTGCAAAATAAACAACATAAGACACAAATAGAAAGTAAACCTTAATTCTTGTTATAAATCAATTACGGGTCTTACAAGATACGTGCCAGGCAAATGATTTATGCATGGCTGCCTTATTGATCAATGTTATGCTATCACCATTCTATATCTCGAATGCAGTATGAGCATTATCCTTGTCTAATAGAGTTGTCCATAAACCTTGACGGTAATGACAACATAATATAATCTCCATATGTTATTATGGCAAGCGTGCAATAATGATGTAAAGGTAGTAATATTGTTACCCATATGATGGAGTATGTATTGTACGTAGTGTGTAAGTATGTCTTGTATCTCTACTCTGTATGAATTATAGTATAGTGTTATCATGCCCTAAATTGATATAATGCCAAGTATGAAATCTACCATACCTTGTTATGTATAAATGCAAATTAATATTTGCGGTTGATTGGTGATCATTTTTGTACAAGATTCTATCAATAGTGAAGATGTTACCATCAATGGTGTTAGTTATGATATTAATCTATAGGCATTAAATGAAGTGAAATGTACAAAATGACACGGTCAATGATTTTCTCCTTTTGTTGGTTATAAGATTCATTAGTCGTATCCTAAAAATCACATTTGCTAATTTGACGTTGGTTGATGTTGGTTGATGTTTCTTAAATTTATTCTACTTATTTATGTTTTTTTTTCTAATATTTTTGTTTTCTGATTTTTTTTTAAAATTATATTGTTACTTATTGTTGGTTTGGAAATCTAATGTTGCTGGTTGCTGTTTTCGAATTTTTCTATTACTATGACAGTATTTTTATTCTTTAAATTTTCTCCACCATATAACATTACAAAAGGACATTAATTATGATTGATATCCAAACTCATAATGTCATGTATTGAATATGTTTTGAGTTAATTGTTAAAGTTATGATCATCATGTACCATATTTAAAGAAGCGCGTGCAACAATGTTAAATTAAATTTTGAAATTCCAATTCCTTGGAACCTAGTCAATTGCAACCTCCATAATTTTAAAATGATCTTTTTGATTATATACTAAAATATATTTCCCTCATTTCCTTTATGATTTATGTTTAAAGTATGTGAAATGAATGTTTTCTAATTCATCTTTATGATTTCTTCTATCTTGTATACTTTCCGTCCTTTACTTGAAATCATCTTGAAAAATTTAAATTGGATATCACCTTGGTGAGGATCGATGGTCAAAATATTTATTATTAAGAAATTATTTCGTACACTACAAGATTAACACTATATACCTAGAGCCATTGTCAGGGGTTTACAGCCATAGGAGAATAGCCAGAACCTTTAAACCCGCCTAATGTCATTATAGGTATTTTCTAAGAGTAATTAATAGCCCTAGAATCATAGTCAAGGTATTTAGCCCTACAAAAATATGGACATTTTGAATTTACGAGGATCATAGTAATTGGTCTTGTTCCATTAAAACTTTTTTCGGACTAAAGTCCCTCGGGCAAATTATGGGCAGAAAGTTTTTTTTTTTCAAAATTTGATTTTTCTTAGAGCTATAGCTCTCGGTAATATGTTTATGACTGGCTAAAGGTCAGGGCCCTTGCCAAAACAAACACCTATACCATTTTTTGAGGGTTGGAGCCCTCGCTATTTGGTCAATAACCCATTTTGAGAGACACAACCCTCGTCCACGTTTAATAATTCTATGCGCTCAACTTTCTCCTCATTTTTATTCTTCTTTTTCTTTTTCTTCTCTTCTTCATTTTTGAACTACTCTTTTATACATTCATTCTCTCTTTTCTCCATTATTTTTTATTATTTTACTATCTTGGTATGTAAATTAATTTTTTTTCTTCATATTATGTATTTTTAAAATAACTTTTATGTTTTTTATAATGTAGTTTGAGTTAGCATATTTGTGGAGATATTTGGACAAGGAGGAGGAAATGGATAAGTCAGTCCAACTCTTTTCTACCGGTTAATTATATTTAATGTTTTGTTGAGTTAAATAACATATTCAAAATGTATGTTAATAAAATTATGTGTTAATTGTAATTTGTATGTTAGATTTCATATTGTAAAATGTATTTGATATTATAATTTGAAAATTAAAATTTTTGATATTTAATTTCAAATTTTTATGTATATTTGTCTCAAAATATGTATGATGTATTTGTTGTGCAGTTTTATGAAAATATAATATTTTTTTTATATTTATTGTGTATGTTTTGAACACATGTTAATTTGTATATTTAAAAATATACATGTAAATACAATTATACATTTTTATTTAATGTGCACTTTTTTTGAAAATTTGATAATATGAATTTTTATTATTATTTTATGAATATGTTTAAATGTAATAATATTTATATATTATAATTTTATACCATTT
>JBBPBR010000006.1:31328363-31410789 GCA_037974775.1 Cicer pinnatifidum
TCTCAAATAATTCCTCTGACCTATCAAAATATTAACATTCTTCTAGTAATTACCATCCTTTAATAGACTCTCAAAGCTTACATCGTTACAATCTCTAAGTATTCTCGTACTATGTACTTTCAATTCCATTTAATAGTAATATGTGGTTCAATACATCAAGTCTTAACTCCTTATGTTTTTTCGAACATCAATCAAAATTCACACTTACGTGTCTATAGTTTCATCCAATATCACTATCCATACTTACCATCTCCTAATCCACACAGAGATTTTTCAATTATCGAAGAAATATATATTCTCACTCCTATAATCATCATGAGATTCATACTTAATAATCTGAGTCGTGAATCTAGTTTAACTCGAATGCTCGACTTTACCCCTCAAGACATCGACTATTCCTCAAAGTACTTTATCTAACCAAGGTAGTATTTACCCCCTACCGTGCAGAGCCCCTTAACTTTAATACAAGTCTCTTTCGTTGACCTAAGCACCAAACACTATTCTAAATGGAATCCATGTCTTCTCAATAATTCCATGGTGTTCACACCCCTTTGGCAATTATCAAACTTCATCTAGTCTCATCCTAAAATCTACCAAACGAACACCTAATACCCTTCTTAAAAATCTCTCCACTTAGATCTTTACATGAAATCGCCTATTAGTATAACTTTAATCCATCCATACCCATCATCTTCGAGTTACCATCAACAACATAGCCTCTGTGTCCTTGGAACCACTTCATAAATCCCATGTCGTCAGGATTCGCCTCAATCCTGCCTGACAATTAATCATTTCGAAGATCTTTTCCAATTCTTGAATCTACTGGTCAGCTTTTTCTGAGCTCTCCTCACCCTTGAACTTTGGAGGATTGTAACGACGAAAATCTTCCAATCCCCTTAACGCAGCAGCACATATCTCTCTTTCCCTCTTCTCCAGATCTCGCAGAGTCTTTGCAGTAGTATGTGCAGCAACAAAAGCAACCATGTTATTCATAGCTTCAGCCATTTGATCATCCCCATTGATGTTGACTCTTTCAACGTCATCCCTTCTTGGATGCATTGTTTCCTCAAAACAAACATCAAGAAGAAATCTCAACACCCCTTGGAATAATTCCAAAAATAATTTTTGACAACATCAATATATAACAACTACACTAGACCTGACACTCAAAAAACTTAACCCTACACATGATCAGATAACAAATGCCAACCTATAGGTTGACCTACAATCTAAACCAAAGCTCTAATACCACAATGTAACACCTCAATTTTAAACAGTGCAAATGTATTTTTTTTTTCAAAACAAATCCATAAAAATAAAGAAATAAAGAAGGAAATACTTTTGGATAAATTTTTAAGTCGTAACATAACAACAAAGTCAAAATTTTTTACAAGCAGCGAAATACTTTTTGAAATAAAAATCCAAAGTATTGAAACATCAAAATACACCGGGGATATGAGGCCTATTAGACATAGCTCATACACCTAGAGTATTCTCGGCAAACCTGTACAAAAGCACTGCCCCAAAAATTTTAACTTTCCCCACGTCACATCAAAAAGTGGAACAAGGACTCATAAAAAAAAAAGTCATCAAACAGTTTAAGCATAGATACAATCTTCCAAAATGAAATAAATACAATCACAAAAGAAAGACATCTAGTCCTTATACAACCACCTAATCTGATCATGCTACAAAACTACAAAACTCGGGTGATCTCCACGCTCCCCGCAAGATCCTCCTCACACAACTTCGGTTAGGCATGCCTAACAACTTTTCCATCTCTAGGGTACTAACCAGTAGGATGATCCTGATTATCATCTGATGGCAAATCCCAGATTTCAACAATAATTGTAAAGGCCACCAACCGAAATTAACAAATATCACATAGCAAAATTCTTATATTTTCAAATGCTCAAAATAACCTTTCGTCTTAGCATACTCCTCGAAAGGGTTTTCGTATGTCCAAAAATGCATAAACAATGTTGAAAAATGAATTTTTAACAAAACTGCACTGTCGTATTCGAATACAACATCCTTGTATTCGAATACAGTGTTGTTTCAGAAATCAGTAGCAAAATCAGCATAACTGTATTCGAATACAACATTCTTGTAGTCGAATACAGTGTTGTTTCAGGATTCAATAGCAAAATCAGGACATCTATATTCGAATACAACCTTCTTGTATTCAAATACAACATCGGAAAACAACAGAAATCAGTATTTTAAATGGTTTCGCAATCAATCAACATTTACACACAAATCCAAACAATTATGCTTACCAATTAGGGCACAATCACAACCACAAATGAGCGTACATATACAATCATCACAATATATCAAACATGACTCACGTGCTAAGCACCCTAATGAAATGCGTATATGCCCAAAATGCATGAATTTTGGAATTCCAACTAAAAAACCCTCCTCGAAGGGGCGTAAATCATAATTGTACCGTCTATCACATACCAGTACTAATTACCGAGGTGCCACCTATCACGGGTCAGCATGATTTACTAAAAAGCGTAAATCGTAAACGTACTGCCAATCACAGACCAGTACTGTTTACCGAGGTGCCACCTATCACGGGTCAACACGATTTACTAAAAAACGTAAATCGTAAACGTACCGCCTATCACAAACCAGTACTGTTTACCGAGGTGCCTCCTATCACGGGTCAACACGATTTACTAAAAAACGTAAATTATAAACATACCGCCTATCACAGACCAGTACTGTTTACTGAGGTGCCACCTATCACAGGTCAACACGATTTACTAAAAATGTGCAGTCTATCACACACCTACACGACGCGAAAATCCCCGCAATGATAAGATGAACCAACATATCACGTGGCATCATCTCGTGACCCATCAGTCACCACTATCACCATGACACCATCGCGGTCACCATGTACTATGAAATGCATGAGCATACTCTGACTCTTTCCACAAGAATCATTAAGTACATGCAGATATTAAAAGATTCCCCATTTTTAAAACTCATTTAACACTAATAATTTTCAAATTCAACACAGAGCATACTCAACATATATTTTCCATCACCACACATCAAATTTAATCTACAATTCACATTAAATTCGATTAATTCAAATTCCACAAAATCCACACTAAATCCAATCATCAATCACCCATGAATTTTCACATTCTTCAAACATAAATCAAGCCAAATTAATTTTCACAAACCACTCCTCAACACATCAAATTCAATTCACACTTTACATTAAATTTATTTTTCACAAATCCATACATAAAACACATCGAATTTAATTTCCTCAAAATACACTTAAATGAATTAAATTCCTTTTCCATAAAATCATACATCAAATTCACCAAATTCCAACTCCACAAATACACATATGTCATCCTATATGCAAGCTAAAAATTTGGAAGGAGCCATTTCCTTAACGGTAGCTTTAACAAGCGATTACGGTACCACAATTAATTCCGGTAAAATTTAAGTTCGTGACGTCGCTTCCAAAGTTGGCTCACTAGTACCGTAGCGTGGAGATGAACAACTTTCCCTTCTGTCACTTCTCGAATGGAAGCTTAGATGTAATAGATTAATGGAGGTTTATTTTTTAATTTTGTTTTATTTCTTTAAACCTACCAACATGCACTTTTTTTTTGAAACAGAAAGGAGAAGAAGAACGGAGAAGGCAAGGAGCACGAAACGTTTCCTGTTTCTCTTGGTTCCATATATATATATATATATATATATATATATATATATATATATATATAATATTATAATAAAGCTAATTTTAAAATAAATATCTAGATATTTTTATAAAAAACATCATTACGTCCATCACGTTACATAAAAACGATGCAATACAAGAAAAAATTTCTTCAACGAAAGATTCACCGTAATTAAACTAAATTATTTATCGACGAATAATTTTAATCAGATCTCAATATATATATATATATATAAATATTAAACATATTATTAACTCTAATAAAATATGATTTTAATATTTAATTCACAAAATAAAATTCAATTATGCTAAATGCCTAAGCAATTTAACACAAAATATCCTAAAATCGCATAAATTAAAATTTAGAAAGTTAAGGGTGTTACATGTGCTATTTAACCTACTATATATTATATGTGAAATAATCTCATAACTTTGTAGGTCAATATTTGAGTAATTTATTTTTTTTTAATAATCATAATCTCATTCAATATGTGATGTGATGTGATTTTTTTTCGCAAAAACAATGTGGGAAAAGTGAAGAGCTGAGGTACAAAAGTAAGTGTTAGTGCTTGTCAATCTTTAAATGACCATGACTCTATTAGCGTAAACATTTTAGTAATTCAATCACAATAGTCTAACACTCAATTTTGTTGAGTTAATTTTACAGGATTTATAATTTTTCAACAGTTGTATGACAATATCAACAATTTTAATAAAATAACAAACGATGTTTGATTTGAACAAACGACTACTCGTCGACAAAATTTAGAATATTTAGTTTTCAACAAATTAATCATCTTTTAATATGGAGGTGTTGAGAAGGAATTTGAGCAAAATACTAAACCTATATAGAGATGAGTTAGGTACACCAACAACTTAAAACAGACACTTAATAACATTTTGAGGAATCAACCAACCATGATATATTATTTTTGAGGAAAAATTGATGATGGTGAGGTGAGTTGAGTAAGAAGAGGAAAAAGTTGAAGTGTTTCTATTATATTTTTGTTTAAAAATTAACAAATCATTAAAAAATAAAAAATATTTTATTTACCACGTCATTTTGTCACATAATCATTTTTTATGAATAAATAGTGTCCAAGACTAAAATTAAAAAATATACATTTACAAGAATTAAATTAAAAATTTAATTTTATAAAAATTAAAACTAAATTAAATATATATTACACGAATCAAAAACACTATTAATTCAAATAAAATTCATTACTAACTTTTCTTTTTATTGTTTTTGTAATTGACCTATCCATTGCACGCATATATGTCAGTTGAAACTTATTCCAAATTAAAAGCACAAGTCTCTCATGTGCAACATGTAATAACTATCAAAGTTGTTTCTTTCACGGTTCTCAATTTTTCAAATAAACGTTAAAAAAATAAAATAATCAAATGCCTCAAAATTCGAAAGAGGTTCACGCAGAAAATAGGGAGAACCAAATTCAAGATGACTCTAAGTATAAATCACTATATATTTCAATAAATCTGTTGAAAATGATGGAATATAAATGACATTGATGATGGCTTTATGGTTGTGAATTGAAAAATGAGAAGTCCCACATAGGAGGGAACACACTCATTTAAAGCCTTTATAAGGTCTTAGTTTCACACTTGGGTTGGGCCCCAAGGGGCACCACAATTTTGTGAAGGAGGGAGAACACAAGCAAATGGACCGCCGCCCGTCCGGCCGGCTCGGCCCGGCATGGCATGGCTTCCGACAGCAATACTGCTCGACAGGTTTGGGATGCTCTAAAGAAGAAATATGATACTGAGGAAGCTAGAGCTAAAAAGTATGCTGTGAGCCGCTACCTCAAATGAAAAACAAAAGTGATGTGTTTGACATGTTTAAGATCTTGGTAAATGAAATTGAAAATCAATTTAGTAAAAAGATTAAGAGGCTTCGTAGTGATAGAGGAACAGAGTATGATTCTAGTTTGTTTAATGAATTTTACAAAACCCATGGAATTATACATGAAACTACTGCACCGTATGCACCTGAAATGAATGGTAAAGCTGAAAGAAAGAATAGGACTCTTACTGAATTAGTTGTTGCTATTATGCTTAATTCTGGTGCTGCATCTCACTGGTGGGGGGAAATTATTTTGACTGTTTGCTATGTTTTGAATAGAGTACCAAAATCTAAAAGCAAAACATCTCCTTATGAGATAATGAAGAAAAGACAACCCAACTTGTCTTATCTTCGAACATGGGGTTGTCTGGCCTATGTCAGAATCCCCGATCCCAAGCGAATTAAACTCGCAAGCAGAACCTATGAATGTGCCTTCATAGGATATGCAGTAAACAGCAAAGCGTATAGGTTTTATGACCTAAATGCAAAAGTGATCATAGAGTTAAATGATGTTGACTTCTACGAAAATAAATTCCCTTTTAAATCAAGAGATAGTGGGGGCAGCGAATCCAGACAAGTCCCGGTGATAAGAAACACTGAAAGCAACGAACAAGACGAAACAGAACCTCGAAGGAGCAAGAGAGTAAGAGTTGCTAAAGATTATGGACCAGAATATATGGCGTATAATCTAGAAGAGGATCCTGCAAATCTTAAAGAAGCTCTATCATCTATGGATGCAGACTTATGGCAAGAAGCTATAAATGATGAAATGGATTCTCTAGAGTCTAACAAGACCTGACATTTAGTAGACTTGCCTCTTAGTTGCAAACCTATAGGTTGTAAATGGATTTTGAAAAAGAAACTAAAACCCGATGGATCTATTGATAAATACAAGGCACGTCTTGTAGCCAAAGGTTTTAGACAAAGAGAAAATATAGATTTATTCGACACTTTTTCACCAGTCACTAGACTAACATCCATCAGAGTGCTGATATCACTTGCGGCTATACATAACCTAGTGATACACCAGATGGATGTTAAAACAGCTTTTTTAAATGGTGACTTGGAAGAAGAAATTTATATGGAACAACCTGAAGGTTTTGTAATTCATGGACAAGAAAACAAGGTCTGTAAGTTAGATAAATCTCTGTATGGTCTTAAACAAGCTCCTAAGCAGTGGCATGAAAAATTTAATAATTTAATCATATCGAATGAGTTCAAGGTGAATGAAAGTGACAAATGCATCTATTACAAATATGAAAATAACATTTGCACTATCATATATCTCTATGTAGACGACCTACTCATATTTGGATCAAACATTCATGTTGTAAATAAAGTGAAATCATTGTTGAGTAACAACTTTGATATGAAAGACCTTGGAGAAGCAAGTGTAATCCTTGGAATTAAGATTACTAGG
The DNA here is from genome assembly GCA_037974775.1 of Cicer pinnatifidum. Classification (NCBI taxonomy): domain Eukaryota; kingdom Viridiplantae; phylum Streptophyta; class Magnoliopsida; order Fabales; family Fabaceae; genus Cicer; species Cicer pinnatifidum. The sequence continues at coordinate 31,335,366 of JBBPBR010000006.1, forward strand.
TCAGAAAATGGAATTTCTTTGGATCAATCTCACTACGTTGAAAAGATCCTAAAGAAATATAATTACTTTGACTGTAAACCTGCTTGCACACCATATGATCCAAGTATTAAACTTTTCAAGAACTTTGGTGAAGGTGTTAGACAAACTGAATATGCAAGCGTCATTGGCAGCCTCAAGTATGCCACTGATTGCGCTAGACCCGACATAGCCTGTGTCGTTGGATTGCTGTGCAGGTTTACTAGTAGACCTAGTATGGAGCATTGGCATGCTATTGAAAGAGTCATGAGATATCTTAAAAGGACCATGAGTCTCGGATTACACTATAAAAGATTTCCTGCTGTCCTTGAAGGATATAGCGATGCTGATTGGAACACCTTATCAGATGACTCCAAAGCAACCAGTGGCTATGTCTTCAACATAGCTGGTGGTGCTGTGTCGTGGAAATCAAAGAAACAAACTATATTGGCTCAGTCCACTATGGAATCTGAAATGATAGCACTAGCTACGGCTAGTGAAGAAGCAAGTTGGTTGAGATGCTTGCTAGCTGAGATCCCTTTGTGGGAAAAACCATTGCCAGCTGTGTTGATCCACTGCGATAGTACCGCGGCTATTGCAAAAATTGAGAATCGTTATTACAACTTTAAAAGAAGACAAATTCGTTGTAAGCACAACACAATTAGAGAATTACTGTCTAAAGGAGCTGTTATAGTGGATCATGTACGCACTGATGAAAATTTAGCAGATCCTTTGACGAAAGGGTTAGCTAGAGAGAAAGTCCTAAATACATCCAAAAGGATGGGACTATTGCCTATAGATTGATGAGTCACCTATGATGGTAACCCGACCTAAAAAACTGGAGATCCCAAGAATTAGGTTCAATGGGTAATAACAAGTCATAGTGATATGAGATAAACATGCTACATAATATATGAAGGAAGCATGAGTCCTGAAGCGATGAAGGATGAGATAATAGAAACTCTTAATGAGATCTATACTCTATGTGGAGTGGAGTACCTAGCTACAGGAGTACTCTTGATAGACTCACCTATGTGAATGTGGAAGTGGGGGCCGCTTCCTATGGAATTTTAAGGCAGAATTCCTAGAGCGTTCACTACACTGGGATACACGTGCATGGCCCTAAATGCACGGGCTTTTGAGAATACACCCAATGAAAAGGTTATGTGTGGGTTTGATGTCAGAGATAGAGTTCAAGACTACGAGTCACTCTTGTTGAATCTGAATCTTACTTACTACGCAAAGGTTCAAGTCAAGAGACACCTTTGTTTATGCATAATCTTATAGAAGCGTTTGACGCTATTCAAGAACCTATTTTTAAATTCAAGTGGGGGATTGTTGGAAATGATGGAATATAAATGGCATTGATGATGGCTTTATGGTTGTGAATTGTAAAATGAGAAGTCCCACATAGGAGGGAACACACTCATTTAAAGCCTTTATAAGGTCTTAGTTTCACACTTGGGTTGGGCCCCAAGGGGCACTGCAATTTTGTGAAGGAGGGAGAACGCAAGCAAATGGACCACCACACGCGCACACGCGCGCGCGGCCGCCGCCGCTTGTCCGGCCGACCGACTCGGCTTGGCCCGGCCCTGTTTGGTTTGGTTTGGTTTGATTTGTGGTGTATTAAATTTTTTAAAACATATGAAAATTAATTATTTTAATTAATTAATTATATGCTTGCGTCATGTCACAAGTTGCGTTAATTACAAAACTGCCATCCACAAAGTCTAAATCAATGTTCTAATCCAGTCAAATCCTAAACAGACTAATCTTCTGTTATTTGCCTAGTCAAAACCCTAATGTGACTAAGCTTCTGTTAATTGCCCATTCAAAACCCTAGTTTAACTAAGCTTCTAGTTTTGCCCGGTCAAAACCCTAATTTCTTGGTCTTCCCCACGTGTTACCTGTTGCCCGGTCAAAAAGCCTAGTCAAATCACGTTTCCTATTTCTGAGGCACGTTTCTGGTAGCCAGCTGATGGACTTCGTGCTTCTTGGATCCCCCCTTTTTCTCAGATCCAGTTGTTGAACTCCTCTATAAATAGAGAGCTCACCTCATTTGGAAAAACACACCAAAAGCTCTCCGTATCTGAGGCTTTTCTCACTTCTCCCCCGTTATTCTTCTTCTTCTATTTTCTTGAGTAGCCTTCGTGCTATATTACGAGTGTCAGTCATTCGACTGCCATACAGAGGGTGTAATTCTAAATCTGTTTTCTACAATGCAGTAGAAAACCGATACAGTGATCTGGGCTGTTTTATCCTGGGGACTTCGTGGTTGATAGTCTGCCTTGCACAATTTGGGAAGTGCCTCGAAACGTCTTAAAGAGAGCGACCTAGTCCGCGATTCATCCCAGTAATTTTATCGGTGGCATTGTTATTTTTCGAAAGTAAATTTATGAAACAACAAAATCAATCATCAAGAATAATTCTGATATCGCTTATTGAAATTAACTTACTAATAATCATATGGAGGGAGAGAAGGCCCTCAAATTTCATAATTTATTTGAGATATATATAATCAATTATTTTATTGTTTTATGATTAGTTGATCATTAATTTTTTTTTTGCATAAAAATAATTAAATGTGAATTTTGTAAGTCTATTTTTATCTTTGAATGTGTCTTTCATTAGTTAATTTAGTTCTCAAAAGTGTCTTGTATTAATCAATTTGGTCCATATATTTACTAACCAAAGAGGGATTGATGATGTGTTTAGTTTCAACACAAGACTATAGTGGCACTCCTCACACATTTAAAAAATCAAAATAACTCTTTTAGTTTTATATAACTATTGAAGTTTTCATCAATGTTTCTTCAAATATTAATTTATAGCTATGCTAATACATACAAGACATACTTTAACATATACTATATTATAAAAACTAAATATCCAAATAAACATGCTATGAATATCAAGAACAAACACAAAATATAAAAAACTTTATGATCTCCAACATGTTGATTTATCAATATATTAAGAATGCTTATATTTATGGGTTGATTACTTCTTTGCAGTAATCTTGAAACACATAAAAAGAGAGATGAATAAAGACCACCCGTTTGTTTGTGTTTCTTCCTCAACTTGGACTATTTATGCCTTGGACACTATTCTAACGAGAAGTAGAGACAATATGCAATGCGTCCAATATAATAGAGACTATAGCCTATATGTAGGGTATTGGCCAGTTAAAGTTCCCATTATTTCGAAATAGATTGTTAATGACATTCACACGTATTTGAGCCAATATCAATTAATTAAAAAATTAATTAACTATCAAAATAGATATCTAACAAGTCTCATTACTTAATTTCATCATTAATCAATTAAGACTACTAATTAATAATTAAATAGCTAATATGAGTAATATAAAAATATTTATCCACATAATGATATTGAAATATAATTAAATAATAAAATATTTCAATAATCTTACCAAAAAATTTATGTAATAGTTATTACTTATACCATTATAGATATTAGACACATCCGAGTCAAAAAGTAAATGAATGTTACTATATAAGAGAAATTTTTTTAGAAATAAAATTAAAATTTGTTATATATACATAATTAAAAATGTATTTAAATTTTTTGAAATTAATACTTTTTAGAATTTTTTTTATAAGTATCTTATTGGTGTAAAATATCTATCAATTTAGTTGATTAAAAATCTCTATAAAAAAACCTAAAATTATCTTTAGCGGAATTTTATCATTAAATTATATTATTTTTTATTTACAAAACTCAAACTCGAGCTCTCCGAAGATATTTAAATTGAGTTTCACTTGGAGTTGATCAATGTAATGTTAGTACATTATTTAGAAGTTTAAAATAAATAAAATAAATAAAATTTCATTATTAAAAAAAATTTCTAATAAAATTCCATTGGGCTCATGCATAACAAGATGAAACGTCCACGTGAAACCCATCCATGGGATAAACTAAACCTACACGCAGATGATCTCACTCAAAGGGTATTAAAGTAAATGCAACATTCATTGACATAATAATCATGGGCCCATTCCCTGTTCTTCAAATTTTTGGAATTACGTTAAACACGAAAGCGCTTCCAAAAAATTTAGCACCCTTGATTTTGAATTCACGATAGATAATAGATAAATAAATAAGATAAGGCGTTTTGTTTGTGTATGCGAGAAGAAAGAAAAGAGTTTCTGAGAAATGGGAAGAGCGTTCGTGTACGTGATTCTCGGTGGTGGTGTATCAGCTGGTTATGCTGCTCTTGAATTCGTTAAAAGAGGGGTCTTGAATGGTGAACTCTGTATCATTTCTGATGAACCAGTAAGATTTTGATTTTTCTTTAACTTTATTGTAAGCTTTTTTTTTTCTCTCACAATTTGTAGTTTTTATTTTCAATCTTGATTATGAACTCATGATTTCTTTTTTCAAAAAAAAAACAAAACTCATGATTTCTGTTGTATAATGGTTTAGTGGGATTGCTTATTGCTTTCTTTTCTATGTTAACAATTAATAACATGATTGAGGTTTTGAATATAAATGGAGGTCTTTAATACAGATTGAGGTTTCGTCAGAGCAAGAATAAGGCATTTTTATCTCTAGTAATAATACATGGACACTCAGTTTTTGTACACTGGCATGATGCAAGGTTAATCAGGTGCAAAAATATAATTAATTCAGTTGCGTAAATGATTAATTCAGTTGATTAAATGATTAATTCAAATCACGGGAAAAAATGTGGTTAATTCGATGAGACGACTAATTGCAATTTTTATTGTGATCTAAATTAATCATCTAGTCATCTGAATTAGCCACATTTTTGCACATGATTAACCCGGTGTTGCATGTGTACGAAAAAGTGGGTGTCTATGAAACATTTTTGTTTTATCTCCTTTGTTTTGTCACTATATGAAGATTCACAAATGTTTATCTCAGGTAGCTCCTTATGAAAGACCTGCATTAAGCAAAGGATTTTTGCTTCCAGAAGGTATGAACTCCTTCTCAACTCAAGGAACCTTATCAATTGGTTAATTTTGAGTGGTTGCTTTGCTTGATAAAAAAGACTCTCTTTACCTATTTTAAAGCACGGACAAGGACACAAACACAACTATGAAACATTGACACCACTCTGATATGTCGTCACCAGTAATAGTTTCAAAAATCAAGTAATTGAATGCAATCATACGTTTCGCTGTTGTTTCGATATGCGACAATGATACTTGTTGGAGACTGCAAATGTCTTCAATCTCAAGTGTCTGTGTTACATAATTTTTAAATCCTCTTGTTTATGTAATTTACTCCGTTTCTTTGCACCATGCTCTATTTCTCTCACATTGAACAATCTAATTCTTTCATTAGTACTTCGTTGACTTCTTAAATTTCACTAAACAATGAAATTGAATTTCACTATCTGGTTATCATGTGGCCATTATAACTTAATTGACTTCTTAAATTTGAATATCTATGTTATATTACTTAGGTGGGGGTAATTCTGTGTGTTACTAGGGAGACTAACATATAAACCTCAATGTAGCGAGTGCTCTTGTTATTTTCAGTTTACTTTTGAGGAATGTCCTGTTACTGAAATAAATCTGTAACCTACAGCTGCTGCTCGGCTTCCATCCTTTCATACATGTGTTGGAGCAAATGAGGAAAGGCTAACTCCAAAATGGTATAAAGAACATGGTAATTATACTATTTTTCATCATGAGTTGATTTATCCATGAAGTAATTTAGCCAGGCTACTTGTATTTTCCCCTTTGCAATGTTATGTATTGAATGCTTTTATATGGTTTGTCCGGCTTAGATCTGGTTCAGTAGTTGATGCTATTTAGATCCAGAGGTCCACCTAAATTAACTTTTTCTGATTGAATAATCATTCGGAAATTGTTTTACTGAGTTTTTGATTGAACTGTTTTGTTAAGCACCTACAAATGTGGTAAATAACTAAAGTTAATACTCTAGCTAGTTATGTTAATTGGTGGAAATTAATGCAAAAAGGCATGTAATGATGTTATCTTTTTTGTTCATTTCAATTGGTAGTAAGTATTCATGTATACTTCCAGGAAGTAATTTTTTGTTTTAAATTTCTAGATGTTTTTTTAGTTAGTAGTTAGTTGGGGATTGGAATAGGAGATATAAGGCAAGTCTCTCGGAGTTTGTGCTGTATTCTAGAGAGATTTTCCCTATTCTTTCTTATAAAATACCAGGTTTGCATCTGTTTAGGATATACAACAATAGATATTAGAATTGTAAAAGTAGATAAGAGTTGTTATAGTTAGTTATTTAATGAGGTAGTTAGGACTATTGTAGCGAGTTAGAATAGGACATCTTTTGAATATTGTAAAGTTTGTCAGATAGAGTATTAAATAATAGAGATTTTCTCCTACTATTTCTTTTCAATTTTCATCTGTTAATGGCACTGGTTTCTGTAAAAAAACAGTTGTTATTCATCTTTGTTTAATATTTTTATGTTGTAATTCAAGGAGTTTCCTATGCTGAATATCTAAATTCTTGAAATTGCTATTTCCTTTTCAGGAGTTGAATTAGTTCTTGGAACTGAAGTTAAGTCTGCTGATGTGAAACGAAAAACACTATTAACAGCAACTGGAGAGACCATAAGTTACAAATTTCTTATTGTTGCTACTGGTGCTCGGGTATTAAAATAAATCCCAGTTAAAATTTTCCTGCTGAAAAGAATCAGTTTATGTTATATTGTTATATTGCATGTATATAATTTCAAAAAACAAATAAGAGAAGCTTTGGCAGTTTGCTGGATATTTCTTGTAGCTTTCTTTTTTATTGGTTTTTAACTTTCATAATTCATATCATCGCCCTTACAATAGATGAAAACTATTAGGGCCTAGGAATATCATACTGAAACTGAAATGAAACTTTCCGTTCTCATGAACATACTTAGTGGACTCTTTGCTTTCTTTAGAGAAATATGTTAAACTTGTGTGTTATGTCAATTGCAGGCTTTGAAGCTGGAAGAATTTGGGGTGAGTGGATCAGATGCAGAAAATGTATGTTATTTGAGAAATATAGCAGATGCAAATAGGCTTGTGAATGCTATTCAATCTTCTCCTGGTGGAAATGCCGTTGTCATTGGTGGTGGATACGTAGGCATGGAGTGTGCGGCATCTTTAGTGATCAATAAAATCAATGTAACAATGGTCTTCCCAGAAGCTCATTGCAGTAAGTACTTCAATCTTAAAATTTATTGTCGGTCAATTCAAAGAGTATACGGGATCAATTGTTATTTGTGTGTTAATCTGAAGAAAAATGCTGCATATATCTTTTATGGATAATAAATGACTACAAAAATGGATGGATATTTTCATTGTTGGATTTATTTTACAGTGGCTCGTTTATTTACCCCCAAGATTGCAAGCTACTATGAAGAATATTATAAATCAAGAGGAGTAAACTTCGTTAAGGGAACTGTTCTGTCATCATTTGATTTTGACTCCGACGGAAAGGTACATCAAATTATTCATTGGAATTTTCTCTCCTAGGATTGTTCTGTCATATAGAGGCCCTCCCCAATAATTAGCGTTAGTAATTTTAAATATAGCTTGATAACTAGACAGAAGAAAATTCTAAGATTTTGTTTGGGAGTTTGGAAGGGACAGAAGGCGAAGACTGAGGATAAAATGGAGGAGAAGGAAAGGAATGGGGAAAGGGCCTTGATAACCATCCCCTACCTTGCATGGAGTTTTTTTTTGTTCATTGGACCAAAACCCTCCAATATGGAAGAAGTAAACAATGCCTCGAGGGAGGACTTTGGAGGGAAATTATCAATTCATTGTCATCTCTTTATAATACCCTGGTATCAAAGATACCTTGCATGGAGTTTTTTTTGTTCATTGGACCAAAACCCTCCAATATGGAAGAAGTAAAAAATGTCTTGAGGGAGGACTTTGGAGGGAAATAATCAAATCATTGTCATCTCTTTATAATACCCTGGTATCAAAGATACCTTGCATGGAGTTTTTTTTGTTCATTGGACCAAAACCTTCCAATATGGAAGAAGTAAAAAATGCCTTGAGGGAGGACTTTGGAGGGAAATTATCAAATCATTGTCATCTCTTTATAATACCCTGGTATCAAAGAATTTTTCCAAGTCCTTGATAACCGTCCCCTACCATGCATGGAGTTTTTTTTGTTCATTGGACCAAAACCCTTCAGTATGGAAGAAGTAAAAAATGCCTTGAGGGAGGACTTTGGAGGGAAATTATCAAATCATTGTCATCTCTTTATAATACCCTGGTATCAAAGATTTTTCCAAGTCGTCATGCATAGTTTCTCCTCATCCTCTCCAGAAGCACTCTTCTAAATAAGGTGAAGAATTTTTCTCAATTTTCCTTCATCCCTCTTCCTTCCCCTCCTAACTCCCATACAAAGCCTAAAGGGTATCATCCCAGAGAAACAATTGAAAATACCTTAACCTTAGTGGCCTTTCCAAACCTATTCCTATTAAAAATGAGAAAATCAGAGAAATCTCATTAATGATTTTATAATTTCTGAACCAGTGGATAGTGACTTTTTTTTGCATAAGGATAGTGACTTTTTAGTTACACATCCCTTGGAAGTAAAAAAAAAAAAATCTGGTTCATAGGGCTCATGACAACCATGCCTTTGATCAATTCAATCAATAAGTTTAGTTGACTTACCACTTTTGCAGGTTACAGCTGTTGAACTTAGAGATGGAAGTAAGCTATCCGTGGACATGGTTGTTGTGGGAATTGGAATACGACCAAATACAAGTCTGTTTGAAGGTCAACTTACTTTGGAGAAAGGTGGAATCAAAGTAAATGGAATGTTGCAGTCGAGCAATAGCTCAGTCTATGCTATTGGAGATGTTGCAGCATTTCCAGTCAAAGCATTTGCAGAAACACGCAGACTTGAGCATGTTGATTCGGCTAGAAAATCTGCAAAGCATGCTGTTTCTGCCATAATGGAACCTGACAAAACAGGCGAATTTGATTACCTTCCTTTTTTCTACTCTAGAGTCTTCACTTTGTCTTGGCAATTTTATGGTGATAATATTGGGGAAGTTGTCTATTATGGAGATCTCTCGGATAGCAGCACATTTGGAGCATATTGGGTAAGTAAGGGTCATCTTGTTGGGGCTTTCCTTGAAGGTGGTACTAAAGAAGAGTATGAAGCCATTGCTAAGGCCACTAGGGTAAGGCCAGCAATTGAAGACTTGACTGAGTTGGAGAGGCAAGGTTTGGGGTTTGCAGTTACAGTCAGTGAGAAACCGGTGACATTACCGCCGCCAATTGAGGTTAACACTTCCGGCCTTCTTTTGGAGAAACCGTTATATGCTTGGCATGCTGCAGCTGGGGTCATTCTTGCAGCATCAGTAGCCACATTTGCATATTTTTATGGGAAAAGGCGTCGCAGATGGTGAGAAGGTTATATAAATTTTATGGGAAAATTTGTCGCAGATGGTTTCAACAGACATAAAGACAGATTTACAAGCTGCAATATTGACAAGCCTAGGATATTCTGAATTGTTAATGTATCCACTATACAATATACTGGGTTACAATTCTTCTGTTGTATTGTTCATATATAGCCTTGTTGTACCAAAAAACAAAAGGAAAATACAAATGACCATTTCAGAAATTATTTCCTCATGAATTTCATGCATTTTCTAGGATATTATTTTCAAAACAAACTAACCAAATACTAGTGTATTCGAATGGGTTGCGTGTGTTTGCATCATTTAGGGTTGTCATTTTTAGTCAATGAAATATTTGGAATTTAGGAAAAAATATTCATTAATTTTATAAAAATAATATTGAAAATCGTAAATAAAAAAATTAAGCAAGGTGACATGTCACTAAATCTCATAAATATTCAAACCGAGATAATCACCAAAGCATCTACAAAACACCATGTATATCAACCACATCATTAAGCAAGCAAATCTAATCATTCAACACATATACATTCAAGTAATACATGATATAGGGATTATTTTCTCTTAGCTCTCCTGATATAACCCTTGTAAAATAAATTAGATCACACTTTGTTCAAAAGTTTTTTCCTTTTTAAACATCAACTTAAATTTCTAAATCCTAAAACTTTTTTTTTTCATTAAGTTTTCTAAAAATACTAGGATTCACAACTTTACTTCAACTCCAAGGTAATTCATTTTCCACAATCCAAGACTTGTTAAGTTTTCTTCTTTTCACACACCAATTCTAAAATCTCAAAGTTTCCCAAAATAATAATTCAGGTAACAAGAATAGTACGCCGTCTACAACTCTCTCTCTTTGGAAATCCCGATGAAGGGGTGAAGAAAAAAAGAGAATTTCTACAATGGTTCAGTTTTAACACGGACGACTTGCGAGTTCAAAAACAAAGACGTCGAAAGCGTTTGACAATGTCGTTGCTAGGCGAAGCTCTAGTTTTAGCTTTGAACTCATTCTTCTTGTTGATGTTGCAGTACAGTTCAACCTTGCTTCATCGTAAGCTCAAAGCTATTGATTAGTCAGATGGGGTACGGGTAAGAAAGATGAGGTTGGATTGTGATAGGTCTAAGTTTGAAAGGTTCTAGGTTATGAGTGTGAAAGGTTTGAGTTTGAAAATTTTTTCTGGATTTGAGTTGAAGTGTGAAGGTTGTTGATTCGATGAATTTTCCGGATTTTTAAATTAAAGAAGACGATGCATTTTTGGATTTGGGGTTGAATTTCTTGATGAATGTAATTGTTACTTCATTTTTAATAATTAAAGGCTAAAGGTTAAAATGTTTATTTAATAACTTAATTAAAATATTTAATAAATTGTTTTATTTTTAAAATAAATAAGAAATATTCAGTCACATTACTACCCACCATCATCGTGTGTCAAGTCGTCAAAATTGGGACATATAATGTTAACAAATAAAATAAACAAAATTGCTACCTGCATTCGTCACATTACTACTCATACCTTTCTTTTTAAAAACAAAACCAAAATACTCAAAATATCTTTTGCTATTTATAACATTTTTTAATTTCATTTCTCCATTCATCACCATTCTTAACATCTCATAACTCATATCACAAAATCATAAACCTTAACTCATAATCATTCAAAACTCACATCACTAACTCATAACCTACACACCATCAATTTCCTCTTCACATTATGGTTATAGTGACATAAAAAGGTACGTTTGTTATTTTGTTTTAGAATTCGAATTATTTTTTCTAAATATAGGGATTGTATGTGAACTCAGTTCACGTACGTTGTGTTGTTACGTGAACTGAATTCACGTATATTGAAAAAATTATAAATCTCATGATGTACACAATCTTAATTCACGTAAATGTACATGATTTAAAATTGGATAATCAATGGAGTTTGAATATTACAACAACTACGTGAACTCAATTTCATGTAAGTTTACGTGAATTGAGTTCACGTACGTTTACTAGAATTCAGTTAATGTGAACGTACGTGAATTGAGTTAACGTATCAGTTTATCAAAATCCTGAAATTTGTGTTCTTTTATGGATGCAGCTAAATGGATCAAGGGGGAGACAATAATAACGAAATGTATGAAGGTTTGGAACCTGATTTTGAGGATATGGATGATAGTTTGGAATGTGATTTCGATGAAATGTATGATGATTTTGATGCAATGAATGATGATGTTGAACCTGAAATTGAAGACGCTATAAACAACGAAGCTTAACTTGTTATGGTTGATTTGACTGATGTGTTTAGCACCGACATGATGTTTAGTACGCGAGATGATTTATTGAAATGATCTAGAAATATTGGAAGAGAAAATGAAATTGTCGTTGTCATTTTTAGATTTGAAACTGCGACAACACGATCAAGAATAAAGACAAAATTAATTCTTGGTTGTGAAAGAAGCGGTAAATATAGACCTTGGAAGAATCCCAAACCTACAAGGAGTACATGCAGTAGAAAATGTGAATGCCCATTTAGATTGAGAGGAACACCATTAAGTATTGATGAGGGACGATATCTGCATGTAATATGTGGTGTCCATAACCACAAATTGACCAAAAATCTAACTAATCATGCTTTCTTTGGGCGATTGTCTCAAGAGGACAAAGTTGTACTTGGTGATATGACGAAGAACATGATCAAACCAAGAAACATATTGATGACACTAAAGGATCACAATGTTAAAAGTTTGACGACAATAAAACAAGTTTACAACGCACGTCAAGCATATCGTTCATCACTCAGTAGTAAGATAACAAAAATGCACCATTTTTTGACATTGATGGAAGACGACAAATACGTCTATCGATATAGGAAGGTAGAAGGTTCAATGATTTGAGGGTCATATTTTGGGTTCATCTAGACGCTATCACTCTTGTAAATAATTTTCACATTATATTGATTATGGATCCAACAACTTGATAAGACCGCAAGTGAACGGTATTATCGCGTAGTAAAAATTATTGTTCCCACAAGGACTTTATTATGAGTACTAGTGTATCTTTACGATGATGATTAGTTAAAACAGTAAATGTTGATAGTGATATTTTGTTTAAAATTCACAATAAAAATAAAGCTTTGGGATTGTAGTTTTCACAATGATGGATACAATTAATCTTCCACAATGTAGGTAAAAGATTGATGCTTGGTGTGTGGTTTTGTAGGTAAAAGATTTGAAGAACTGTTGTAGAATCAAAAGGCTACATTGAATTGCAATAGCAAGATGCACAACAAAGTGGTGAGTAGCGAAATACCCAAACTACATGGGTCCCATATTCATCTAGTTTTTATTCAAAGATTTTGGGATATCCTAGTATGAGGAGGTGCTAAAAGGATGGATAATTGGACCACTTTTGCTTTATTGGGCTAAAAAGATACATTTGAAGCTAAAAGACAAACATGGAGGTACAAGAAAGAGAGAGAAAGCTAGGTGTTTTATAAAAGGGAGACGAACACGAAATGAAGTGCCGAGCAAATCAGACCTAAAAATTAGAACCCTAGTTGTCATTTCCATTTTGCTACCATCATTCAACATTGAATCTTTTGTATGAAGGATTTTTGCTCAAAAAAGGAAACTAGAAACCAACTTGAAATTGAAACTGTCGTAATTGGTTTGTAAAACTTGTATTTTTATCTTTGATTCGTCTTATTTGTAATTACTTAAGCTACAATGTTACTTTCACCGTTTTATGGCATTTCTATGTTTGAACAAAAGCTCGTTATGAGCTAAACTTCTTTAGGTTTAGGATTTATGAAGTATTGAATGATGTTTGTGGTTTAATATGTTTTGGGCATGTTTGTATTAGTTATTCAAGGTGATTTTTGTCTTTAACTCTAGATCTGACCACCATAAATTTATTGCTAGTTTTTGAACTTGAAAAAGGGAAAAATTGATTTGCTTATTTAATATGGATTAAGTCAAAATGTTCGGACAAGTGGTTGAAATTAAACAACTAGGAATAATATTTAAGTCAATAAAATAAAAAAAGGAAATATAAACTGTAGCATGGTTAGACGTGAACATGAACCTACGAATGTCATTAGTGCATTTGAAAACTTTGATGAACGAGTTGGAAAACCTCTAAGGTTACTCTATCCAAAATGCAACAAACATGCGATACCATTTTAGTATCACAAACTTAATTCAATACAAATTATATCCTTAACTAGATTCATTAATCTAATGGACAAGAATAAGCCTAGGAGGACAAAAATGACCTAAATGTTAATCCAATGACACAAACACACAATTGGATGCACAAGTATGGTTTGGACAAGAATAAACCTAGGGAGGACAAAAATGACCTAAATGTTATCCAATGACACAAATGAACTTATTGGATGCACAAGATTGCTTAAAAACCCTAACTGGACTAGAATAAGCCTAAGGAGGACGAAAATGACCTAAATGTTAATCCAATGATACAAACCCACCTATTGGATACACAAGATTGGTTAAAAACCCTAATTAAACAAGAATAAGCCTAGGGAGGACGAAAATGACATAATGTTCAGCCAATGACACAAACACACCTATTGGATGCACAAGATTTGTTAAAAACCCTAATTGGACTAAAATAAGCCTAGGGAGGACAAAAATGACTTAAATGTTAATCCAATATCATAAACACACCTATTGGATGCACAAGATTGGTTAAAAACCCTAATTGGACTAGAATAAGCCTAAGGAGGACGAAAATGACCTAAATGTTAATCCAATAGCACAAACACACCTACTGGATGAACAAGATTGATTAAAAATCCTAATTGCACTAGAAAAAGCCTAGGGAGGATGAAAATGACCTAAATGTTAATCCAATGACACAAACACACCTATTGGATGCACATGATTGGTTAAAAACCCTAATTGGACAAGAATAAGCCTAGGAGGGACGGAAGTGACCTAAATGTTAATCCAATGACACAAACACACCAATTGGACGCACAAGATTGGTTAAAAATACTAATTGGACAAGAAGAAACCTAGGGAGGATGAAAATGACCTAAATGTTAATCCGATGACACAAATGAACTTATTGGATGTAAGAAATATGCCTCCTTGATATTGATTTTGATATATCTTTCAAACATACAATGTATATGCATTATTTGATAAATCTAATAGTGTAAGTTGAGATACATTTCAGGAAATCAATCAAGTAAAGATTAATCATATCAAAAGGCTTGAAGATTATGTGAAAAAGAATCAAACACTTGGACAAATCTTGGATCTCAAGCAATCAAGCAAAGATTGATGATAGTATACAAAGCTTGAAGATTATATGCAATTTTGTCTAGTGGTCATAGTATTTAATAGGTAGGTTCATCATTATGGTTTCATATCTAAGTATTTGCCAAATTAAAAATGAAATCATAAAATAAGTAAGTAAATCAATCCATTGGTAAATCGATTGATAAATCAACTAGGTAATCGATTGTCTAATTCACAGAACAAATTTTCACTGAGTTAATCGATTGGGAAATCGATTACTTAAATGTTTTTAATCAGGTATGTGTTCTGTGATTAAAGAAATCAATTGGACCATCGATTTGCAAATCAATTGGGTAATCAATTTTCTAACCCGCAAAACAAAGCTTGTACTGAGTCAATCGATTGGCAAACCGATTACTAAAATGTTTTCAATCAGGTCTGTGTTCTCTGATTAAAAGAAAATCGATTGGACAATCGATTGATACATTTTTCTTAAGTTACAAGTTTTCTACTAATCGATTAGGAAATCGATTGCATGAATGAACTAGTTAATCATTTATAAGAAACATATTGCATAATCGATTGGCACATCGATTATGAATAAATATCCAAGTTACTGGGACATGTTAAGTCTATTGGCAAATCGATTGAAGTAAATGTCTGAGTTACAGGGAGAATTTAGCCCATTGCCAAATCGATTATGATAATAAAAGAATCGACTGAGTAATCGATTGTTTTGATCTCGTTGTTTGAGCAAAACAATTATAATCGATTATTCAATCGATTCTGATATGAAATGAGTATCAGTTTCTGATATATGCATTAAAAGAATTGATTATGTCAATAAAGGTGAGTCGACTGAGTAATCGATTGTTTTGATCTCGTTGTTTGAACAAAACAAGTATAATCGATTAGTCGATTCTGATACAAACTGAGTATCAGTTTCTGATATATGCATTAAAAGAATCGATTAGGAAATCGATTATTTCATATATTTTTCAAGATTCAAGAAAAACAAGAAACGCGATAATCGATTAGGCAATCGATTAAGCTGGTAATACACATTAATAAAATCGATTGGGAAATCGATTTGACTGAAGTTTTTCTGAAACTATATAAACTTTATCAATCACAATTTTCATAACAGTTAATTCATTTTGAAAGAACTTAAAGTTTTCATTGGCTACTCGAAAATTACACTTTGAGAGAAACTGTTATAACTCACAAATATCAATTGGCAAATACTTAGAGTGTGAGATTTGTGTGATTGAATAAAGTGTTCTTAGTTCTTAGTTCTTGTTGTAAGAAACAATCTTTGTAAAAGAAAGTGTGAAAATCCAGTATTGTGAAACTGGTGGTTATCTTTTAGGGTGTGTGATCATCTAAAAGAAACCTCAATCTGATCTTGCTAGAGCTTGGCGAGTAGCTCTTAAGGATAGGTTGGTATTTTAGTAGTTTGATGTTGAGTTAGATGTATAGGCAGTGAGGTGCTGAAAAGTCAGTAAAAATACTCAAATCATTACTAGTGAAGGCTGAAATCTTTGAGTGATTTCAGGATTGGATGTAGACTATCGAATCGATAGTCGAACCAATATAAAAATCCCTTGTGCACACTTTTCTATCTCTAAACTCTTTATATTGATAATGCATGTGTTCTTGTATATTTGTTCTTGAACTTTTGTTTTGAATAACTTTTGAATCCATATTCTTATCTTGATAATACATGTGTCTTTGAATCTCTGTCTTGAGTAGTTTTTGAATATATCACTGTTAAATTGGAATTAATATTAAACAAGTTGGTTTTAATATTAAGTTCATCACTTAGAAAGAAATTGGATAATTTGGTCAATAATCTTGTGTATAACTTTCTAAGGATAGAAGCCATTTAACCAACATTGGATGCACAAGATTGCTTAAAAACCCTAATTGGACTAGAATAAGCCTAAGGAGGATGAAAATAACCTAAATGTTAATCCAATGATAGAAGCACACCAATTGGATGTTGGTGGAATGACCTCTATCCTTAGGAAGTTGTACACAATATTATTAACCAGATTATCCAATTCCTTCCTAAGTGATGAACTTAATATTAAAACCAACTTGTTTATTATTAATTCCAATTTAACAATAATAGATTCAAAACTGAGATTCAAGAACACATGTATTATCAAGATAAAGAGTATAGAGATAGAGAAGTGTGCACCAGAGATTTTTATACTGGTTCAACTATCTATTCGATAGTCTACATCCAGTCCTGAAATCACTTACTGATTCCAACCTTTACTAGAAATGATTTAAGTATGTTTACACACTTTCCAGCACTTCAATGCCTATACATCTAACTCAACATCAATCTACAAAAACAACCAATCTATCCTTAAGAACTAATTACCAAGCTCTAGCAAGACCAGATTGAGATCTCTTTTAGATGATCACACACACTCTAAAAGATGACCACCAGTTTCACAATACTGGATTTCAACTCTCTTTCTTTTACAAAGATGGTTCTTTCAAAAAGACTAAAACACTTGATTCAATCACAATGAATTCTCACACTAAGTATTTGCCAATAATGTTTGTGAGTTACAACAATTTTTCTCAAAGTGTATTTTTCGAAAAGCTAATGAAATTTTTTCAGTTCTTTCTATCTGTTATAAAAATTGTGATTGATTTAGTTTTTATAGTTTCAGAAAAACTTCAGACAAATCGATTTCCCAATCGATTTTATGGATGTGTATTACCAGATCAATCGATTTCTTAATCGATTTTGCATTTCTTGTTTTTCTTGAAATTCTTGAAATAGATGAACTAATCGATTTGCTAATCGATTTTTTTAATGCATATATCAGAAACTGATACTCAGTTCATATCAGAGTCGATTGAATAATCAATTATAATTGTTTTGTTCAAAATGCGAGATCAAATTATCGATTACTCAGTCGATTCACTTTCATTAACATAATCGATTTGGCAATGGGCTAATTTCTCCCTGTAACTCAGACACTTAATCAAATCGATTTTCCAATCGACTGATTTGTCCATGTAACCCAGATATTTAATTAAAATCGATGTGCCAATCGATTATGCAATATGTTTCTGATAAATGATGAACTAATTCATTCATGCAATCGATTAACTAATTGATTAGTAGAAAGCTTGTAACTTAAGAAAAGTATATCAATCGATTGTCCAATCAATTTCTTTTAATCATAGAACACAGGTCTGATAAAAACATTTAAGTAATCGATTAACTCAGTGGAAACTTTGTTCTATGAATCAGAAAATCGATTAACCAATTGATTTACCAATTGATTGATTAACACACTTATTTTATGATTTCAGTTTTAATTGGAAAATATTAGATGTGTGAAATCATAATGATGAATCTAACTAATAAACACTATGAACAATAGACAAATTTACACATAATCTTCAAGCCTTGTATGATATGATCAATCTTTGCTTGATTGCTTGAGATCCAAGATTTGTCCAAGTGTAGTGTTTGATTCTTTCCTGAAATGTATCTCAACCCAAACTATTAGATTAATCAGATAATGCATATACATTGTATGTTTGGAAGTTATATCAAAATCATAGTCAAGGAGGCATATATCTTACAATCTCCCCCTTTTTGATTAAATGACAAACATACAATTTAACTTTGATTTTACATTTCAAAATTAAAACTTAACTTTATAATAACTCTTATTTAAAACTCCCCATGAATTATAGAATTCATAATTCATTTCAATTTCAAATTTCAGATTCAATTTTCAGTATACATGATAAGATAAGCATAAGCACAAGTTAAATTCATTCAAATTCTCCAAGTTAAATTCATTCAAATTCTCCCCCTTTGTCATTAAATTCAAAAAGATAATACAAGAGAGAATAATGATTCAAAAGCTATTACAAGAGATATACTGAAAAAAAAGAAAAATTACAAAACAACAAAGAAAACAAAAGCCTAAACAACTAATCTAGGGCTGTTCCTCATTATCACCAATGGGAGTGGTAGAGACTGCTATATTAGCCTTAGCAAGTGTCTCCTCACCATGAGGTTCAGAACTCTCAAGGTTGATAGGGGTTATTTCTTCAGTTGCTTGTGTGTCAACAACATTATTAGCAGGTTGCTCAGGTTGAACATCATTCTGTTGCAGATTAGTAGTGGGGGAATGAGGTTGATCTTATTGATTGGCCACTTGTGTGCCAATGTCAACTATGTCTTCAAATGACATCTTGAGACCCAAATGGTCTTAGATGGCATTTACATCTTGAACAACTGAGTTGAGGGTTGCTTGGAGTTGCACAAGGGTGGCTTCCACCTTAGCATTGTGTGCAGCCTGAGACTCCATAAGTTCCAGCAACTTAGCTAAAACCTCAGATTGGTTTTCAGCTTGCTCAGCTTGTTCAGCATTTGGTTGAGCCCTTGTCCAAATACCATTGATCTTCTTCAATTGCATTTGGTTGACAATTGACTCACCAAAAATCAGAGTTGTCTTTACTGATTCTTCATTGACAACTGATATTTTGAAGTGTCTCAGAATCTTGGTGATCAGCTGAGGGTAAGGGAGCATTAGCTTTCCTTGTGCTGTTTCTAACATATTAACCAACACAATCCACACCCAACTCATCTTGAGTTCCTTGTAAAGGCCCCAAAGAAGAGTAATGTCAAGCTTCTAAACTATGGCATGGTTCCTGGATCTAGGTACCAACATTCTGGATAGCACATACATCAGCATCCTATGCTGGACCTTCATTTGACCAATTTGGAGATATGTTCTTTCCATAAACCCTTCAACCATCAAGTCTTGAATGGCTGTGTATCTATCTACTGATGTTTCCCAAGCATCATCAGTAGAATCAGGATTGGTTCTGCCATCAATAGCTTCTCCATAGAAGGGTAGTCCTGATATATTGGAGAACTCCCTAAAAGTCATAGAAATTTTCTTGCCTTTAACTTCAGACTCAAATCCAATGTCTATGAGGGTGAAGTTTGAGTAGAAGGCTCTAATAAGTCTTGGATAGATTTCCAAAGGGCAGGAGAGAAAATCTACCAATCCATGAAATCTGAGATGGTGTTGGAAGGTGAATCCATTTGCATCAAAGTAGGCAAAATCCAGAGTTCTCGCCTCATGGATTTTCCTATTTGGGAATCCAGGGGGAAGAACAATGTCCTCAATAGGTTTGCCTTTGGGAGGTTGAGGCTTCTTTGGCTGAGGGGAAGAGGTGGTTTTCTTCTTTTTTTGGGTTGGCCCCTTCATGGCATTACCCATCAGCTTTTCTGTTTGAGGAACCTTCCTCTTTTTGGTTTTTCCTTGGTCAGTGGCAATGGCTTTCCCTTTATCCTTTGCCAAAATCTTATGAGTGGGTATAGGAACTCGTTTTGCAGGAGGGGAAGTAGGTTGAGGAGAAGGAGTTCTACCACTAGAGGTTGAGGAAGAATGTAGGGAAATGGATTTTGAAGAGGATGATTGAGGTGGTTTCTCACTTGTTTGTTTAACTCTTGCCATTAGAGAGATTTGGGAAGCTTGAGAGGTTTGAGAAGTTTGAGAAGTATCAAAGCATAGAGAAATCGAGTTTGGGGAGAGTTTGATAGTGAAAATGTGTTGAGAAATCGATTTAGGGATTTAAATGGTACTGTTCAGAGTCGATTTCTAAATCGATTGTATTACACATTTGCACACAAAACTTCGATTGTCAAATTGATTTTGTTACCGTTATTGGAGGGAAATGAAAGGTTTCAGTTACAGTTGCCTCCAACGGCTAGTATTTTTGCAACAATCATACTGCAAATCGATTCCCAAATCGATTTTCTTAAGTAAATGTTCAATGGATAAATCGATGTCTAAATCGATTTCCATATTAGTTCAGGAAAACTTCTCATAACAACATCGATTTCCAAATCGATTTCTTTAAAGATATTGACCAGTACAGGTATTCCAATCGACTTCCAAATCGACTTATTTGGCTCGCAGTTTTTATAATTTGACAAAATCGATTACCAAATCGATGCGCGTGTTTAAGTTTGGAAAATTTCTCAAATCTTTGGATTTCTGTGAGAAATAATCGATTATGAAATCGATTTTTTAAAACGATTTTCCATATCCTCAATCGATTCACCAATCAATTGGATTGATGTATATTTTGTCACATCGATTTTGGTTCAGCATTTATCGCTACCACAGATCACTAAATCGATTATGAAATCGATTGTCGTGTTTTATATTTTGACAATTGAGAAACTTTGTAGCATAAATCGATTGTGAATTCGATTTTGTAATACTGATTTGAAATTTTGACACAGGATAATCGATGTGCAAATCGACTTATCTATTGCAAGTTAGTAAATTTAGAGAAAACATCAATGTCTCAATCGATTTTCTACAGAGATCATATTTCATTTTGATCCATTATACCAAGTTTCATTCTAATATAGAAGAAACTTTCTTTGGGTAGGGTTTTGGTAAAGATATCAGCTAATTGATCAGATGTATTAATATATTCAAGCATGATATTACCATTTTGGTATTGACCCCTAATGAAATGATGTCTAATCTCTATATGCTTTGTTCTTGAGTGCATAACAGGATTCTTTGTGATATTTATGGCACTAGTGTTGTCACACATTATTGGCACAGTTCCAAGATCAACACCAAAGTCAGAAAGGTGTTGTTTCATCCATAATATTTGTGCACAACAACTTCCAGCAGCTACATATTCAGCCTCAGCTGTTGAAAGTGCAACACTATTTTGCTTCTTGCTATGCCAAGATACAAGTGAATTCCCTAATAGATGGCAAGTATCAGATGTACTTTTTCTATCTAATTTGCATCCAACAAAATCAGAATCAGAATAGCCAACAAGAGTGCAAGTTGATCCCTTAGGATACCATAAACCTAGATTTTTGGTTCCTATTAGATATTTGAAAATTCTTTTGACTGCACTTAGATGGGATTCCTTAGGATTAGCTTGATATCTTGCACACATGCAGACACGAAACATAATGCCAGGTCTACTAGCTGTAAGATATTGTAACACCCTGTTTTTCAAAGCGAGGGTGTATTTTATTTTTCAAAAGAAATTAAAATAAAACAGAGAAATAAATAAGGTAACACCTTTGGATAAATAATTAAGTCATTATAATTTACAAGCAGCGGAAAAAGTTCTCAAAATATGAATCCAAAATGTTTACATAACAAAAGTGGTACAGTCTTCCAATTTAAAAATAAAAGCAACCCAAAAGAAAGACATATGTTCCCTCTGTGTCAACCTAGTCTGATCATTTTACAAAACAACTAAACACCCTGAGCGATCTCCACGCGCCCCGTGAGATCCTCCTAACGTAGCTCCAATCAAGCATTCCCATCTACATTCCCATCCGTAGGGTACAAACCGGTAGGATCATCCTGACTCTCATCTGAGGGCAAAGCCCAGATTTCCACAATAGTTGTAAAGGGTCACCAACCGAAATTAACAGTTAACACAAACATTTAAGTTTTTAAATGCACAAAATAACATTTCAACTTAGCATACACCTTAAAAGGGTTTCTATATGCCAAACATGCATAAACAAAGTTGAAAAATGAAGTTTTTAACAAAACAACACTGCTGTATTTGAATACAACATCTTTGTATTCGAATACAAGGCTATTTCAGCATTCAGCAGCAAAACAACATGTCTGTATTCGACTACAACCGTCTGTATTCGACTACACAGTAAGTCAGTGGCAAAACAACATGTCTGTATTCGAATACAACAGTTTGTATTCGACTACACAGTAAGTCAGTGGCAAAACAACATGTCTGTATCAGAATAAAGCTTGCTGTATTCGAATACACATCAGACAGCAACAGAAAAACAGCAAAATTCAGCATTTTTCAGCTTTTCAAAGGGTTTCGAAATCAATCAACACTTACCCACAAATCCAAACAAGCAAACTTAGCAATTATAGCGCAATCACCACGACATCTTGAGTTTCGAAACAGTTTTGCAATCAATCACACTTACACCCAACTCCAAAACAGAACACTTAGCGATTATAACACAATTACCACAACATCTTAAGTTTCGAAATGGTTTTGCAGTCAAACACGCGATCACACAATTTCCAAACATCCACACTTGGCAATTATAACACAATCACCACAACAACTTTAGTTTCGAAATAGTTTTACACTCAATCACATTTATACATAATCCCAAATCTTAACACTTAGCACTTATAAAACAATTACTACAACATCATGAGTTTCGAAATAGTATTGCAATCAAACATGCTATCACCAAATTCCAAAACATAACACTTAACACTTATAACACAATTACTACAACATCATGAGTTTCGAAATAGTATTGCAATCAAACATGCTATCACCAAATTCCAAAACATAACACTTAACACTTATAACACAATTACTACAACATCATGAGTTTCGAAATAGTATTGCAATCAAACATGCTATCACCAAATTCCAAAACATAACACTTAACACTTATAACACAATTACTACAACATCATGAGTTTCGAAATAGTATTGCAATCAAACATGTTATCACCAAATTCCAAAACATAACACTTAACACTTATAACACAATTACTACAACATCATGAGTTTCGAAATAGTATTGCAATCAAACATGCTATCACCAAATTCCAAAACATAACACTTAACACTTATAACACAATTACTACAACATCATGAGTTTCGAAATAGTATTGCAATCAAACATGCTATCACCAAATTCCAAAACATAACACTTAACACTTATAACACAATACCCACACAGACAAGATGAACCAACAATTCACAATTTACTAGGGTGTAGTCTCTCACGAACAAACACCTGTGTAGTCTCTTACGGACAAACACAATTCACCAGGGCGTAGTCTCTCACGGATAAACACCTGTGCAGTCTCTCACGGACAAACACAATTTACCAGGGCGTAGTCTCTCACGGACAAACACCTGTGTAGTCTCTCATGGACAAACACAATTCACCAAGAAACGTAAGTCGTAAACGTACCACCTATCACGGGACAGTACTGTTTACCGAGGTGCCACCTATCACGGGTTAGCACAACTTACCAAACGTAAATCGTAAACGTACCACCTATCACGGGTCAGTACTGTTTACCGAGGTGCCACCTATCACGGGTCAACACAATTTACCAAAATGAAATGCATGAGCATACACTGACTCCATCCACAACGATCGTTAAGTAAATCCAGATATTAAAAGATTCCCCATTTTTAATACTCATTTACTTAACCGATTTTCACACCAAAATATTAAGCAAACAGACATATTAAGAGATTCCCCATTCTTAATATACTTTTGACTTAAACGATTTTCCATAACAAAACATTAAGTAACCAAGACATTAAGAGATTCCCCATTCTTAACGCCCAGTTAACTTAGACGATTTTCAAAACAACCTTAAGTAACCAAGACATTAAGAGATTCCCCATTCTTAACTCCCAGTTAACTTAAACGATTTTCAAAACAACATTAAGTGACCCAGACATTAAGAGATTCCCCATTCTTAACGCCCAGTTAACTTAAACGATTTTCAAAACAACATTAAGTGACCCAGACATTAAGAGATTCCCCATTCTTAACGCCCAGTTAACTTAAACGATTTTCAAAACAACATTAAGTAACCAAGACATTAAGAGATTCCCCATTCTTAACGCCCAGTTATCTTAAACTATTTTCAAAACAACATTAAGTAAACGAGACATTAAGAGATTCCCCATTCTTAATTCTCATTTAACTTAAACGATTTTCCAAAACAAACATTAAGTAAACAAGACATTAAGAGATTCCCCATTCTTAATACTCATTTAACTTAATGGTTTTCAAATTCCACACAAAACTAACTCAAACATACTTTCACATTCAATCCATAATTCACACCAAATCATTCTTCCACACAAACCACACAAAACACATCTCAAATTCTATAATTATCAATTATGAACACGTCGAATACAACGACACAAATCGACACAATCCATCACTCAAACACACAAGTTTTATTTACTCAAAATCATACATAAATGAGTTTAAATTCATTTTCCACGAAACATTCATCAATATAACCAAAACCAAATTCTAAGATTTTTACCCATAAAGCCTTAGATACATTTTTCCCCAAATCAATACTCCAACCCTAACAAAATTCTTTTCCACACAACCACAGATAAGGCCCTAAATGCAAACTAAAAGTTTGGAAGGAGCCCTTACCTTCACGTTAGCTTTAACGTGCGATTACGGTATCGCGAGTAAATCCGGTAAAATCTCCGCTCGTAACGTCGCTTCCAAAGTTGGTCCCCTAGCACCGTAGCGTAGCGGTGAGCAACTTTCCCTTCTATCTCTTCGTGAAACGAAGCTTAGATCTAGATGAAACAGGGAGGTTTGTGTTTGACGGTTTTGAAATCCCTAACACCGTTTTTCTTCGTTTTCGAAACAACAAGGAAGTATGAAGCTGAGAAATCCTTGCTTTCTTACCCACTAAGCCTTGGGTTTCTATTCTTGAGGAAAAGGAAGCAAAGAAAACGAAAATGGAGGGAGGGAGAAAAAGAAAGCTTCGCGAGAATAGTTGTTTTCTTCCTCTGTTACGTTTCCTTTTCTTTCTTTTTTTCTTTTCCACTCTTTTTCTTTTCTTCCATTTTCTTTCCTTTTCTTTTCTTTCTTCTCAAATATATATATATATATAATAATTAAACCTAAACCAATAAATATCTAACAACTCTCACATCCATAACTTCACTCACATCTCCAACTATTTTGATAAAAATATCTACTCTCGTCGCAACTCAATTGTCAAATACAATATTAAGCAACCCGAGATATTTTGAACAAAACCGCCCAGAATTAAATTCTTCGAAACCCAAATAAATTATTCTTCGACAAATAATTTTAGTCCAATTTCCAAAAGTATATTTTCGACCTAAATACCGAAAACTGGGTTAAAAGCCTAAGCAATTTAACACAAAATACCCTAAAATTGTATAACTTAGGATTTAAAACTATGGGTCTTATAGATATAATAAAGATCCTATCTTGCCTCTAAACATGGTCATATCCACAGATTTTCCCTTTTCATCTTTATCTAAATGACAAGCTTGACTCATGGGTGTATCAATAGATTTAAATTTATCAAAGTCAAACTTCTTTAAGAGATCATTACAATACTTGATTTGACTTAGGAAAATACCATTCTTGCTTTGATTGATTTGAAATCCTAAGAAGAAGGTTAATTCTCCCATCATGGACATTTCAAATCTTCCTTTCATCATATTTTCAAATTCTTTGCAAAGCTTACTGTTTGTGGATCCAAAAATTATGTCATCAACATAAATTTGAACAAGCAGAATGTCTTTTCCCTTTTTCTTTATAAAGAGTGTTTTATCAACATTTCCTCTTAAAAAATTTTGCTGTATGAGGAAATTACTGAGTTTTTGATACCAAGCTCTTGGAGCTTGTTTCAATCCATAGAGAGCTTTTGTTAGTTTATAAACATGGTTTGGAAAAGCAGGATCCTCAAATCCTGGAGTTTGACTAACACAAACCTCCTCTTGGATATATCTGTTCAGAAAAGCACTCTTTACATCCATTTGATACAATTTAAAATCCATGATACAAGCATAAGCAAGCAAAATCCTAATTGCTTCTAATCTGGCTACAAGAGCATAAGTCTCATCATAATCAATACCTTCCTCCTGGTTGTAGCCTTTAGCAACTAGTCTAGCCTTATTTCTTGTTATTACTCCATTCTCATCCATCTTATTCCTAAACACCCATCTAGTTCCAATAATATGTTTGTTTTCTGGTTTAGGAACTAAGATCCATACTTTGTTTCTCTCAAATTGATTAAGATCTTCTTGCATGGAAATTATCCAATCATTTTCCAAGAGAGCTTCTTTTATATTCTTAGGTTCTACTTGAGAAACAAAAGCTGTGAAATTACAGAAGTGTCTAAGGGATTTTCTAGTAGCAATCCCTTTAGAAATTTCTCCTATGATGTTGTCAATAGGATGGTTTTTGTTGAATTTCCATTCCTTAGGTAAGTCGTCTTCCCTTATAGGTTCTATATAATCAATGTCAGTTGGAGGTATTGTTTCATTTGGTTCTTTTGGATCTGATTCTACAATTTCATCAAGAGAATCACCAACTGTAAGAGGGGTACTGTTCAAGTTTTTGGTAAACATTTCATCAAATTTTACATGAACAGATTCCTCTATAGTTTTAGTTCCTTTATTGTAGATCCTTTAGGCCTTACTAGATTGTGAATATCCTAGAAAAATTCCCTCATCTGCCTTAGAGTCAAATTTCCCTAGATGCTCTTTTCCATTATTCAGTACAAAACACTTGCATCCAAATACTCTAAAATAGGAAATGTTTGGTTTTCTACCTTTGTATATTTCATAGGGTGTTTTTCTAAGGATAGGCCTAATTAAAACTCTATTTATCACATGAGTAGCTGTGTTTATTGCATCAGCCCAAAAGTATTTTGAAAGCTTAGAGTCATTAAGCATTGTTCTAGAAAGTTCTTCTAGAGCTCTATTCTTCCTTTCTACAACTCCATTCTGTTGTGGAGTTCTTAGGGATGAGTAAATGTGGTGAATTCCTTTTTGATCACAATAATTGTCAAAAGATTCATTTTGAAATTCTCCACCATGATCACTCTTAATGGAAACTATTTTCTGATTCTTCTCATTTTGAACTTGATTTGCAAATTTTTTGAAAATTGAGAAGGCATCACTTTTGTGAGACAGAAAATAAGTCCATGTATATCTAGAGAAATCATCAACTAAATCATAGCCATAAAGATTTCCTCCAAAACTTTTTACTTAAGAGGGACCAAATAGATCCATGTGAATCAATTGTAGAACTCTATTAGTTTGTACTAAGTCTATTGGTGGGAAAGAGGACTTGACCAATTTACTTTTCTCACAAGAGTCACATAATTTGTCCTTAGTTAATTTTCTGTTTTGAAGACCTAGCACTAGTTGTTTGCTAACAAGTTTGTTAAGATGGTTTATATGTATGTGAGCTATTCTCTTATGCCACAACCAATCTTCATCAGATTTAGATAACAAACAACAAACATTATTTGAAGGCAAAGAGTCAAGATCAATCATGTATATATTATTTACCCTTTCACCTACCAATTTTATGCTATCATCTTCCTTGTGCTCAAGTGTACAAGTATGTGATGTAAAATATACATGGTAGCCTTTATCGCAAAGCTGACTAATGCTAAGCAGGTTGTGTTTCAAACCTTTTACATAGAGAACATCCTTGATTACCGTTGTTGATTCACTCCCTTTGTCTCCAGCACCAAGTATTTTGCCTTTGTTGTTGTCACCATACTTTATATATCCTCCTTCTTTCAAATTCAGAGATATGAATTTTGATTTGTCTCCAGTCATATGCTTGGAACATCCACTGTCTAGGTACCATGAGTGAGTTTTGGATGTCAAGCAGACCTGCAAAACAGAATTCAGACTTTGGTTTTAGGTACCCAATTTAGATTGGGTCCTTGAGGGTTAGTCTCAATCACAGGTTTCTTTACTCTCCAAACTTGTTTCCATCCCTTGTCAGCATGCTTTTTCAGCTTACAATCAAAAGATATATGTCCCTTTTTGCAACAAAAATGGCATGAAAAGCAGAGGATGTACTTTGAGTTGGTTTAATGAAAACATCATGAATTGGCTTTGATCCAACAAATTTATGATTCTTTTGAGCATTCCTATTTGGTCTATAGCCAATTCCAGATTTTTCATTTGCATTTTTTTGGTTGCCAAGAAGAACATTCAGGTTGTTTCTACCACTAGTAAATTTTGCTAAATCAAATTGTAGTGATTCAACCTTTCTTTCAAGTTCAATAAAACTAGTGAGTCTATCATGTGCTTTCTTTTTCAAAAGTGCATTCATGTCTTCAAGTAACTTATGATCCTTTTTGATTTCTTCATACATCATGCACTGTTTTTCTAACATTTTCTTAGTGCAAATCAATTGTTTGACTACCTTAATATGTTCATCATGCAATTCATTGAAAGCATCATGCAATTCTTCATAAGAGGGATTAGAGGTAGTACTTACATTGCTATCTGAATCTGAGTTATTGTTGGCCATTAGACACAAGTTTGCTTCTTCTTCTTCTGAAGTTTCAGATGATTCTTCATCATTGTCATTCCAAGCTATGTAGACTCTTTTAGTTTTTGAAGATGGTTGATCCTTGCCTTTAGCTTTCACAAACTTGTTTCTATTTTGTAGTTGAAAACATTCAGATTTAATGTGGCCTGATTTTCCACATTCATAGCAGGTTATCACCTTGCTATCATTTGTCTCATTCTTGCTGAAGCTTTTTGTCCTTGAATTGGATGGTTTCCTTTCTTCTTCAGAAATTTCTTGAACTTTCTGACCAACATTTCAATTTCAGGTTCTTCATCAGTTTCACTCTCGGAATCATCAGTACAGGTTTCTGGTTCAGATTTTACTTTATGAACTTAAGCTTTCAGAGATAGTCCCTTCCTTTTCTGATCAGTTTGCTCTGACTCATTCAACCGGTGCAGCTCCATTTCATGTTCTCTGAGCTTGCCAAAGAGGGTGGCAATGGTCATGCTTCCAAGATCCTTTGATTCAGCTATTGCAGTGACCTT
This sequence comes from Cicer pinnatifidum, assembly GCA_037974775.1. NCBI lineage: Eukaryota > Viridiplantae > Streptophyta > Magnoliopsida > Fabales > Fabaceae > Cicer > Cicer pinnatifidum. Next base: position 31,364,719 of record JBBPBR010000006.1, read on the forward strand.
AGGTTGCCATTCTCTTATCAAGCATCTCATTACTTTGTTTATTTGTTGCTCATTGTCAATTACTTTCCCTAGAGCATTCAGATTGTTAATGACATGTGTGAACCGTGTCTGCAAGTCATTGATTGACTCATCATTCTTCATATTGAAGAGTTCATATTCATGCATCAGAGTGTTAGTTCTGGCCCTCTTGACATCAGTTGTGCCTTCATAAGTTTCTTGGAGTGTATCCCACATTTCTTTGGCGGTTTTGCAATTTGATACCCTGAAAAACTCATCAGCACTGAAAGCAGAAGTTATTATATTTTTAGCTTTTGCATTATAGCCAACTCTTTTCTTATCATCATTAGACCAATCAGATCTTGGTTTCATGATTAATGATCCATCAGTACCAGCAAGTCTAGGCACATAAGGACCATTTTCTACTGCATCTAATATGTCAAGACCACTTGCCTCTAGAAAGATAAGCATTCTTTCTTTCCAGTACATATAAGCAGACCCATTAAAGGCAGGGGGTCTAGCTAAAGAGGCACCTTCGCCTAAGAATTCAGTAGAGGCCATTTTCTTTTTTAGAAATAGTCTAAAATATTAAGCTCTTGATACCAATTGTTGGTGGAATGACCTCTATCCTTAGGAAGCTGTACACAATATTATTAACCAGATTATCCAATTCCTTACTAAGTGATGAACTTAATATTAAAACCAACTTGTTTAATATTAATTCCAATTTAACAATAATAAATTCAAAACTTATTCAAAATTGAGATTCAAGAACACATCTATTATCAAGATAAAGAGTATCGAGATAGAGAAGTGTGCACCAGGGATTTTTATACTGGTTCAACTATCTATTCGATAGTCTACATCCAGTCCCGAAATCACTTACTGATTCCAGCCTTTACTAGAAATGATTTGAGTATGTTTACAGAATTTTCAGCACTTCAATGCTTATACATCTAACTCAACATCAATCTACAACAACAACGAATCTATCCTTAAGAACTAATCACCAAGCTCTAGCAAGATCAGATTGAGATCTCTTTTAGATGATCACACACACTCTAAACGATGACCACCAGTTTCACAATACTGGATTTCCACTCTCTTTCTTTTACAAAGATGGTTCTTTCAAAAAAACTAAAACACTTGATTCAATCACAATGAATTCTCACACTAAGTATTTGCCAATAATGTTTGTGAGTTACAAAATTTTTTCTCAAAGTGTATTTTTCGAATTTGTGATAGATTCAGTTTATATAGTTTCAGAAAAACTTCAGACAAATCGATTTCCCAATCGATTTTATTAATGCGTATTACCAGATCAATTGATTTCCTAATCGATTTCGCATTTCTTGTTTTTCTTGAAATTCTTGAAATAGATGAACTAATCGATTTGCTAATCGACTTTTTTAATGCATATATCAGAAACTGATACTCAGTTCATATTAGAGTCGATTGAATAATCGATTATAATTGTTTTGATCAAAATGCGAGATCAAACAATCGATTACTCAGTCGATTCACTTTCATTAACATAATCGATTTGGCAATGGGCTAATTTCTCCCTATAACTCAGACACTTAATCAAATCGATTTGCCAATCGACTGATTTGTCCCTGTAACTCAGATATTTAATTAAAATCGATGTGCTAATCGATTATGCAATATGTTTCTGATAAATGATGAACTAATTCATTCATGCAATCGATTAACTAATTGATTAGTAGAAAGCTTGTAACTTAAGAAAAGTATATCAATCGATTGTCCAATCGATTTCTTTTAATCATAGAATTAGGTCTAATAAAAACATTTAAGTAATCGATTTGCTAATCGATTAACTCAGAGAAAATTTGTTCTATGAATCAGAAAATCGATTAACCAATTGATTTACCAATTGATTGATTAACACACTTATTTTATGATTTCAGTTTTAATTGGCAAATATTAGATGTGTGAAATCATAATGATGAATCTAACTAATAAACACTATGAACAATAGACAAATTTACACAAAATCTTCAAGCCTTGTATGATATGATCAATCTTTGCTTGATTGCTTGAGATCCAAGATTTGTCCAAGTGTAGTGTTTGATTCTTTCCTGAAATGTATCTCAACCCAAACTATTAGATTAATCAGATAATGCATATACATTGTATTTTTGGAAGTTATATCAAAATCATAGTCAAGGAGGCCTATATCTTACATTGGATTCAAAAGATTGGATTAAAACCCTAATTGGAAACGAATAAACCTAGGGAGGACAAAAATGACATAAATGTTAATCCAATGACACAAATGAACATATTGGATGCCCAAGATTGGTTAATAACCCTAATTGGACTAGAACAAGCCTATGGAGGACGAAAATGACCTAAATGTTTATCCAATGACACAAACACACCTATTGGATGAACAAGATTGCTTAAAAACCCTAATTGGACAAGAATAAGCCTAAGGAGCATGAAAATGACCTAAATGTTAATACAACGACACAATCACACCTATTGGATACACAAAATTTGATAAAAACCCTAATTGAACATGAAAAAGCATTGGGAGGACGAAAATTACCTAAATGTTAATCCAATGACACAGATGAACTTATTAGATGCCCAACTTTGCTTAAAAACCATAATTGGACTAGAATAAACCTAAGGAGGATGAAAATGACCTAAATGTTAATCCAATGACACAACCACATCTATTGGATGCACAAGATTAGTTAAAAACCCTAATTGGACCAGAATACGCCTAAGGAGGATGAAAATGACCTAAATGTTAATCAAACGACACAAACACACCTATCGGATGCACAATAATGGTTAAAACCCCTAATTGGACTAGAATAAGCCTAGGGAGGATGGAAATGACCAAAATGTTAATCAAACGACACAAACACACCTATTTGAAGCACAAGATTTGTTAAAAACCTTAATCGGACTAGAATTAGCCTAGGGAGGACAAAAATAACCTAAATGTTAATGCAATGACACAATTGAACTTATTGGATGCACAAGATTGCTTAAAAACCCTAATTCGACTAGAATAAGCCTAGGGAGGAATAAAATGTCCTAAATGTTAAACATATGATACAAACACACCTATTGGATGCACAAGATTGATTACAAACCCTAATTGTACAAGAATAAGCCTAGGGATAACGAAAATGACTTAAATGTTGATCCAATAACACAAACACACCTATTGGATGCACAAGATTGGTTAATTACCCTAATTGGAAAAGAATAAGCCTAGGGAGAACGAAAATGACCTAACTGTTAATCCAAAAACACAAACGCACCTATTGAAAGCACAAGATTTCTTGAAAAACTTATCGGACTATAATAAGCCTAAGGAGGATAAAAATGACCTAAATCTTAATCCAATGCACAAACACACCTATTGGATGCTATAGATTGGTTAACAACCCTAATTGGACAAAAATAAGCCGAGATAGGAAAAAATGACATAAATGTTAATCCAATGATACAAACACATCTATTGGATGCACAAGATTGGCTAAAAACCCTAATTGGACTAGAATAAGCCTTGGAAGGACGAAATTGACCTAAATGTTAATCCAATAACACAAATGAACTTATTGGATGCACGAAATTTGATAAAAACCCAAATTGGAATAGAATAAGACTAGGGTGGACGAAAATGACCTACTTGTTAATCCAATAACATAAATGAACTTATTGGATATACAAGATTGCTTAAAAACCCTAATTGGACTAGAATAAACCTAAGGAAGATGTAAATGACTTAGACGATAATCCAATGACACAAAAACACCTACTTAATGCACAGGATAGGTTAAAAACCCTAATTTGACAAGAATAAGCCTAGGAAAGACGAAAATGACCGAAATGTTAATCTAATGACACAAACGAACTTATTGGATTTACAAGATTGCTTAAAAGCCCTAAATGGACTAGAATAAGCCTAAGGAAGATGAAAATGATTGAAATGTTAATCGAATGACACAAACACTCCTACTGGATGCACAATATTGGTTAAAAATCCTAATAGGACAAGAATAGACCTAAGAATGACGAAAATGACCTAAATGTTAATCCTATGACACAAATGCACTTATTGGATGCACAAGATTGCTTAAAAACCCTAATTGGACTAGAGTTAGCCTAGCGGGGATGAAAAAAACCAAAATGTTATTCCAAAGACACAAACACACATATTTGATTCGCAAGAGTGGTTAAAAAATCTAATTGGACTACAATAAGCTTATGGGATGCAGAAGATTGGTTAAAAACCCTAATTGGACAAGAATAAGCCTAACGGGGACGAAAAAGACCTAAATGTTATTCCAATGACACAAACACACATATTGGATTCACAAGATTGGTTAAAAAATCTAATAGGACTACAATAACCCTAGGGAGGACGAAAATGACCTAAATGTTAATCCAATGACAAAAACATACCTATTTGATGCACACGATTGATGAAAACCCTAATTGGACAAGAATAAACCTAGAGAGGACGAAAATGACCTAAATGTTCATCCAATGACACAAACACACGTACTGGATGAACAAGATTGATTAAAAACCCTAATTGGACAAGAATATGCCTAGGGAGGACGAAAAGACCTAAATGTTAATCTTACGACACAAACACACATATTGGATGCACAGGATATGATACAAACCCTAATTGGACTTGAATAAGCTTAAGGAGGATGAAAATGACGTAAATGTTAATCCAACGACACAATCACACCTGTTGGATGCACAAAATTGGTTAAAAACCCTAATTGGACTAGGATAAGCCTAAGGAGGATGAAAATGACCTAAATGTTAATCCAATGACACAAACACACCTATTGGTTGGTATAGATTTGTTAACAACCCTAATTAGACAAGAATAAGCTGAGAGAGGACAAAATGACCTAAATGTTAATCCAATGATAGAAAAACACCTATTGGATGCACAAGATTGTTTAAAAACCTTAATTGGACTAGATTAAGCCTTGGGAGGACGAAAATGACCTAAATGTTAATCCAATAACACAAATGAACCTATTGGATGCACAAAATTGGATAAAACCCCTAATTGGACTAGAAAAAGACTAGGGAGGACGAAAATGACCTACATGTTAATACAATGACACAAATGAACTTATTGGATTTACAAGATTGCTTAAAAACCCTAATTGGACTAGAATAAGCTTAAGGAAGTTGAAGATGACTTAAATGTTAATCCAATGACACAAACACACCTACTGGATGCACAAGAGATGTAAAAAACCCTAGTAGAACAAGAATAAGCCTAGGAAAGACGAAAATGACCTAAATGATAGTCCAATGACACAAACGAACTTATTGGATTTACAAGATTGCTTTAAAACCCTTATTGGACAAGAATAAGCTTAAGGAGGATGAAAATGACCTAAATGTTAATCCAATGGCATATACGAACTTATTGGATGCATAAGATTGCTTAAAATGACCTAAATGGTAATCTAATAAAATAAACACACCTATTGGATCTACCAGATTGGTTACATACCCTAATTGGACTAAAATACACCTAGGGAGGATGAAAATGACCTAAATATTAATCCAATGACTCAAAAGCACCAAATGGATGCAAAAGATTGGTTAAATACCCTAATTGGACTAGAATATACCTAGGGAGGACGAAAATGACCTAAAAGTTAATCCAATAACAGAAACACACCTATTGGATGCACAAGTTTGACATAACCAGAACAGTATACATAATGTCTTTGTCAAACCAAAACAGTATACATCCTCTACTGTCACATGTCATTTTTGTTGTAGAAAAAGACATTTTGTTTACAATTGCAAATTTAGAAAACTTGCCAATAGAGGGTGTAAACAAATTTGGAAGATCAAGACACCAGACTTTGATACTAACCCCCCAAGACCCAATTTGTATTGGGTACCTAAAACTAAATTCTAATTTTGTTGCCGGTATGCTTGAGATCCACAAGGCACCAATTGTACCTTGATAGTGGGTGCTCAAAGCATATGACAGGGGACAAGTCAATGTTCCTGTCCCTAAGCTTAAAAGAAGGTGGATTTGTCAAATACGATGATAACAATAAGGGTAAGATCTGTGGAATTGGTGACATAGACAGCGAATCAACTGCTATCATAAAAAACGTCTTGTACGTAGAAGGGCTGAAACATAACCTTCTAAGTATAAGTCAACTTTGTGACAATGGTTTTCAAGTAAGTTTTTCACCACTTTCTTGCATAATTGAGAAAAAGGATGACAAAAGTATCAAACTGGTTGGTGATAGGATTAACAATATTTACATGTTAGATTTACATGATGTGCCTGCTAATTCTGTTTGTTGCTTATTATCAAATGCTGATGAGACATGGTTATGGCATAAACGTGTTGCACATATTCATATAGATCATTTGAATAGACTTGTTAGTAAACAACTAGTTATAGGACTCCCTGACAAGAAGTTTACTAAGGACAAATTATGTGATTCTTGTGAGCAAAGTAAACTTGTCAAATCTTCTTTTCCCCCAACAGACATGGTCAAAACCAATAGGGTTTTGCAGCTGATTCACATGGACCTGTTTGGTCCATCCCAAGTGAGAAGCTTTGGAGGTAATTTGTATGGTTTCGTGTTAATTGATGACTATTCTAGATTCACCTGGACTTACTTTCTGACTCATAAAAGTGATGCTTTTTCTGTTTTCAAAAAGTTTGCAAACTTGGTACAAAATGAAACAAGTCAGAAAATAATGTCCATCAAAAGCGATCATGGAGGGGAATTCCAAAATGATTCTTTTGACACTAACTGTGAACAGAATGGTATTCATCATATGTATTCAGCCCCTAGGACACCACAGCAAAATTGTGTAGTGGAGAGGAAAAATAGGTCTTTAGAGGAGTTAGCTAGGACTATGCTTAAAGACTCAAATATTCCCAAGTATTTCTGGGCTGATGCAATTAACACTGCCACACATGTTGTCAACAGGGTGTTGATTAGGCCAATCCTTAGGAAAACTCCTTATGAGTTGTACAAGGGTGGAAAGCCAAATATTTCTTACTTTAGAGTCTTTGGTTGTAAGTGCTTTGTTTTAAACAATGGCAAGGAACACCTAGGTAAGTTTGATCCCAAGGCAGATGAGGGTATCTCTCTAGGCTATTCCCAAACTAGTAAAGCCTATAAAATCTACAACAAAAGAACAAAAACCATTGAAGAGTCAGTTCATGTAAAGTTTGATGAACTTTTTAAAGAAAACTTGAACAACACTCCTTCTATGGTTGATGCTTCTTTGGATGAAGTTGTAGAATCTGAACCTATAAACCAAAGGAAGCTGCACCTCCAACCAACAGTGACTGTGTTGAACCTATTAGAGTAGATGAGTTACCTAGAGAGTGGAAGTTTAGTAGAAACCATCCCATAGATAACATCATAGGTGACATCTCTAAAGGAGTGGCAACTAGGAGGAACCTTAGACACTTTTGTAACCTTACAGCCTTTGTATCTCAGATTGAACCCAAGAACATTAAGGAAGCCTTACTATATAGTGAATGGATACTTGCTATGCAAGGGGAGTTAAACCAATTTGAGAGGAACAATGTCTGGCGCCTAGCACCTAAACCAGAAAATAAGCACATCATAGGAACAAGATGGGTGTTTAGGAACAAATTAGATGAGAATGGAGTCATCACTAGAAACAAAGCTAGATTAGTGGCCAAGGGTTACAATCAGGAGGAGGGAATAGATTTTGATGAAACCTATGCCCCTGTAGCTAGGTTAGAAGCCATTAGAATACTACTTGCTTATGCATGTATAATGGACTTTAAGCTTTATCAAATGGATGTGAAAAGTGCCTTTCTCAATGGTGACATCCAAGAGGAAGTTTTTGTTAGCCAAACACCTGGTTTTGAGAATCTAGATTTTCCTAATCATGTCTACAAGCTAACAAAAGCCCTCTATGGGTTGAAACAAGCTCCTAGAGCTTGGTATGAGAAGCTCATCAATTTCCTTATTCAACAAAACTTTTTAAGAGGAAATGCTGATAAGACACTTTTCATAAAAACTAATGAAAATGACATCTTGCTGGTCCAAGTTTATGTTGATGACATAATCTATGGATCTACAAACAATAAGTTGTGCAAAGATTTTGAAAACTTAATGAAAGGTAAATTTGAAATGTCAATGATGGGTGAACTATCTTATTTCTTGGGATTTCAAATTAACCAAAGCAAGCAAGGCATTTTCATTAGTCAAACAAAATATTGCAATGATTTGATAAAGAAATTCAGTTTTGATAACTTCAAGTCCATTGATACTCCAATGAGTCGAGGAAACCATTTAGATAGAGATGAGAAAGGTAAACCAGTAGATGTTACAAGGTATAGAGGTATGATAGGATCATTGCTCTATCTCATAGCAAGCAGGCCTGACATCATGTTCAGCGTTTGCATGTGTGCGAGATACCAATCCGATCCAAAAGAGTCTCACCTTAGTGCAGTAAAGAGGATATTTAGATATCTAGTTGGAACTAGGAGTCTAGGATTATGGTATCCTAAAGGATCAACCTGCACTTTAGTAGGTTATTCGGATTTGTTAAAAACCCAAATTGGACAAGAATAAGCCTATAGAGGACGATAATGACCTAAATGTTAATCAAATGACACAAACGCTCCAATTGGATGCACAAGATAGGTTAAAAACCCTAATTGGACAAGAATAAACCTAAGGAGAACGAAAATGACCTAAATGTTAATCTAATGACACAAACACACCAATTGGATGCACAAGATTGGTTAAAAACCCTAATTAGACAAGAATAAGTACAGGGAGGAAGAGAATGAGCTAAATGTTTATCCAATGACATAAACACACATATTGGATGCACAAGATTGGTTAAAAACCTTAATCAGACATGAATAAGCCTAGGGAGGACGAAAATGACCTAAATGTTAATTCAATGACACAAATGAGCTTATTGGATGCACAAGACTAGTTAAGAACCATAATTGGACTAGAATAAGGCTAGGGATGACAAAAATGGCCTAAATGTTAATGCAATGACACAAACACACCTATTGGATGTAAACGATTGGTTAAAAACGCAAATTGGACAAGAATAAGCCTATGAAGGATCAAAACGACCTAAATGTATGACACAAACACACCCATTTGATGCACAAGATTGGGTAAAAACTCTTATTGGAGGAGAATAAGTCTAGGGAGGACGAAAATGACATAAATGGTAATCCTACGACACAAACAAACCAATTTGATTCACAAAATTGATTAAAAACCCTAATTAGACAAGAATAAGCCTGTGTAGTACGAAAATGACTCAAACATACTAATTGGATGCACAAGATTGGTTAAAACCCCTAATTTGACAAGAAAAAGCCTATGGAGGACGAAAATGACCTAAATGTTAATCCAATGACACAAATGAACTTATTTGATGCACAAGATTAGTTAAAAACCCTAATTTAACTCGAATAGGTCAAGGGAGAACGAAAGCGACCTAAATGTTAATCCATTGACACAAACACACCTTTTGCATGCACAAGATTGGTTAAAAAGCCTAATTGGACAAGAATAAGCCTAGGGCGGACGAAAATGACCTAAATGGAATGAAATGACACAATCACACCTATTAGATGCATAAGATTGGTTAAAAACCCTAATTGGAGAAGAATAAGCGTAAGAAGTACGAAAATGACATAAATGTTAATCCAATGACACAAATATACTTATTGGATGCACAAGATTGGGTAAAAACCCTAATTGGAATAGAATAAGGCTAGGGAAGACAAAAATGACCTAAATGTTAATCTAATGACACAAACGAACTTATTGGATGCACAAGATTGGTTAAAAACCCTAATTGGAGTAGAATAAGGCTAGGGGGGATGAAAATGACCAAAATGCTAATCCAACGACACAAACACACCTATTGTTAAAAACCCGAACTGTACAACAATAAGACTACGGAGGACGAAGATGACCTAAATGTTAATCCAATGACACAAATAAACTTATTGGATTCCCAAGGTTAGTTAAAAACCCTTATTGGACTCGAATATGCCTAGAGAGGATGAAAACGATCTGAATGTTACTCCATTGACACAAACACAACTATTGGATGCACAAGATTGGTTAAAAAGCCTAAATAGACAAGAATAACTCTAGGGAGGACGGAAATGACCTAAATTTTAATCCAATGACACAAACATACCAATTGGCTGCATAAGATTGGTTAAATACCCTAATTGGACTAGACTAAGCCTAGGGAGGAATAAAATGACCAAAATGTTAATCCAATGACAACAATGAACTTATTGTATGCACAAGATTGGGTAAAAACCCTAATTGGAAAAGAATAAGGCTAGGTAGGACAAATATGACCTAAATGTTAATATAAGGACACAAAAACAACCCTTGGATGTACGAGATTGGTTAAAAACCCAAATTGGACAAGAATAAGCCAATAGAGGACAAAAATGACCAAAACGTTAATCCAATGTTACAAATTAACTTATTGGATGCACACGATTGGTTAAAAACACTAATTGGAGAAGAATAATCCTACGTAGGACGAAAATGACCTAAATATTCATGCAATGACACAAACACACCTATTGCATTCACAATATTGGTTATAACCCTAATTGGACAAGAATAAACCTAAGGAGGAAGAAAATGACGAAAATGTTAATCCAACGACACAAATACACCAATTGGATGAACTAGATTAGTTAAAAACTCTAATTAAACAATAATAAGCAAAGGGAGGACGAAAATGACCTAAATACTAATCCAATAACACAAACACTCCAATTGGATGCACAAGATTGGTTAAAAACCCAAATTGGAAAAGAATAAACCTAGGGAGGATTATAATGACCTAAATGTTAATCTAATGACACAAACACACCAATTAGATTCACAAGATTTGTTAAAAACACTAATTTGACAAGAATAAGCCTAGGGAGGACGAAAATGATCTAAATGTTAATCCAATGACACAATCACACCTATTGGATGCATGAAATTGGATAAAACCCTAATTGGACAAGAATAAGCCCAGGGAGGACGAAAATGACCTAAATGTTAATCCAACGACACAAACACACCAATTGAATGCACAAGATTAGTTAAAAACCCTATTTTGAAAATAATGAGCCAAGGAAGGACTAAAATGACCTAAATGTTAATCCAATGACACAATAACACCTATTGGATGCACAAGATTGGTTAAAAAACCGAATTGGACAAGAATACGCCTAGGGCGGACGAAAATAACTTAAATGTTATTCAATTGACAAAAACACACCTTTCAGATGCACAAGATTGGTTAAAAACCCTAATTGCAAAAGAATAAGCCTAGGGAGTACGAAAATGGCCTAAATGTTAATCCAATGACACAAATACAGCTATTGGATGCAAAAGATTGGTTGAAAACCCTAATTCAACAAGAAATAGCATATGGGAAAAAATGAGCTAAATGTTTATCCAATGACAAAAACCCACCTAATAGAGGCACAAGATTGGTTAAAAACCCTAATTGGACAAGAATAAGCATAGGGAGGAAGAAAATGACCTAAATGTTAATCCAATGACACAAACACACCTATTGGATGCACATGATGGGTCAAAAACCCTAATTGGACAAGAATAAGCCTAGGGAGGACATAAATGACCTAAATGTTTATCTAATGGCACAACCACACCAATTGGATGTACGAGATTGGTTAGAACCCCTAATTGGACCAGAATAAGCCCAAGGAGGACGAAAATGACCTAAATAATAATCCAATGTCACAAATGAACATATTGGATGCACCAGATTAGGTAGAAACTCTAATTGGACAAGAATAAGGCTAGGGAGAACAATAATGACCTAAGTGTAAATCCAATGACACAAACACACCTATTGGATGTACGAGATCGGTTAAAAACCATATTGGACTAGAATAAACCTTGGACAACAATAAGCTTAGGGAGGACGAAAATCACCTAAATGATCAATCAATGACACAAACACATCTATTGGATGCACTAGATTGGTTAAAAACCCTAATTGGACAAGAATAAGCTCAGCCAGGACGAAAATGACCTAAATGTTCATCCAATGACACAAACACGCCTATTGGATGCACAAGATTGGTCAAAACCCAAATTGGACTAGAATAAGCCAAAAGTGGACGAAAATGACCCAAGTGTTAATCCTATGAAACTAAAGAACTTATTGGATGCCCAAGATTGCTTAAAAACCCTAATTGCACAAGAATAAGCCTAAGGAGGATGAAAATGACTGAAATGTTAATACAATGACACAAATACACCAATTGGATGCACAAGATTGAATAAATACCCCCAATTGGACTTTAATAAGCCTGAGGAGGAAGAAAATGACCTAAATGTTAATCCAATGACACAAATGAACTTTAAGGATGCACAAGATTGGGTAAAAACCCTAATTTGACTAGAATAAGGCTAGGGAGGAAAATAATGAACTAAATGTTAATCCAATGACACAAAGACACCTATTTTATGTACGAGATTGGTTAAAAATCCTAATTGGAGAAGAATAGTCATAGGGAGGAAGAAGAAAATAACCTAAATGTTAATCCAATAACAAAATTGCACTTATTAGGTACAGAAGATTGGTTAAAAACCCCAATTGGACAAAAATAAGTCAAGGTAGGATGAAAATGACATTATGATCATGCATTGACACAAACACGCCTATTGGATGCCCAAGATTGGTTAAAATCGCAAATTGGTCTAGAATAAGCCTAGAGAGGACGAAAATCACTTAAATGTTAATAGAATGACACAAATGAACTTATCAGATGCATATGATTGGTTAAAAACCCTAATTGGACTAGAATAAGCCTAGGGAAGACGAAAATGACCTCAATGTTAATCCAATGACACAAACACACCTATTTGATGCACAAGATTGGTTAAAAATCCTAATTGGACTAGAATAAGCTTAGGGAGGACGAAAATGATATAAATGTTCAGCAAATGACACAAACAAACCTATTGGGTGCACAAGATTTGATAAAAACCCTAATAGGACAAGAATAAGCCTATGGATGAGGAAAATGACCTAAAAGTTAATCCTATGACACAAATGAACTTATTGGATTCACAAGATTGCTTAAAAACCCTAATTGGACTAGAATAGGCCTAGGGAGGACACAAATGACCTTAATATTCCTCAAATAATACAAACCCACCTATTGGATGCACAAGAATAAGCCCAGGGAGGACGAAAATGAGTTAAATGTTCATCCAATGACACAAACACACCTATTGGATGCGCAAGATTGGTTAAAAACCCTAATTGTACTAGAATAAGCCTAGGAAGGACGAAAATGACCTAAATGTTAATCCAATGACACAAACAAACCTATTGGATGCACAAGATTTGTTAAAACCCCTAATTGGAGAAGAATAAGCTTAAAGAAGACGAAAATGACCTAAATGTTAATCCAACGACACAAACACACCAATTGGATGCACTAGATTAGTTAAAAACCATAATTGGACAAGAATAAGCCTATGGAGGACGATAATGACCTAAATGTTAATCAAATGACACAAACGTTCCAATTGGATGCACAAGATAGGTTAAAAACCCTAATTGGACAAGAATAAACCTATGGAGGATGAAAATGACATAAATGTTAATCTAATGACACAAACACACCAATTGGATGCACAAGAATGGTTAAAAACCCTAATTAGACAATAATAAGTACAGGGAGGAAGAGAATGAGCTAAATGTTTATCCAATGACACAAACACACATATTGGATGCACAAGATTGGTTAAAAACCCTAATTGGACAAAAATAAGCCTAGGGAGGACGAAAATGACCTAAATGTTAATTCAATGACACAAATGAGCTTATTGGATGCACAAGACTAGTTAAGAACCATAAGTGGACTAGAATAAGGCTAGGGAGGACAATAATGGCCTAAATGTTAATGCAATGACACAAACACACCTATTGGATGTAAACGATTGGTTAAAAACACAAATTGGACAAGAATAAGCCTAAGAAGGATCAAAACGACCTAAATGTATGACACAAACACACCCATTGGATGCACAAGATTGGGTAAAAACCCTACTGGAGGAGAATAAGTATAGGGAGGACGAACATGACCTAAATGGTAATCCTACGTCACAAACAAACCAATTGGATTCACAAAATTGGTTAAAAACCCTAATTGGACTAGAATAGGCCTAGCGAGGACAAAAATGGGATAAATGTTCATCCAATGACACAAACACTCCTATTGGATGTTTAATAACCCAACTTGGACTAGAATAAGTCTAGAGAAGACGAAAATGGCCTAAATGGTAATCAAAAGACACAAATGAACTTATTGGATACAAAAGATTGGTTAAAAACCCTAATTTGACAAGTGTAAAACTAGGGAGGACGAAAATGACGTAAATGTTAATCCAACGACACAAACACACCAATTGGATGCACAAGATTGGTTAAAAACCCTAATTAGACAAGAATAAGCCTATGGAGGACGATAATGACCTAAATGTTAATCAAATGACACAAACGCTCCAATTGGATGCACAAGATAGGTTAAAAACCCTAATTTGACAAGAATAAACCTATGGAGGATGAAAATGACATAAATGTTAATCTAATGACACAAACACACCAATTGGATGCACAAGAATGGTTAAAAACCCTAATTAGACAAGAATAAGTACAAGGAGGAAGAGATTGAGCTAAATGTTTATCCAATGACACACACACACATATTGGATGCACAAGATTGGTTAAAAACCCTAATTGGACAAGAATAAGCCTAGGGAGGACGAAAATGACCTAAATGTTAATTCAATGACACAAATGAGCTTATTGGATGCACAAGACTAGTTAAGAACCATAAGTGGACTAGAATAAGACTAGGGAGGACAAAAATGGCCTAAATGTTAATGCAATGACACAAACACACCTATTGGATGTAAACGATTGGTTAAAAACACAAATTGTACAAGAATATGCCTAGGAAGGATCAAAACGACCTAAATGTATGACACAAACACACCCATTGGATGCACAAGATTGGGTAAAAACCCTACTGGAGGAGAATAATTATAGGGAGGACGAACATGACCTAAATGGTAATCCTACGACACAAACAAACCAATTGGATTCATAAAATTGGTGAAAAACCCTAATTGGACTAGAATAGGCCTAGGGAGGACAAAAATGGGATAAATGTTCATCCAATGACACAAACACTCCTATTGGATGCACAAGGTTGTTTAATAACCCAACTTGGACTATAATAAGAATAGAGAAGACGAAAATGGCCTAAATGGTAATCCAAAGACACAAATGAACTTATTGGATGCACAAGATTGGTTAAAAACCCTAATTTGACAAGAATAAAACTAGGGAGGACGAAAATGACGTAAATGTTAAACCAATGACACAAACACACCTATTGGATGTACGAGATTGGTTACAAACCCTAATTAGACAAGAATAAGCCTAGGTAGTACGAAAATGACACAAACATACCAATTGGATGCACAAGATTGGTTAAAACCCCTAATTGGACAAGAATAAACCTAAGGAGGATGAAAATGACGAAAATTTTAATCCATTGACACAAACTAACCTATTGGATATAAGAGATTGGTTAAATACTGTAATTCGAAAAGAATAAGTCTAGGGATGAAGAAAATGACCTAAATGTTAATCCAATGTCGCAAATGAGTTTATTGGATGCACAAGATTGGGTAAAAAACCTAATTGGAATAGAATAAGGCTAAGGAGGACAAAAATGACCTAAATGTTACTCGAATGACACAAACACACCTATTGGATGTACGTGATTGGTTAAAAATCCTAATTGGACAAGAATAAGCCTAGGGAGGAAGAAAATGACATAAATGTTCATCCAAAACACACCTATTGGATGCACAAGATTTGTTAAAAACCCTAATTGGAAAAGAATAAGTCTAGGGAGGACGAAAATGACCTATATTTTTATCCAATGAAGCACCCACACATATTGGATGCACAAGTTTGGTTAAAAACCATAATTGGAGAAGAATAAGCCTAAGGAGGACGAAAGTGACCTAAATGTTAATCCAACGACACAAACACACCAATTGGATGCACCAGATTAGTTAAAAGCCATAATTGGACAAGAATAAGCCTATGGAGGACGATAGTGACCTAAATGTTAATCAAATGACACAAACGCTCCAATTGGATGCACAAGATAGGTTAAAAACCCTTATTGGACAAGAATACACCTATGGAGGATGAAAATGACCTAAATGTTAATCTAATGACACGAACACACCAATTGGATGCACAAGATTGGTTAAAAACCCTAATTAAACAAGAATAAGTACAGGGAGGAAGAGAATGAGCTAAATGTTTATCCAATGACACAAACACACCTATTGGATGCACAAGATTGTGTAAAAACTCTAATTGGAGGACAATAAGTCTAGGGAGGACGAAAATGACCTAAATGTTAATTCAATGACACAAATGAGCTTATTGGATGCACAAGACTAGTTAAGAACCATAATTGGACTAGAATAAAACTTGGGAGGACAAAAATGGCCTAAATGTTAATGCAATGACACAAACACACCTATTCGATGTAAACAATTGGTTAAAAACGCAAATTGGACAAGAATAAGCCTAGGAAGGATCAAAACGACCTAAATGTATTACACAAACACACCCATTGGATGCACAAGATTGGGTAAAAACTATAATTGGAGGAGAATAAGTCTAGGGAGGACGAAAATGACCTAAATGTTAATCTAATGACACAAACACACCAATTAGATGCACAAGATTTGTTAAAAACACTAATTTGACAAGAATAAGCCTATGGAGGACGAAAATGATCTAAATGTTAATCCAATGACACAACCACACCTATTGGATGCATAAAATTGGTTAAAACCCTAATTAGACAAGAATATGCCAGGGAGGACGAAAATGACCTAAATGTTAATCCAACGACACATACACACCAATTGAATGCACAAGATTAGTTAAAAACCCTATTTTGAAAAGAATGGGCCAAGGAAGGACTAAAATGACCTAAATGTTAATCCAATGACACAAACACACCTATTGGATGCACAAGATTGGTTAAAATCGCAAATTAGACTAGAATAAGCCTAGAGAGGACGAAAATCACTTAAATGTTAATACTATGACACAAATGAACTTATCGGATGCATAAGATTGGTTAAAAATCCTAATTGGACTAGAATAAGCCTAGGGAGGACGAAAATGACCTAAATGTTAATCCAATGACACAAACACACCTATTTGATGCACAAGATTGGTTAAAAACCCTAATTGGACAAGAATAAGCCTAGGGAGGACGGAAATGACCTAAATGTTAATCCAATGACACAAACAAACCTATTGGATGCACAAGATTTGTTAAAAACCCTAATTGGACAAGAATAAGCCTATGGATGAGGAAAATGACCTAAAAATTAATCCAATGACACAAATGAACTTATTGGATTCACAAGATTGCTTAAAAACCCTAATTGGATTAGAATAGGCCTAGGGAGGACAAAAATGGGATAAATGTTCATCCAATGACCCAAACACTCCTATTGGATGCACAAGGTTGTTTAATAACCCAACTTGAACTAGAATAAGTCTAGAGAAGACGAAAATGGCCTAAAGGGTAATCCAAAGACACAAAGGAACTTATTGGATGCACAAGATTGTTTAAAAACCCTAATTTGACAAGAATAAAACTAGGGAGGACGAAAATGACGTAAATGTTAATCCAATGACACAAACACACCTATTGGATGCACAAGATTGGTTAAATACCCTAATTGGACTAGAATAAGCCTATAGAAGAAGAAAATGACCTAAATGTTAATGATATGACACAAATGAATTTATAGGAAGCACAAGATTGTTTAAAAATCCTAATTGAAAATAATAAGCCTAAGGAGGACGAAAATGACCTAAATGTTAATCCAAAGACAAAAATACACCTATTGGATGTATTAGATTGGTTAAAACCCTAATTGGACAAGAATAAGCCTATGGAGGACGAAAATGACCTAAATGATAATCGAGTGACACAAACACAACTATTTGATGTACATGATTGGTTAGAAACCCTAATTTGACAAGAATAAACTAATGAGAACGAAAATGACCTAAATGTTCATCCAATGACACAAACACACCTATTGGATGCACAAGATTGGCTAAAAATCCAAATTGAACTAGAGTAAACCTTGAGAGGACGAAAATGACCTAAATGTTAATCCAATGACTCAAATGAACTTATTGGACGCACAAGATTGTTTAAAAACCCTAATGGAAAAGAATAAGCCTAAGGAAGATGAAAATGACCTAAATGTTAATCCTATGACACAAAGACACCTATTGGATGTATGAGATTGGTTAAAAACCCTAATTGGACAAGAATAAGCCTAGGGCGGACGAAAATGACCTAAATGTTAATCCAATGCCACAAACGAACTTATTGGATGCACAAGATTGGTTAAAAACCCTAATTAGATTAGAATAAGGCTTCGGAGGACGAAAATGACCTAAATGTTAATCTAGTGACACAAACACACCTATTTGATGCACAAGATTGGTTAAAACCCCTAATTGGACAAGAATAAGACTAAGGAGGACGAAAATGACCTTAATGTTCATCCAATGACACAAACACACCTATTGGATGCACAAGATTGGTTAAAAACCCTAATTGGACAAGAATAAGCCTAGGGAGGACAAAAATGACCTAAATGTTCATCCAATGACACAAACACACCTATTGGATGCAAAAGATTGTTTAATAACCCAAATTGGACTACAATAAGCCTACAGAGGAAAAAAATGACCTAATTGGTATCCAATGACACAAATGAAGTTATTGGATGCATAAGATGATGGTATATGTAACCTCTGTTTGATAGAAAAATATGCGGAAGAATGTCTATTCTAACAATTATGCGCAGCAGTTTAACAAATTCTAAATTTATTAAACACAACATTAAACAAGGTCCCTAATATACAATTCTAATGAATGTCAAACTATATGGATCATGGTATATATGGAGAAATACATCAGAAACAATTATTATTCAAGATGTTGATTTTCATGCAATCATGTTAAGACAATCAATCATGTAAATTCACTTAACACAGAATCTTTATCATTCATTCAATCAATATCAAAAACGTAATAATTGCAGAAATTTAAACGAGATAAGGGAAAGAAAAGGTGTACGTAGATTTTTATACTGGTTCAGCCGTCTCGTGACGACTTACATCCAGTCCCAGACTTACATCCAGTCCCAAGATCCAACTGGATCTTAGCCTTTCTTATAGAACTTCTTAGAATCAGTTTACAGATTATACATAGCGCCTCGCACCAATCTTAAACTATTCTACCTGTTCTATCTTTCCCTCCCTGAATTCCCAAGTTTAAGTCCCATAAACTTGACCAAGAATTCAGTCAAGCGTCTTCTTGTTGACAACCCTCAACCTCGAAGAACACCACCAGTAACAACTAGATTTTCTCAAAGTAATTTGATTACAGAAAATGATTTACAGAAATTGAAACAGATCAATTTTACAAAGTTCTTGATCTTCATTCTTCTCGAAGCTATCTTTCTCAATTCAGTCTTTTTCAATCCTTGTTGATCACAAGTGTAGATTGTTCATGGCTGAAAAAGATGTTCAAAGTAATATCAGATGAGAAAGAATTAGTGGTGTATGATTGTAATATATGTTGTAGTTATTATTATTATGAGAAGAAGTGAATGAAAGCAGTTTATATAGTTTCAGGAAAAACAACATATGAATCGATTTGCCCAATCGATTCATTAAAGTTATATAGCATCCTAATCGATTGATCCAATCGATTTCGCGAATCTTGTTTTTCTTGAATCTTGAAACTGCATAACCTAATCGATTTATCCAATCGATTATTTTAAATGAGTTCTTCAGACTTTGATGAATGTATATAATTGAATCGATTGTCATAATCGACTTGAAGTGTTTTGTTCAAACAACGAGATCAAAACAATCGATGTACTTAATCGATTCAACCATTTCAGTCATCTTTGTTTCTAAACATTTTTTTGTACCAATCGATTTTGTCAATCGATTGTGGACTTTAAGTCTGAAGCACATTTCATCAGTTGGTTCATTCAATCGATTTACCAAGTCGATTGATGCCAACATTTGTACCAAAAGAAGTATATAAGTCGATTGTGCTAATCGACTGTGTATGTTCCAGACCAAGGTTATTTTGAAACTTGTTTTAGTGAATCGATTTGCCTAATCGATTTATTAAACACTGGTTTGGCTCTGGGACATTCACAATCGATTGTGTCAATCGATTTAGACAAACAAAAAAAAGAAGTGATTGGATTAATCGATTTTCCAAATCGATTTGCTTGCAAGACATGCCACTGACTTGCACATTTTAATTTTAGTAAATGTACCAATCAATTTGTCTAATCGATGTAAACAATTAGTTCAGTCTTGGTGATTTAAACAATCGATTTGCCTAATCGATTTGTGGCAAACTGGCTCTCTGACTTGCACAATTTATTTTCTAATAAGTGTACCAATCGATTTGGCTAATCGATTGATAGCCTGTTTGATTTTTCAGAAGATGTGCAAATCGATTTTGCCAATCGATTGGTTAATCCCAGACTGCATAAAATCATTCAACCCTGTTACAGAATCGATTTTACTAATCGATTTGCGTATGGATCTTCAAGCTTTTGTTGATTTCTTGAGTTCCAAGCAATTGTCTCAAGTTTGTAGGATTGAATTGTTGTTCCTGAAATTTTTCTCAGTTTACAATGTTAGATTTATTTCAAGCTGTATGTTTGTCAATCACATCAAAAACGAACATATGTCTAACATAAGATTGGTTCAAAACGCTAATTGGACTAGAATAAGACTAGGGAGGACGAAAATGACCTAAATGTTACGCAGATGATACCAATGAACTTATTGGATGCATAACATTTGTTAAAAATGCTAATTGGACTAGAATAAGACTAGGGACGACAAAAATGACCTTAATGTTACTCCAATAATACAAACAAACCTATTGGATGCACTAGATTTGTTAAAAAACCTAATTGGACAAGAATAAGCCTAGGGAAGACAAAAATGACCTAAATGTTCATCCAATGACACAAACACACCAATTGGACTCACAAGATTGGTTAAAAACCAAAATTGGACTAGAATAAACCTAGAGAGGACGAAAATGACCTTAATGTTAATCCAATTGCACAAATAAACTTATCGGATGCACAAGATTGGCTAAAACACCTAATTCGACTAGAATACCTCTAGGGTGGACGAAAATGACCTAAATATTAATCTAATAACACAAACACACCTATTGGATGCACAAGATTGGTTAAAAACCCTAATTGGACAAGAATAAGCCTAGGGAGGACAAAAATGACTTAATTGTTCATCCAATGATACAAACACACCTATTTGATGCACAAGATTGTTTGAAACCCCTAATTGAAAAGAATAAGCCTAAGGAGGACGATAATGACCTAAATGTTAATCCAATGACAAAAACAAACCTATTGGATGTATCAGATTGGTTAAAAACCCTAGTTCGACAAGAATAAGCCTAGGGAGGACGAAAATCACCTATGTTTTAATACAATGACACAAATGAACTTATTGGATGCACAAGATTGGTTAAAAACCCTAATTGGAGTAGAATAAGGCTTTGGAAGACAAAAGTGACCTAAATATTAATCCAATAACACAAACACACCTATTGGATTTATGAGATTGGTTAAAAACCTTAATTGGACAAGAATAAGCCTAGGGTAGATGAATATGACCTAAATGTAAATCGAGTGACACAAACACACCTATTTGATGTACGAGATTGGTTAAAAACCCTAATTGGACAAGAATAGACTAAGTAGGACAAAAATGACCTAAATGTTAATCCAATGACACAAACACACCTATTGGATGCACAAGATTGGTTCAAAACCCAAATTTGACTAGAATAAGCCTAGAGAGGACGAAAATGACCTAAATTTTAATCCAATAACACAAACACACCTATTGGATGTACGAGAGTGGTTAAAAACTTTAATTGGACAAGAATAAGCCTAGGGAGGATGAAAATGACCTAAATGTTAATTCAATGACACAAACACACCTATTGGATGCACAAGATTGGTTAAAAATCCAAATTGTACTAGAATAAGCCTTGAGAGGACGAGAATGATCTAAATGTTAATCCAATGACT
The DNA here is from genome assembly GCA_037974775.1 of Cicer pinnatifidum. Taxonomy (NCBI): domain Eukaryota; kingdom Viridiplantae; phylum Streptophyta; class Magnoliopsida; order Fabales; family Fabaceae; genus Cicer; species Cicer pinnatifidum. The sequence continues at coordinate 31,387,053 of JBBPBR010000006.1, forward strand.
CAAATGAACTTATTGGACGCACAAGATTGTTTAAAAACCCTAATTGAAAAGAATAAGCCTAAGGAAGATGAAAATGTCCTAAACGTTAATCCAATGACAAAAAGACACCTTTTGGATGTATGAGATTGGTTAACAACCCTAATTGGACAAGAATAAGCCTATTAAGGACGAAAATGACCTAATTGTCAATCCAATGACACAAATGAACTTATTGGATGCACAAGATTGGTTAAAATCCCTAATTGGAGTAGAATGAGGCTTGGGAGGACAAAAGTGACCTAAATGTTAATCCAATAACATAAACACACCTATTGGATTTATGAGATTGGTTAAAAACCTTAATTGGACAAGAAAAAGGCTAGGGTGGATGAAAATGACCTAAATGTTCATCGAGTGACACAAACACACCTATTTGATGTACATGATTGGTTAAAAACCCTAATTGGAAAAGAATAAACTAAGGAGGACGAAAATGACCTAAACGTTCATCCAATGACACAAACACACCTACTTGACGCCCAAGATTGGCTAAAAATCCAAATTGGACTAGAATAAGCCTTGAGAGGACGAAAATGACCTAAATGTTAATCCAATGACTCAAATGAACTTATTGGACGCACAAGATTGTTTAAAAACCCTAATTGAAAAGAATAAGCCTAAGGAAGATGAAAATGGCCTAAATGTTAATCATATGACACAAAGACACCTATTGGATGTATGAGATTGGTTAAAAACCCTAATTGGACAAGAATAAGCCTAGGGGGGACGAAAATGACCTAAATGTTAATCCAATGACACAAACGAACTTATTGGATGCACAAGATTGGTTAATAACCCTAATTGGAGTAGAATAAGTATAGGGGGCATGAAAATGACCAAAATGTTAATCCAACGACATAAACACACCTATTGTTAAAAACCCGAACTCTACAAGAATAAAACTACGGAGGACGAAGATGACCTAAATGTTAATCCAATGACACAAATAAACTTATTGGATTCCCAAGGTTAGTTAAAAACCCTAATTGGACTCGAATATGCCTAGAGAGGATGAAAACGATCTGAATGTTACTCCATTGACACAAACATACCAATTGGATGCACAAGATTGGTGAAATACCCTAATTGGACTAGACTAAGCCTAGGGAGGAAGAAAATGACCAAAATGTTAATCCAATGACAAAAATGAACTTATTGTATGCACAAGATTGGGTAAAAACCCTAATTGGAATAAAATAAGGCTAGGTAGGACAAATATGACCTAAATGTTAATATAAGGACACAAAAATACCCATTGGATGTACGAGATTGGTTAAAAACCCAAATTGGACAAGAATAAGCCAATGGAGGACGAAAATGACCTAAATGTTAATCCAATGTTACAAATTAACTTATTGGATGCACACGATTGGTTAAAAACACTAATTGGAGAAGAATAAGCCTACGGAGGACGAAAATGACCTAAATGTTCATCCAATGACACAAACACACCTATTGCATTCACAAGATTGGTTAAAACCCTAATTGGACAAGAATAAACCTAAGGAGGAAGAAAATGACGTAAATGTTAATCCAACGACACAAATACACCAATTGGATGAACAAGATTAGTTAAAAACTCTAATTAAAGAATAATAAGCAAAGGGAGGACAAAAATGCCCTAAATACTAATCCAATGACACAAACACTCCAATTGGATGCACAAGATTGGTTAAAAACCCTAATTGGAAAAGAATAAACCTAGGGAAGATTATAATGACCTAAATGTTAATCTAATGACACAAACACACCAATTAGATGCACAAGATTTGTTAAAAACACTAATTTGACAAGAATAAGCCTAGGGAGGACGAAAATGATATAAATGTTAATCCAATGACACAATCACACCTATTGGATGCATAAAATTGGATAAAACCCTAATTGGACAAGAATAAGCCCAGGGAGGACAAAAATGACCTAAATGTTAATCCAACAAGACAAACAGACCAATTGAATGCACAAGATTAGTTAAAAACCCTATTTTGAAAATAATGAGCCAGGGAAGGACTAAAATGACCTAAATGTTAATCCAATGACACAAACACACCTATTGGATGCACAAGATTGGTTAAAAAGCCGAATTGGACAAGAATACGCCTAGGGCGGACGTAAATAACTTAAATGTTATTCAATTGACTAAAACACACCTTTCAGATGCACAAGATTGGTTAAAAACCCTAATTGCAGAAGAATAAGCCTAGGGAGTACGAAAACGACCTAAATGTAAATCCAATGACACATATATAGCTATTGGATGCAACAGATTGGTTGAAAACCGTAATTCAACAAGAAATAGCATATGGGAAAGAAAATGAGTTAAATGTTTATCCAATGACAGAAACCCACCTATTAGAGGCACAAGATTGGATAAAAACCCTAATTGGACAAGAATAAGCATAGGGAGGAAGGAAATAACCTAAATGTTAATCCACTGACACAAACACACCTATTGGATGCACAAGATTGGTCAAAAACCCTAATTGGACAAGAATAAGCCTAGGGAGGACATAAATGACCTAAATGTTTATCCAATGGCACAACCACACCAATTGGATGTACGAGATTGGTTAGAACCCCTAATTGGACCAGAATAAGCCAAAGGAGGACGAAAATGACCTAAATATTAATCAAATGACACAAACACACCCATTGGATGCACAAGAATGGTTAAAAACCCTAATTGGACAAGAATAAACCTATGGAGGATGAAAATGACATAAATGTTAATCTAATGACACAAACACACCAATTGGATGCACAAGAATGGTTAAAAATCCTAACTAGACAAGAATAATTACAGGGAGGAAGAGAATGAGCTAAATGTTTATCCTACGACACAAACAAACCAATTGGATTCACAAAATTGGTTAAAAAGCCTAATTAGACAAGAATAAGCCTAGTTAGTACGAAAATGACACAAACATACCAATTGGATGCACAAGATTGGTTAAAACCCCTAATTGGACAAGAATAAACCTAAGGAGGATGAAAATGACCAAAATGTTAATCCAATGACACATACTAACCTATTGGATGTAAGAGATTGGATAAATACTGTAATTCGAAAAGAATAAGTCTAGGGATGACGAAAATGACCTAAATGTTAATCCAATGTCACAAATGAACTTATTGGATGCACAAGATTGGGTAAAAAACCTAATTGGAATAGAATAAGGCTAAGAAGGACAAAAATGACCTAAATGTTACTCGAATGACACAAACACACCTATTGGATGTACGTGATTGGTTAAAAACCCTAATTGGACAAGAATAAGCCTAGGGAGGATGAAAATGACATAAATGTTCATCCAAAACAGACCTATATTTTCATCCAATGAAGCACCCACACATATTGGATGCACAAGATTGGTTAATAACCCTAATTGGACAAGAATAAGCCTAAGGAGGACGGAAATGACCTAAACGTTAATCCAACGACACAAACGCACCAATTGGATGCACCAGATTCGTTAAAAGCCATAATTGGACAAGAATAAGCCTATGGAGGACGATAATGACCTAAATGTTAATCAAATGACACAAACGCTCCAATTGGATGCAGAAGATAGGTTAAAAACCCTTATTGGACAAGAATAAAACTATGGAGGATGAAAATGACCTAAATGTTAATCTAATGACACAAACACACCAATTGGATGCACAAGATTGGTTAAAAACCCTAATTAGAAAAGAATAAGTACAGGGAGGGAGAGAATGAGCTAAATGTTTATCCAATGACACAAACACACATCTTGGAAGCACAAGATTGCTTAAAAACCCTAATTGGACAAGAAGAAGTCTAGGGATTACAAAAATGACCTAAATGTTAATTCAATGACACAAATGAGCTTATTGGATGCACAAGACTAGTTAAGAACCATAATTGGACAAGAATAAAACTAGGGAGGACAAAAATGGCCTAAATGTTAATGCAATGACACAAACACACCTATTGGATGTAAACGATTGGTTAAAAACGCAAATTGGACAAGAATAAGCCTAGGAAGGATCAAAACGACCTAAATGTATGACACAAACACACCCATTGGATGCACAAGATTGGGTAAAAACTCCAATTGGAGGAGAATAAGTCTAGGGAGGACGAAAATGACCTAAATGTTAATTCAATGACACAAATGAGCTTATTGGATGCACAAGACTACTTAAGAACCATAATTGGACTAGAATAAAACTAGGGAGGACAAAAATGGCCTAAATGTTAATGCAATGACACAAACACACCTATTGGATGTAAACGATTGGTTAAAAACGCAAATTGGACAAGAATAAGCCTAGGAAGGATCAAAACGACCTAAATGTATTACACAAACACACCCATTGGATGCACAAGACTGGGTAAAAACTCTAATTGGAGGAGAATAAGTCTAGGGAGGATGAAAATGACCTAAATGTTAATCTAATGACACAAACACACCAATTAGATGCACAAGATTTGTTAAAAACACTAATTTGACAAGAATAAGCCTATGGAGGACGAAAATGATCTAAATGTTAATCCAATGACACAACCACACCTATTGGATGCATAAAATTGGTTAAAACCCTAATTAGACAAGAATATGCCCAGGGAGGACGAAAATGACCTAAATGTTAATCCAACGACACAAATGAACTTATTGGATGCACAAGATTGGTTAAAAACCCTAATTGGAGTAGAATAAGGCTTTGGAAGACAAAAGTGACCTAAATGTTAATCCAATAACACAAACAAACCTATTGGATTTATGAGATTGGTTAAAAACCTTAGATGGACAAGAATAAGCCTACGGTAGATGAATATGACCTAAATGTAAATCGAGTGACACAAACACACCTATTTGATGTACGAGATTGGTTAAAAACCCTAATTGGACAAGAATAGACTAAGTAGGACGAAAATGACCTAAATGTTCATCCAATAACACAAACACACCTATTGGATGCACAAGATTGGTTAAAAACCCAAATTTGACTAGAATAAGCCTAGAGAGGACGAAAATGACCTAAATTTTAATCGAATAACACAAACACACCTATTGGATGTACGAGATTGGTTAAAAACTTTAATTGGACAAGAATAAGCCGAGGGAGGATGAAAATGACCTAAATGTTAATCCAATGACACAAACACACCTATTGGATGCACCAGATTGGTTAAAAATCCAAATTGTACTAGAATAAGCCTTGAGAGGACGAGAATGACCTAAATGTTAATCCAATGACTCAAATGAACTTATTGGACGCACAAGATTGTTTAAAAACCCTAATTGAAAAGAATAAGCCTAAGGAAGATGAAAATGACCTAAACGTTAATCCAATGACAAAAAGACACCTATTGGATGTATGAGATTGGTTAACAACCCTAATTGGACAAGAATAAGCCTATGGAGGACGAAAATGACCTAAATGTTAATCCAATGACACAAATGAACTTATTGGATGCACAAGATTGGTTAAAAACCCTAATTGGAGTTGAATGAGGCTTGGGAGGACAAAAGTGACCTAAATGTTAATCCAATAACACAAACACACTTATGGGATTTATGAGATTGGTTAAAAACCTTAATTGGACAAGAATAAGGCTAGGGTGGATGAAAATGACCTAAATGTTAATCGAGTGACACAAACACACCTATTTGATGTACGTGATTGGTTAATAACCCTAATTGGACAAGAATAAACTAAGGAGGACGAAAATGACCTAAACGTTCATCCAATGACACAAACACACCTACTGGACGCACAAGATTGGCTAAAAATCCAAATTGGACTAGAATAAGCCTTGAGAGGACGAAAATGACCTAAATGTTAATCCTATGACACAAAGACACCTATTGGATGTATGAGATTGGTTAAAAACCCTAATTGGACAAGAATAAGCCTAGGGGGGACAAAAATGACCTAAATGTTAACCCAATGACACAAACGAACTTATTGGATGCACAAGATTGGTTAAAAACCCTAATTGGAGTAGAATAAGGCTAGGGGGTATGAAAATGACCAAAACTTTAATCCAACGACACAAACACACCTATTGTTAAAAACCCGAACTGTACAAGAATAAGACTACGGAGGACACAAATGAACTTATTGGATGCCCAAGGTTAGTTAAAAACCCTAATTGGACTCGAATATGCCTAGAGAGGATGAAAACGATTTGAATGTTAATCCATTGACACAAACTCAACTATTGGATGCACAAGATTGGTTAAAAACCTAAATAGACAAGAATAACTCTAGGGAGGACGGAAATGACCTAATTTTAATCCAATGACACAAACATACCAATTGGATGCACAAGATTGGTTAAATACCCTAATTGGACTAGACAAAGCCTAGGGAGGAAGAAAATGACCAAAATGTTAATGCAATGACAAAAATGAACTTATTGTATGCACAAGATTGGGAAAAAACCCTAATTGGAATAGAATAAGGCTAGGTAGGACAAATATGCCCTAAATGTTAATATAAGGACACAAAAACACCCATTGGATGTACGAGATTTGTTAAAAACCCAAATTATACAAGAATAAACCAATGGAGGACGAAAATGACCTAAACGTTAATCCAATGTTACTAATTAACTTATTGGATGCACACGATTGGTTAAAAACACTAATTGGAGAAGAGTAAGCCTACAGAGGACGAAAATGACCTAAATGTTCATCCAATGACACAAATGAACTTATTGGATGCACAAGATTGGTTAAAAACCCTAATTGGAGTAGAATGAGGCTTGGGAGGACAAAAGTGACCTAAATGTTAATCCAATAACACAAACACACCTATTGGATTTATGAAATTGGTTGAAAACCTTAATTGGACAAGAAATAAGGCTAGAGTGGATGAAAATGACCTAAATGTTAATCGAGTGACACAAACACACCTATTTGATGTACGTGATTGGTTAACAACCCTAATTGGACAAGAATAAACTAAGGAGGACGAAAATGACCTAAACGTTCATCCAATGACACAAACACACCAATTAGATGCACAAGATTTGTTAAAAACACTAATTTGACAAGAATAAGCCTAGGGAGGACGAAAATGATCTAAATGTTAATCCAATGACACAATCACACCTATTGGATGCATAAAATTGGATAAAACCCTAATTGGACAAGAATAAGCCCAGGGAGGACAAAAATGACCTAAATGTTAATCCAACGACACAAAGACACCAATTGAATGCACAAGATTAGTTAAAAACCCTATTTTGAAAATAATGAGCCAAGGAAGGACTAACGTGACCTAAATGTTAATCCAATGACACAAACACACCTATGGGATGCACAAGATTGGTTAAAAAGCTAAATTGGACAAGAATACGCCTAGGGCGGATGAAAATAACTTAAATGTTTTTCAATTGACAAAAACACACCTTTCAGATGCACAAGATTGGTTAAAAACCCTAATTGCAGAAAAATAAACCTATGGAGTACAAAAATGACCTAAATGTTAATCCAATGACACAAATACAGGTATTGGATGCAACAGATTGGTTGAAAACCATAATTCATCAAGAAATAGCATATGGGAAAGAAAATGAGCTAAATGTTTATCCAATGAGAGAAACCCACCTATTAGAGGCACAAGATTGGATAAAAACCCTAATTGGACAAGAATAAGCATATGGAGAAAGGAAATGACCTAAATGTTAATCTAATGACACAAACACACCTATTGGATGCACAAGATTGGTCAAAAACCCTAATTGGACAAGAATAAGCCTAGGGAAGACATAAATGACCTAAATGTTTATCCAATGACACAAACACACATATTGGATGCACTAGATTGGTTTAAATCCCTAATTGGACAAGAATAAGCCTAGGGAGAACGAAAATGACCTAAATGTTAATTCAATGACACAAATGAGCTTATTGGATGCACAAGACTAGTTAAGAACCATAAGTGGACTAGAATAAGGCTAGGGAGGACAAAAATGGCTCAAATGTTAATGCAATGACACAAATACACCTATTGGATGTAAACAATTGGTTAAAAACACAAATTGGACAAGAATAAGCCTACGAAGGATCAAAACGACCTAAATGTATGACAGAAACACACCCATTGGATGCACAAGATTGGGTAAAAACCCTAATTGGAGGAGAATAAGTCTAGGGAGGACGAACATGACCTAAATGGTAATCCTACGACACAAACAAACCAATTGGATTCACAAAATTGGTTAAAAACCCTAATTGGACTATAATAGGCGTAGGGAGGACAAAAATGGGATAAATGTTCATCCAATGACACAAACACTCCTATTGGATGCACAAGGTTGTTTAATAACCCAACTTGGACTAGCATAAGTCTAGAGAAGACGAAAATGGCCTAATGGTAATCCAAAGACACAAATGAACTTATTTGATGCTCAAGATTGGTTAAAAACCCTAATTTGACAAGAATAAAACTAGGGAGGACGAAAATAACGTAAATGTTAATCCAATGACACAAACACACCAATTGGATGCACAAGATTGGTTAAAAACCCTAATTGGAGGAGAATAAGTCTAGGGAGGACGAAAATGACCTAAATGGTAATCCTACGACACAAACAAACCAATTGGATTCACAAAAATGGTTAAAAAGCCTAATTAGACATGAATAAGCCTAGGTAGTACGAAAATGACAAAAACATACCAATTGGATGCACAAGATTGGTTAAAACCCCTAATTGGACAAGAATAAACCTAAGGAGGATGAAAATGACCAAATGTCAATCCAATGACACAAACTAACCTATTGGATGTAAGAGATTGGTTAAATACTGTAATTCAAAAAGAATAAGTCTAGGGATTACGAAAATGACCTAAATGTTAATCCAATGTCACAAATGAACTTATTGGATGCACAAGATTGGGTAAAAAACCTAATTGGAATAGAATAAGGCTAAGGAGGACAAAAATGACCTAAATGTTACTCGAATAAACACAAACACACCTATTGGATGTACGTGATTGGCTAAAAACCCTAATTGGACAAGAATAAGCCTAGGGAGGATGAAAATGACCTAAATGTTCATCCAAGACACACCTATTGGATGCGCAAGATTTGTTAAAAACTCTAATTGGAAAAGAATAAGTCTAGGGAGGACGGAAATGACCTATATTTTCATCCAATGAAGCACCCACACATATTGGATGCACAAGATTGGTTAAAAACCCTAATTGGAGAAGAATAAGCCTAAGTAGGACGAAATTGACCTAAATGTTAATCCAACGACACAAACACACCAATTGGATGCACCGGATTAGTTAAAAGCCATAATTGCACAAGAATAAGCCTATGGAGGACGATAATGACCTAAATGTTAATCAAATGACACAAGCACTCTAATTGGATGCACAAGATAGGTTAAAAACCCTTATTGGACAAGAATAAACCTATGGAGGATGAAAATGACCTAAATGTTAATCTAATGACACAAACACACATATTGGATGCACAAGATTGGTTAAAAACCCTAATTAGACAAGAATAAGTATAGGGAGGGAGAGAATGAGCTAAATGTTTATCCAATGACACAAACACACATATTGGATGCACAAGATTGCTTAAAAACCCTAATTGGACAAGAAGAAGTCTAGGGAGGACGAAAATGACCTTAATGTTAATTCAATGACACAAATGAGCTTATTGGATGCACAAGATTGGTTAAAATTGCAAATTGGACTAGAATAACCCTAGAGAGGACGAAAATCACTTAAATGTTAATACAATGACACAAATGAACTTATCGGATGCATAAGATTGGTTAAAAACCCTAATTGGACTAGAATAAGCCTAGGGAGGACGAAAATGACCTAAATGTAAATCCAACGACACAAACACACCTATTGGATGCACAAGATTTGTTAAAAACCCTAATTGGACAAGAATAAACCTAGGGATGAGGAAAATGACATAAAAGTTAATCCATTGACACAAATGAACTTATTGGATTTACAAGATTGCTTAATTACCCTAATTGGACTATAATAGGCCTAGGGAGGACAAAAATGACCTTAATATTACTTAAATAATACAAACCCACCTATTGGATGCACAAGATTTGTTAAAAAAACCTAATTCGTCGAGAATAAGTCTAAGGAGGACGAAAATGAGGTAAATGTTCATCCAATGACACAAACAAACCTATTGGATGCACAAGATTGGTTAAAAACCCTAATTTGACTAGAATAAGCCTAGAGAGGACGGAAATGACCTAAATGTTAATCCAATGACACAAACAAACCTATTGGATGCACAAGATTTGTTAATAACCCTAATTGGACAAGAATAAGCATATGCATGAGGAAAATGACCTAAAAGTTAATCGAATGACACAAATGAACTTATTGGATTCACAAGATTGCTTAAAAACCCTAATTGGACTAGAATAGGCCTAGGGAGGACAAAAATGGGATAAATGTTCATCCAATGACACAAACACTCCTATTGGATGCACAAGGTTGTTTAATAACCCAAATTGGACTAGAATAAGTCTAGAGAAGACGAAAATGGCCTAAATGGTAATCCAAAGACACAAATGAACTTATTGGATGCACAAGATTGGTTAAAAACCCTAATTTGAAAAGAATAAAACTAGGGAGGACGAAAATGACGTAAATGTTAATCCAATGACACAAACACACCTATTGGAGGCACAAGATTGGTTAAATACCCTAATTGGACTAGAATAAGCCTATAGAAGAAGAAAATGACCTAAATGTTAATTATATGACACAAATGAATTTATTGGAAGCACAAGATTGTTTAAAAATCCTAATTGAAAAGAATAAGCCTATGGAGGACGAAGATGACCTAAATGTTAATTCAATGACTCAAATGAACTTATTAGACGCACAAGATTGTTTAAAAACCCTAATTGAAAAGAATAAGCCTAAGGAAGATGAAAATGACCTAAATGTTAATCCTATGACACAAAGACACCTATTGGATGTATGAGATTGGTTAAAAACCCTAATTGGACAAGAATAAGCCTAGGGCGTACGAAAATGACCTAAATGTTAATCCAATGCCACAAACGAACTTATTGGATGCACAAGATTGGTTAAAAACCCTAATTAGAGTAGAATAAGGCTTCGGAGGACGAAAATGACCTAAATGATAATCCAGTGACACAAACACACCTATTTGATGCACAAGATTGGTTAAAAACCCTAATTGGACAAGAATAAAACTAGGGAGCACGAAAATGACGTAAATGTGAATCCAATGACACAAACACACCAATTGGATGCACAAGATTGGTTTAAAACCCTAATTGGAGGAGAATAAGTCTAGGGAGGACGAAAATGACCTAAATGGTAATCCTACGACACAAACAAACCAATTGGATTCACAAAATTGGTTAAAAAGCCTAATTAGACATGAATAAGCCTTGGTAGTACGAAAATGACACAAACATACCAATTGGACTAGGGACGACAAAAATGACCTTAATATTACTCCAATAATACAAACAAACCTATTGGATGCACTAGATTTGTTTAAAAACCTAATTGGACAAGAATAAGCCTAGGGAAGACAAAAATGACCTAAATGTTCATCCATTGACACTAACACACCTATTGGACTCACAAGATTGGTTAAAAACCAAAGTTGGACTAGAATAAACCTAGAGAGGACGAAAATGACCTTAATGTTAATCCAATGGCACAAATAAACTTATCGGATGCACAAGAATGGCCAAAACACCTAATTCGACTAGAATATCTCTAGGGTGGACGAAAATGACCTAAATGTTAATCTAATAACACAAACACCCCTATTGGACGACAAACACACCTATTTGATGCACAAGATTGGTTAAAAACCCTAATTTGACTAGAATAAGCCTAGGGAGGACGGAAATGACCGAAATGTTAATCCAATGACACAAACAAACCTATTGGATGCACATGATTTGTTAAAAACCCTAATTGGACGAGAATAAGCTTATGGATGAGGAAAATGACCTAAAAGTTAATCGAATGACACAAATGAACTTATTGGATTCACAAGATTGCTTAAAAACCCTAATTGGACTAGAATAGGCCTAGGGAGGACAAAAATGGGATAAATGTTCATCCAATGACACAAACACTCCTATTGGATGCACAAGGTTGTTTAATAACCCAACTTGGACTAGAATAAGTCTAGAGAAGACGAAAATGGCCTAAATGGTAATCCAAAGACACAAATGAACTTATTGGATGCACAAGATTGGTTAAAAACCCTAATTTGACAAGAATAAAACTAGGGAGGACGAAAATGACGTAAATGTTAATCCAATGACACAAACACACCTATTGGATGCACAAGATTGGTTAAATACCCTAATTGGACTAGAATAAGCCTATAGAAGAAGAAAATGACCTAAATGTTAATTATATGACACAAATGAATTTATTGGAAGCACAAGATTGTTTAAAAATCCTAATTGAAAAGAATAAGCCTATGGAGGACGAAGATGACCTAAATGTTAATTCAATGACTCAAATGAACTTATTGGACGCACAAGATTGTTTAAAAACCCTAATTGAAAAGAATAAGCCTAAGGAAGATGAAAATGACCTAAATGTTAATCCTATGACACAAAGACACCTATTGGATGTATGAGATTGGTTAAAAACCCTAATTGGACAAGAATAAGCCTAGGGCGGACGAAAATGACCTAAATGTTAATCCAATGCCACAAACACACCAATTGGATGCACAAGATTGGTTTAAAACCGTAATTGGAGGAGAATAAGTCTAGGGAGGACGAAAATGACCTAAATGGTAATCCTACGACACAAACAAACCAATTGGATTCACAAAATTGCTTAAAAAGCCTAATTAGACATGAATAAGCCTTGGTAGTACGAAAATGACACAAACATACCAATTGGACTAGGGACGACAAAAATGACCTTAATATTACTCCAATAATACAAACAAACCTAATTGGACTAGATTTAAGCCTAGGGAAGACAAAAATTGGACAAGAATAAGCCTAGGGAAGACAAAAATGACCTAAATGTTCATCCATTGACACAAACACACCTATTGGACTCACAAGATTGGTTAAAAACCAAAGTTGGACTAGAATAAACCTAGAGAGAACGAAAATGACCTTAATGTTAATCCAATGGCACAAATAAACTTACCGGATGCACAAGAATGGCCAAAACACCTAATTCGACTAGAATATCTCTAGGGTGGACGAAAATGACCTAAATGTTAATCTAATAACACAAACACCCCTATTGGACGATAAACACACCTATTTGATGCACAAGATTGGTTAAAAACCCTAATTGGACAAGAATATGACTAAGGAGGACGAAAATGACCTTAATGTTCATCCAATGACACAAACACACCTATTGGATGCACAAGATTGGTTAAAATCCCTAATTGGACAAGAATAAGCCTAGGGAGGACAAAAATGACCTAAATGTTCATCCAATGACACAAACACACCTATTGGATGCAAAAGATTGTTTAATAACCCAAATTGGACTAGAATAAGCCTAGAGAGGAAAAAACATGACCTAATTGGTATCCAATGACACAAATGAACTTATTGGATGCATAAGATTGGTTCAAACGCTAATTGGACTAGAAAAAGACTAGGTAGGACGAAAATGACCTAAATGTTACGCAGATGATACCAATGAACTTATTGGATGCATAAGATTTGTTAAAAATTCTAATTGGACTAGAATAAGACTAGGGACGACAAAAATGACCTTAATATTACTCCAATAATACAATCAAACCTATTGGATGCACTAGATTTGTTAAAAAACCTAATTGGACAAGAATAGGCCTAGGGAAGACAAAAATGACGTAAATGTTCATCCAATGACACAAACACACCTATTGGACTCTAAGATTGGTTAAAAACCAAAATTGGACTAGAATAAACCTAGAGAGGACGAAAATGACCTTAATGTTAATCCAATGGCACAAATAAACTTATCGGAAGCACAAGATTGGCTAAAACACCTAATTCGACTAGAATACCTCTAGGGTGGACGAAAATGACCTAAACGTTAATCTTATAACAAAAACACACCTATTGGATGCACAAGATTGGTTAAAAACCCTAATTGGACAAGAGTAAGCCTAGGGAGGACGAAAATGACTTAAATTTTCATCCAATGACACAAACACACCTATTGGATGCAAAAGATTGTTTAATAACCCAAATTGGACTAGAATAAGCCTAGAGAGGAAAAAAATGACCTAATTGGTATCCAATGACACAAATGAACTTATTGGATGCGTAAGATTGGTTCAAAACGCTAATTGGACTAGAATAAGACTAGGGAGAACGAAATTGACCTAAATGTTACGTAGATGATACCAATGAACTTATTAGATGCATAAGATTTGTTAAAAATGCTAATTGCACTAGAATAAGACTAGGGACGACAAAAATGACCTTAATATTACTCCAATAATACAAATAAACCTATTGGATGCACTAGATTTGTTAAAAAACCTAATTGGACAAGAATAAGCCTAGGGAAGACAAAAATCACGTAATAGTTCATCCAATGACACAAACACACCTATTGGACTCACAAGATTGGTTAAAAACCAAAATTGGACTCGAATAAACCTAGAGAGGACGAAAATGACCTTAATGTTAATACAATGGCACAAATAAACTTATCGGATGCACAAGATTGGCTAAAACACCTAATTCGACTAGAATATTTCTAGGGTGGACGAAAATGACCTAAATGTTAATCTAATAACACAAACACACCTATTGGATGCACAAGATTGGTTAAAAACCCTAATTGGACAAGAGTAAGCCTAGGGAGGACGAAAATCACTTAAATGTTCATCCAATGACACAAACACACCTATTGGATGCAAAAGATTGTTTAATAACCCAAATTGGACTAATATTAGCCTAGAGAGGAAAAAAATGACCTAATTGGTATCCAATGACACAAATGAACTTATTGGTTGCATAAGATTGGTTCAAAACGCTAATTGGACTAGAATAAGACTAAGGAGGACGAAATTGACCTAAATGTTACGCAGATGATACCAATGAACTTATTGGATGCATAAGATTTGTTAAATTATGCTAATTGGACTAGAATAAGACTAGGGACGACAAAAATGACCTTAATATTACTCCAATAATACAAGCAAACCTATTGGATGCACTAGATTTGTTAAAAAACCTAATTGGACAAGAATAAGCCTAGGGAAGACAAAAATAACGTAAATGTTCATCTAATGACACTAACACACCTATTGGACTCACAAGATTGATTAAAAACCAAAATTGGACTAGAATAAACCTAGAGAGGACGAAAATGACCTTAATGTTAATCCAATGGCATAAATAAACTTATCGGATGCACAAGATTGGCTAAAACACCTAATTCGACTAGAATACCTCTAGGGTGGACGAAAATGACGTAAATTTTAATCTAATAACACAAACACACCTATTGGATGCACATAATTGGTTAAAAACCCTAATTGGACAAGAGTAAGCCTAGGGAGGACGAAAATGACTTAAATGTTCATCCAGTGACACAAACACACCTATTTGATGCACAAGATTGGTTAAAAACCCTAATTGGACAAGAATAAAACTAGGGAGGACGAAAATGACATAAATGTTAATCCAATGACACAAACACACCAATTGGATGCACAAGATTGGTTTAAAACCCTAATTGGAGGAGAATAAGTCTAGGGAGGACGAAAATGACCTAAATGGTAATCCTACGACACAAACAAACCAATTGGATTCACAAAATTGGTTAAAAGCCTAATTAGACATGAATAAGCCTTGGTAGTACGAAAATGATACAAACATACCAATTGGACTAGGGACGACAAAAATGACCTTAATATTACTCCAATAATACAAACAAACCTATTGGATGCACTAGATTTGTTTAAAAACCTAATTGGACAAGAATAAGCCTAGGGAAGACAAAAATGACCTAAATGTTCATCCATTGACACAAACACACCTATTGGACTCACAAGATTGGTTAAAAACCAAAGTTGGACTAGAATAAACCTAGAGAGGACGAAAATGACCTTAATGTTAATCCAATGGCACAAATAAACTTATCGGATGCACAAGAATGGCCAAAACACCTAATTCGACTAGAATATCTCTAGGGTGGACGAAAATGACCTAAATGTTAATCTAATAACACAAACACCCCTATTGGACGAAAAACACACCTATTTGATGCACAAGATTGGTTAAAAACCCTAATTGGACAAGAATAAGACTAAGGAGGACGAAAATGACCTTAATGTTCATCCAATGAGACAAACACACCTATTGGATGCACAAGATTGGTTAAAATCCCTAATTGGACAAGAATAAGCCTAGGGAGGACAAAAATGACCTAAATGTTCATCCAATGACACAAACACACCTATTGGATGCAAAAGATTGTTTAATAACCCAAATTGGACTAGAATAAGCCTAGAGAGGAAAAAAATGACCTAATTGGTATCCAATGACACAAATGAACTTATTGGATGCATAAGATTGGTTCAAAACGCTAATTGGACTAGAAAAAGACTAGGTAGGACGAAAATGACCTAAATGTTACGCAGATGATACCAATGAACTTATTGGATGCATAAGATTTGTTAAAAATGCTAATTGGACTAGAATAAGACTAGGGACGACAAAAATGACCTTAATATTACTCCAATAATACAAACAAACCTATTGGATGCACTAGATTTGTTTAAAAACCTAATTGGACAAGAATAAGCCTAGGGAAGACAAAAATGACCTAAATGTTCATCTAATGACACAAACACATCTATTGGACTCACAAGATTGGTTAAAAACCAAAGTTGGACTAGAATAAACCTAGAGAGGACGAAAATGACCTTAATGTTAATCCAATGGCACAAATAAACTTATCGGATGCACAAGATTGGCCAAAACACCTAATTCGACTAGAATACCTCTAGGGTGGACGAAAATGACCTAAATGTTAATCTAATAACACAAACACCCCTATTGGATTCACAAGATTGGTTAAAATCCCTAATTGGACAAGAATAAGCCTAGGGAGGACGAAAATGACTTAAATGTTCATCCAATGATACAAACACACTTATTTGATGCACAAGATTATTTTAAAACCCCTAATTGATAAGAATAAGCCTAAGGAGGACGATAATGACCTAAATGTTAATCCAATGACAAAAACACACCTATTGGATGTATCAGATTGGTTAAAAACCCTAGTTGGACAAGAATAAGCCTAGGGAGGACGAAAATCACCTAAGTTTTAATCCAATGACACAAATGAACTTATTGGATGCACAAGATTGGTTAAAAACCCTAATTGGAGTATAATAAGGCTTTGGAAGACAAAAGTGACCTAAATGTTAATCCAATAACACAAACACACCTATTGGATTTATGAGATTGGTTAAAAACCTTAATTGGACAAGAATAAGCATAGGGTAGATGAATATGACCTAAATGTAAATCGAGTGACACAAAGACACCTATTTGATGTACGAGATAGGTTAAAAACCCTAATTGGACAAGAATAGACTAAGTAGGACGAAAATGACCTAAATGTTCATCCAATGACACAAACACACCTATTGGATGCACAAAATGGGTTAAAAACCCAAATTTGACTAGAATAAGCCTAGAGAGGACGAAAATGACCTAAATTTTAATCCAATAACACAAACACACCTATTGGATGTATGAGATTGGTTAAAAGCTTTAATTGGACGAGAATCAGCCCAGGGAGGATGAAAGTGACCTAAATTTTAATCCAATGACACAAACACACCTATTGGATGTATGAGATTGGTTAACAACCCTAATTGGACAAGAATAAGCCTATGGAGGACGAAAATGACCTAAATCTTAATCCAATGACACAAATGAACTTATTGGATGCACAAGAGTGGTTAAAACCCTAATTGGAGTAGAATGAGGCTTGGGAGGACAAAAGTGAACTAAATGTTAATCCAATAACACAAACACACCTATTGGATTTTTGAGATTGGTAAAAACCTTAATTGGACAAGAATAAGGCTAGGGTGGATGAAAATGACCTAATTGTTAATCGAGTGACACAAACACACCTATTTGATGTACGAGATTGGTTAAAAACCCTAATTGGACAAGAATAAACTAAGGAGGACAAAAAAGACCTAAAGGTTCATCCAATGACACAAACACACCTACTAGATGCACAAGATTGGCTAAAATTCCAAATTGGACTAGAATAAGCCTTGAGAGGACGAAAATGACCTAAATGTTAATCCAATGACTCAAATGAAATTATTGGATGCACAAGATTGGTTAAAAACCCTAATTGGAGTAGAATAAGGCTAGGGGGGATGAAAATGACCAAAATGTTAATCCAACGACACAAAGACACCTATTGTTAAAAACCCGAACTATACAAGAATAAGACTACGGAGGACGAAGATGACCTAAATGTTAATCCAATGACACAAATGAACTTAATGGATGCCCAAGGTTAGTTAAAAACCCTAATTGGACTCGAATATGCCTAGAGAGGATGAAAACGATTTGAATGTTACTCCATTGACACAAACACAACTATTGGATGCACAAGATTGTTTAAAAAGCCTAAATAGACAAGAATAACTCTAGGGAGGACGGAAATGACCGAAATTTTAATCCAATGACACAAACATACCAATTGGATGCACAAGATTGGTTAAATACCCTAATTGGACTAGACTAAGCCTAGGGAGGAAGAAAATGACCAAAATGTTATTCCAATGACAAAAATGAACTTATTTTATGCACAAGATTGGGTAAAAACCCTAATTGGAATAGAATAAGGCTAGGTAGGACAAATATGACCTAAATGTTAATATAAGGACACAAAAACACCCATTGGATGTACGAGATTGGTTAAAAACCCAAATTGGACAAGAATAAGCCAATGGAGGACGAAAATGACCTAAACGTTAATCCAATGTTACAAATTATTATTGGATGCACACGATTGGTTAAAAACACTAATTGGAGAAGAATAAGCCTACCGAGGATGAAAATGACCTAAATGTCCATCCAATGACACAAACACACCTATTGCATTAGCAAGATTTGTTAAAACCCTAATTGGACAAGAATAAACCTAAGGAGGAAGAAAATGACGTAAATGTTAATCCAACGACACAAATACACCAATTGGATGAACAAGATTAGTTAAAAACCCTAATTAAACAATAATAAGCAAAGGGAGGAAGAAAATGCCCTAAATACTAATCCAATGACACAAACACTCCAATTGGATGCACAAGATTGGTTAAAAACCCTAATTGGAAAAGAATAAACTTAGGGAGGATTATAGTGACCTAAATGTTAATCTAATGACACAAACACACCAATTAGATGCACAAGATTTGTTAAAAAAACTAATTTGACAAGAATAAGCCTAGGGAGGACGAAAATGATCTAAATGTTAATCCTATGACACAATCACACCTATTGGATGCATAAAATTGGATAAAACCCTAACTGGACAAGAATAAGCCCAGGGAGGACAAAAATGACCTAAATGTTAATCCAACGACACAAACACACCAATTGAATGCACAAGATTAGTTAAAAACCCTATTTTGAAAATAATGAGCCAAGGGAGGACTAAAATGACCTAAATGTTAATCCAATGACACAAACACACATGTTGAATGCTCAAGATTGGTTAAAAAGCCGAATATGACAAGAATACGCCTAGGACGGACGAAAATAACTTAAATGTTATTCAATTGACAAAAACACTCCTTTCAGATGCACAAGATTGGTGAAAAACCCTAATTGCAGAAGAATAAGCCTAGGGAGTACGAAAATGACCTAAATGTTAATCCAATGACACAAATACAGCTATTGGATGCAAAAGATTGGTTGAAAACCCTAATTCAACAAGAAATAGCTTATCGGAAAGAAAATGAGCTAAATGTTTACCCAATGACAGAAACCCACCTATTAGAGGCACAAGATTGGATAAAAACCCTAATTGGATGCACATGATTGGTAAAAAACCCTAATTGGACAAGAATAAGCCTAGGGAGGACATAAATGACCTAAATGTTTATCCAATGGCACAACCAAACCAATTGGATGTACGAGATTGGTTAGAACCCCTAATTGGACCAGAATAAGCCCAAGGAGGACGAAAATAACCTAAATAATAATCCAATGTCACAAATGAACATATTGGATGCACCATATTAGGTACAAACTCTAATTGGACAAGAATAATGCTAGGGAGAACAATAATGACCTAAATGTAAATCCAATGACACAAACACACCTATTGGGTGTACGAGATTGGTTAAAAACCATATTGGACTAGAATAAACCTTGGACAAGAATAAGCCTAGGGAGGTTGAAAATCACCGAAATGATCAATCAATGACACAAACACATCTATTGGATGCACAAGATTGGTTAAAAACCCTAATTGGACAAGAATAAGCTCAGCCAGGACGAAAATGACCTAAATGTTCATCCAATGACACAAACACGCCTATTGGATGCACAAGATTGGTCAAAACCCCAATTGGACTAGAATAAGCCAAAAGTGGACGAAAATGACCCAAGTGTTAATCCAATGAAACTAAAGAACTTATAGGATGCCCAAGATTGCTTAAAAACCCTAATTGCACAAGAATAAGCCTAAGGAGGATGAAAATGACCGAAATGTTAATCCAATGACACAAACACACCAATTGGATGCACAGGATTGCATAAATACCCCCAATTGGACTATAATAAGCCTGGGGAGGAAGAAAATGACCTAAATGTTAATCCAATGACACAAATGAACTTATAGGATGCACTAGATTTGTTTAAAAACCTAATTGGACAAGAATAAGCCTAGGGAAGACAAAAATGACGTAAATGTTCATCTAATGACACAAACACACCTATTGGACTCACAAGATTGATTAAAAACCAAAATTGGACTAGAATAAACCTAGAGAGGACGAAAATGACCTTAATGTTAATCCAATGGCATAAATAAACTTATCGGATGCACAAGATTGGCTAAAACACCTAATTCGACTAGAATACCTCTAGGGTGGACGAAAATGACGTAAATTTTAATCTAATAACACAAACACACCTATTGGATGCACAGGATTGGTTAAAAACCCTAATTGGACAAGAGTAAGCCTAGGGAGGACGAAAATGACTTAAATGTTCATCCAGTGACACAAACACACCTATTTAATGCACAAGATTGGTTAAAAACCCTAATTGGACAAGAATAAAACTAGGGAGGACGAAAATGACATAAATGTTAATCCAATGACACAAACACACCAATTGGATGCACAAGATTGGTTTAAAACCCTAATTGGAGGAGAATAAGTCTAGGGAGGACGAAAATGACCTAAATGGTAATCCTACGACACAAACAAACCAATTGGATTCACAAAATTGGTTAAAAGCCTAATTAGACATGAATAAGCCTTGGTAGTACGAAAATGATACAAACATACCAATTGGACTAGGGACGACAAAAATGACCTTAATATTACTCCAATAATACAAACAAACCTATTGGATGCACTAGATTTGTTTAAAAACCTAATAGGACAAGAATAAGCCTAGGGAAGACAAAAATGACCTAAATGTTCATCCATTGACACAAACACACCTATTGGACTCACAAGATTGGTTAAAAACCAAAGTTGGACTAGAATAAACCTAGAGAGGACGAAAATGACCTTAATGTTAATCCAATGGCACAAATAAACTTATCGGATGCACAAGAATGGCCAAAACACCTAATTCGACTAGAATATCTCTAGGGTGGACGAAAATGACCTAAATGTTAATCTAATAACACAAACACCCCTATTGGACGAAAAACACACCTATTTGATGCACAAGATTGGTTAAAAACCCTAATTGGACAAGAATAAGACTAAGGAGGACGAAAATGACCTTAATGTTCATCCAATGAGACAAACACACCTATTGGATGCACAAGATTGGTTAAAATCCCTAATTGGACAAGAATAAGCCTAGGGAGGACAAAAATGACCTAAATGTTCATCCAATGACACAAACACACCTATTGGATGCAAAAGATTGTTTAATAACCCAAATTGGACTAGAATAAGCCTAGAGAGGAAAAAAATGACCTAATTGGTATCCAATGACACAAATGAACTTATTGGATGCATAAGATTGGTTCAAAACGCAAATTGGACTAGAAAAAGACTAGGTAGGACGAAAATGACCTAAATGTTACGCAGATGATACCAATGAACTTATTGGATGCATAAGATTTGTTAAAAATGCTAATTGGACTAGAATAAGACTAGGGACGACAAAAATGACCTTAATATTACTCCAATAATACAAACAAACCTATTGGATGCACTAGATTTGTTTAAAAACCTAATTGGACAAGAATAAGCCTAGGGAAGACAAAAATGACCTAAATGTTCATCTAATGACACAAACACATCTATTGGACTCACAAGATTGGTTAAAAACCAAAGTTGGACTAGAATAAACCTAGAGAGGACGAAAATGACCTTAATGTTAATCCAATGGCACAAATAAACTTATCGGATGCACAAGATTGGCCAAAACACCTAATTCGACTAGAATACCTCTAGGGTGGACGAAAATGACCTAAATGTTAATCTAATAACACAAACACCCCTATTGGATTCACAAGATTGGTTAAAAACCCTAATTGGACAAGAATAAGCATAGGGAGGACGAAAATGACTTAAATGTTCATCCAATGATACAAACACACTTATTTGATGCACAAGATTATTTTAAAACCCCTAATTGATAAGAATAAGCCTAAGGAGGACGATAATGACCTAAATGTTAATCCAATGACAAAAACACACCTATTGGATGTATCAGATTGGTTAAAAACCCTAGTTCGACAAGAATAAGCCTAGGGAGGACGAAAATCACCTAAGTTTTAATCCAATGACACAAATGAACTTATTGGATGCACAAGATTGGTTAAAAACCCTAATTGGAGTATAATAAGGCTTTGGAAGACAAAAGTGACCTAAATGTTAATCCAATAACACAAACACACCTATTGGATTTATGAGATTGGTTAAAAACCTTAATTGGACAAGAATAAGCATAGGGTAGATGAATATGACCTAAATGTAAATCGAGTGACACAAACACACCTATTTGATGTACGAGATTGGTTAAAAACCCTAATTGGACAAGAATAGACTAAGTAGGACGAAAATGACCTAAATGTTCATCCAATGACACAAACACACCTATTGGATGCACAAAATGGGTTAAAAACCCAAATTTGACTAGAGTAAGCCTAGAGAGGACGAAAATGACCTAAATTTTAATCCAATAACACAAACACACCTATTGGATGTATGAGATTGGTTAAAAGCTTTAATTGGACGAGAATCAGCCCAGGGAGGATGAAAGTGACCTAAATTTTAATCCAATGACACAAATACAGCTATTGGATGCAAAAGATTGGTTGAAAACCCTAATTCAACAAGAAATAGCTTATCGGAAAGAAAATGAGCTAAATGTTTACCCAATGACAGAAACCCACCTATTAGAGGCACAAGATTGGATAAAAACCCTAATTGGATGCACATGATTGGTAAAAAACCCTAATTGGACAAGAATAAGCCTAGGGAGGACATAAATGAC
>JBBPBR010000006.1:31420576-31434922 GCA_037974775.1 Cicer pinnatifidum
CCTATTGGATGTATGAGATTGGTTAACAACCCTAATTGGACAAGAATAAGCCTATGGAGGACGAAAATGACCTAAATCTTAATCCAATGACACAAATGAACTTATTGGATGCACAAGAGTGGTTAAAACCCTAATTGGAGTAGAATGAGGCTTGGGAGGACAAAAGTGAACTAAATGTTAATCCAATAACACAAACACACCTATTGGATTTATGAGATTGGTTAAAAACCTTAATTGGACAAGAATAAGGCTAGGGTGGATGAAAATGACCTAAATGTTAATCGAGTGACACAAACACACCTATTTGATGTACGTGATTGGTTAAAAACCCTAATTGGACAAGAATAAACTAAGGAGGACGAAAATGACCTAAACGTTCATCCAATGACACAAACACACCTACTGGATGCACAAGATTGGCTAAAATTCCAAATTGGACTAGAATAAGCCTTGAGAGGACGAAAATGACCTAAATGTTAATCCAATGACTCAAATGAAATTATTGGATGCACAAGATTGGTTAAAAACCCTAATTGGAGTAGAATAAGGCTAGGGGGGATGAAAATGACCAAAATGTTAATCCAACGACACAAAGACACCTATTGTTAAAAACCCGAACTATACAAGAATAAGACTACGGAGGACGAAGATGACCTAAATGTTAATCCAATGACACAAATGAACTTATTGGATGCCCAAGGTTAGTTAAAAACCCTAATTGGACTCGAATATGCCTAGAGAGGATGAAAACGATTTGAATGTTACTCCATTGACACAAACACAACTATTGGATGCACAAGATTGTTTAAAAAGCCTAAATAGACAAGAATAACTCTAGGGAGGACGGAAATGACCGAAATTTTAATCCAATGACACAAACATACCAATTGGATGCACAAGATTGGTTAAATACCCTAATTGGACTAGACTAAGCCTAGGGAGGAAGAAAATGACCAAAATGTTATTCCAATGACAAAAATTAACTTATTTTATGCACAAGATTGGGTAAAAACCCTAATTGGAATAGAATAAGGCTAGGTAGGACAAATATGACCTATATGTTAATATAAGGACACAAAAACACCCATTGGATGTACGAGATTGGTTAAAAACCCAAATTGGACAAGAATAAGCCAATGGAGGACGAAAATGACCTAAACATTAATCCAATGTTACAAATTATTATTGGATGCACACGATTGGTTAAAAACACTAATTGGAGAAGAATAAGCCTACCGAGGACGAAAATGACCTAAATGTCCATCCAATGACACAAACACACCTATTGCATTAGCAAGATTTGTTAAAACCCTAATTGGACAAGAATAAACCTAAGGAGGAAGAAAATGACGTAAATGTTAATCCAACGACACAAATACACCAATTGGATGAACAAGATTAGTTAAAAACCCTAATTAAACAATAATAAGAAAAGGGAGGAAGAAACTGCCCTAAATACTAATCCAATGACACAAACACTCCAATTGGATGCACAAGATTGGTTAAAAACCCTAATTGGAAAAGAATAAACTTAGGGAGGATTATAGTGACCTAAATGTTAATCTAATGACACAAACACACCAATTAGATGCACAAGATTTGTTAAAAAAACTAATTTGACAAGAATAAGCCTAGGGAGGACGAAAATGATCTAAATGTTAATCCTATGACACAATCACACCTATTGGATGCATAAAATTGGATAAAACCCTAATTGGACAAGAATAAGCCCAGGGAGGACAAAAATGACCTAAATGTTAATCCAACGACACAAACACACCAATTGAATGCACAAGATTAGTTAAAAACCCTATTTTGAAAATAATGAGCCAAGGGAGGACTAAAATGACCTAAATGTTAATCCAATGACACAAACACACCTGTTGAATGCTCAAGATTGGTTAAAAAGCCGAATCTGACAAGAATACGCCTAGGACGGACGAAAATAACTTAAATGTTATTCAATTGACAAAAACACTCCTTTAAGATGCACAAGATTGGTGAAAAACCCTAATTGCAGAAGAATAAGCCTAGGGAGTACGAAAATGACCTAAATGTTAATCCAATGACACAAATACAGCTATTGGATGCAAAAGATTGGTTGAAAACCCTAATTCAACAAGAAATAGCTTATCGGAAAGAAAATGAGCTAAATGTTTACCCAATGACAGAAACCCACCTATTAGAGGCACAAGATTGGATAAAAACCCTAATTGGATGCACATGATTGGTAAAAAACCCTAATTGGACAAGAATAAGCCTAGGGAGGACATAAATGACCTAAATGTTTATCCAATGGCACAACCAAACCAATTGGATGTACGAGATTGGTTAGAACCCCTAATTGGACCAGAATAAGCCCAAGGAGGACGAAAATAACCTAAATAATAATCCAATGTCACAAATGAACATATTGGATGCACCATATTAGGTACAAACTCTAATTGGACAAGAATAATGCTAGGGAGAACAATAATGACCTAAATGTAAATCCAATGACACAAACACACCTATTGGATGTACGAGATTAGTTAAGAACCATATTGGACTAGAATAAACCTTGGACAAGAATAAGCCTAGGGAGGTTGAAAATCACCGAAATGATCAATCAATGAAACAAACACATCTATTGGATGCACTAGATTGGTTAAAAACCCTAATTGGACAAGAATAAGCTCAGCCAGGACGAAAATGACCTAAATGTTCATCCAACGACACAAACACGTCTATTGGATGCACAAGATTGGTCAAAACCCCAATTGGACTAGAATAAGCCAAAAGTGGACGAAAATGACCCAAGTGTTAATCCAATGAAACTAAAGAACTTATAGGATGCCCAAGATTGCTTAAAAACCCTAATTGCACAAGAATAAGACTAAGGAGGATGAAAATGACCGAAATGTTAATCCAATGACACAAACACACCAATTGGATGCACAGGATTGCATAAATACCCCCAATTGGACTTTAATAAGCCTGGGGAGGAAGAAAATGACCTAAATGTAAATCCAATGACACAAATGAACTTATAGGATGCACTAGATTTGTTTAAAAACCTAATTGGACAAGAATAAGCCTAGGGAAGACAAAAATGACGTAAATGTTCATCTAATGACACAAACACACCTATTGGACTCACAAGATTGATTAAAAACCAAAATTGGACTAGAATAAACCTAGAGAGGACGAAAATGACCTTAATGTTAATCCAATGGCATAAATAAACTTATCGGATGCACAAGATTGGCTAAAACACCTAATTCGACTAGAATACCTCTAGGGTGGACGAAAATGACGTAAATTTTAATCTAATAACACAAACACACCTATTGGATGCACAGGATTGGTTAAAAACCCTAATTGGACAAGAGTAAGCCTAGGGAGGACGAAAATGACTTAAATGTTCATCCAGTGACACAAACACACCTATTTGATGCACAAGATTGGTTAAAAACCCTAATTGGACAAGAATAAAACTAGGGAGGACGAAAATGACATAAATGTTAATCCAATGACACAAACACACCAATTGGATGCACAAGACTGGTTTAAAACCCTAATTGGAGGAGAATAAGTCTAGGGAGGACGAAAATGACCTAAATGGTAATCCTACGACACAAACAAACCAATTGGATTCACAAAATTGGTTAAAAGCCTAATTTGACAAGAATAAAACTAGGGAGGACGAAAATGACGTAAATGGTAATCCAATGACACAAACACACCTATTGGATGCACAAGATTGTTTAAATACCCTAATTGGACTAGAATAAGCCTATAGAAGAAGAAAATGACCTAAATGTTAATTATATGACACAAATGAATTTATTGGAAACACAAAATTGTTTAAAAATCCTAATTGAAAAGAATAAGCCTAAGGAGGAGGAAAATGACCTAAATGTTAATCCAATGACAAAAACACACCTATTGGATGTATTAGATTGGTTAAAAACCCTAATTGGACAAGAATAAGCCTAGGGAGGACGAAAATGACCTAAATGTTCATCCAATGAGTCAAATGAACTTATTGGACGCACAAGATTGTTTAAAAACCCTAATTGAAAAGAATAAGCCTAAGGAAGATGAAAAAGACCTAAATGTTAATCCTATGACACAAAGACACCTATTGGATGCACAAGATTGGCTAAAAATCCAAATTCGACTAGAGTAAGCCTTGAGAGGACGAAAATGACCTAAATGTTAATCCAATGACTCAAATGAACTTATTGGACGCACAAGATTGTTTAAAAACCCTAATTGAAAAGAATAAGCCTAAGGAAAAAGACCTAAATGTTAATCCTATGACACAAAGACACCTATTGGATGTATGAGATTGGTTAAAAACCCTAATTGGACAAGAATAAGCCTAAGGAGGACAAAAATGACCTAAATGTTCATCCAATGACACAAACACACCTATTGGATGCACAAGATTGGCTAAAAATCCAAATTGGACTAGAGTAAGCCTTGAGAGGACGAAAATGACCTAAATGTTAATCCAATGACTCAAATGAACTTATTGGACGCACAAGATTGTTTAAAAACCCTAATTGAAAAGAATAAGCCTAAGGAAGATGAAAAAGACCTAAATGTTAATCCTATGACACAAAGACACCTATTGGATGTATGAGATTGGTTAAAAACCCTAATTGGACAAGAATAAGCCTAAGGAGGACAAAAATGACCTAAATGTTCATCCAATGACACAAACACACCTATTGGATGCAAAAGATTGTTTAATAACCCAAATTGGACTAGAATAAGCCTAGAGAGGAAAAAAAAGACCTAATTGTTATCCAATGACACAAATGAACTTATTGGATGCATAAGATTGGTTTAAAACACTAATTGGACTAGAATAAGACTAGGGAGGACGATAATAACCTAAATGTTACGCAGATGATACCGATGAACTTATTGGATGCCTAAGATTTGTTAAAAATGCTAATTGGTCTAGAATAAGACTAGGGACGACAAAAATGACCTTAATATTACTCCAATAATACAAACAAACCTATTGGATGCATTAGATTTGTTAAAAAACCTAATTGGACAAGAATAAGCCTAGGGAAGACAAAAATGACGTAAATGTTCATCCAATGACACAAACACACCTATTGGACTCACAAGATTGGTTAAAAACAAAAATTGGACTAGAATAAACCTAGAGAGGACGAAAATGACCTTAATGTTAATCCAATGGCACAAATAAACTTATCGGATGCACAAGATTGGCTAAAACACCTAATTCGACTAGAATACCTCTAGGGTAGACGAAAATGACCTAAATGTTAATCTAATAACACAAACACACCTATTGGATGCACAAGATTGGTTAAAAACCCTAATTGGACAAGAATAAGCCTAGGGAGGACGAAAATGTCTTAAATGTTTATCCAATGACATAAACACACCTATTGGATGCAAAAGATTGTTTAATAACCCAAATTGGACTAGAATAAGCTTAGAGACGAAAAAAATGACCTAATTGGTATCCAATGACACAAATGAACTTATTGGATGCATAAGATTGGTTCAAAACGCTAACTGGACTAGAATAAGACTAGGGAGGACGAAATTGACCTAAATGTTACGCAGATGATACCAATGAACTTATTGGATGCATAAGATTTGTTAAAAATGCTAATTGGACTAGAATAAGACTAGGGACGACAAAAATGACCTTAATATTACTCCAATAATACAAACAAACCAATTGGATGCACTAGATTTGTTAAAAAACCTAATTGGACAAGAATAAGCCTAGGGAAGACAAAAATGACGTAAATGTTCATCCAATGACACAAACACACCTATTGGACTCACAAGATTGGTTAAAAACCAAAATTGGACTAGAATAAACCTAGAGAGGACGAAAATGACCTTAATGTTAATCCAATGGCACAAATAAACTTATCAGATGCACAAGATTGCTAAAACACCTAATTCGACTAGAATACCTCTATGGTGGACGAAAATGACCTAAATGTAAATCTAATAACACAAACACACCTATTGGATGCACAAGATTGGTTAAAAACCCTAATTGGACAAGAGTAAGCCTAGCGAGGACGAAAATGACTTAAATGTTCATCCAATGACACAAACACACCTATTGGATGCAAAAGATTGTTTAATAACCCAAATTGGACTAGAATAAGCCTAGAGATGAAAAAAATGACCTAATTGGTATCCAATGACACAAATGAACTTATTGGATGCATAAGATTGGTTCAAAACGCTAATTGGACTAGAATAAGACTAGGGAGGACGAAATTGACCTAAATGTTACACAGATGATACCAATGAACTTATTAGATGCATAAGATTTGTTAAAAATGCTAATTGGACTAGAATAAGACTAGGGACGACAAAAATGACCTTAATATTACTCCAATAATACAAACAAACCTATTGGATGCACTAGATTTGTTAAAAAACCTAATTGGACAAGAATAAGCCTAGGGAAGACAAAAATCACGTAATAGTTGATCCAATGACACAAACACACCTATTGGACTCACAAGATTGGTTAAAAACCAAAATTGGACTAGAATAAACCTAGAGAGGACGAAAATGACCTTAATGTTAATACAATGGCACAAATAAACTTATCGGATGAACAAGATTGGCTAAAACACCTAATTCGACTAGAATATTTCTAGGGTGGACGAAAATGACCTAAATGTTAATCTAATAACACAAACACACCTATTGGATGCACAAGATTGGTTAAAAACCCTAATTGGACAAGAGTAAGCCTTGGGAGGACGAAAATCACTTAAATGTTCATCCAATGACACAAACACACCTATTGGATGCAAAAGATTGTTTAATAACCCAAATTGGACTAATATTAGCCTAGAGAGGAAAAAAAATGACCTAATTGGTATCCAATGACACAAATGAACTTATTGGTTGCATAAGATTGGTTCAAAACGCTAATTGGACTAGAATAAGACTAAGGAGGACGATATTGACCTAAATGTTACGCAGATGATACCAATGAACTTATTGGATGCATAAGATTTGTTAAAAATGCTAATTGGACTAGAATAAGACTAAGGACGACAAAAATGACCTTAATATTACTCCAATAATACAAACAAACCTATTGGATGCACTAGATTTGTTAAAAAAACCTAATTGGACAAGAATAAGCCTAGGGAAGACAAAAATGACGTAAATGTTCATCCAATGACACAAACCCAACAAAAATTGGACTAGAATAAACCTAGAGAGGACGAAAATGACCTTAACGTTAATCCAATGGCACAAATAAACTTATCGGATGCACAAGATTGGCTAAAACACCTAATTCGACTAGAATACCTCTAGGGTGGACGAAAATGACCTAAATGTTAATCTAATAACACAAACACACCTATTGGATGCACAAGATTGGTTAAAAACCCTAATTGGACAAGAGTAAGCCTAGGGAGGACGAAAATGACTTAAATGTTCATCCAATGATACAAACAAACCTAGTAGATGCACAAGATTGTCTAAAACCCCTAATTGAAAAGAAAAAGCCTAAGGAGGACGATAATGACCTAAATGTTAATCCAATGGCAGAAACACACCTATTGGATGTATCAGATTGGTTAAAAACCCTAGTTGGACAAGAATAAGCCTTGGGAGGACGAAAATCACCTAAGTTTTAATCCAATGACACAAATAAAGTTATTGGATGCACAAGATTGGTTAAATACCCTAATTGGAGTAGAATAAGGCTTTGGAAGACAAAAGCGACCTAAATGTTAATCCAATAACACAAACACACCTATTGGATTTATGAGATTGGTTAAAAACCTTAATTGGACAAGAATAAGCCTAGGGTAGATGAATATGACCTAAATGTAAATCGAGTGACACAAACACACCTATTTGATGTACGAGATTGGTTAAAAACCCTAATTGGACAAGAATAGACTAAGTAGGACGAAAATGACCTAAATGTTCATCCAATGACACAAACACACCTATTGGATGCACAAGATTGGTTACAAACCCAAGTTTGACTAGAATAAGCCTAGAGAGGACAAAAATGACCTAAATTTTAATCCAATAACACAAGCACACCTATTGGATGTACGAGATTGGTTAAAAACTTTAATTGGACAAGAATAAGCCCAGGGAGGATGAAAATGACCTAAATGTTAATCCAATGACACAAACACACCTATTGGATGCACAAGATTGGTTAAAAATCCAAATTGGACTAGAATAAGCCTTGAGAGGACGAGAATGACCTAAATGTTAATCCAATGTCTCAAATGAACTTATTGGACGCACAAGATTGTTTAAAAACCCTAATTGAAAAGAATAAGCCTAAGGAAGATAAAAATAAACTAAACTTTAATCCAATGACAAAAAGACACCTATTGGATGTATGAGATTGGTTAACAATCCTAATTGGACAAGAATAAGCCTATGGAGGACGAAAATGACCTAAATGTTAATCCAATGACACAAATGAACTTATTGGATGCATAAGATTGGTTTAAAACCCTAATTGGAGTAGAATGAGGCTTGGGAGGACAAAAGTGACCTAAATGTTAATCCAATAACACAAACACACCTAAATGTTAATCGAGTGACACAAACACACCTATTTGATGTACGTGATTGGTTAAAAACCCAAATTGGACAAGAATAAACTAAGGAGGACGAAAATGACCTAAACGTTCATCCAATGACCCAAACAAACCTACTGGATGCACAAGATTGGCTAAAAATCCAAATTGGACTTGAATAAGCCTTGAGAGGACGAAAATGACCTAAATGTTAATCCAATGACTCAAATGAACTTATTGGACGCACAAGATTGTTTAAAAATCCTAATTGACAAGAATAAGACTAAGGAAGATGAAAATGACCTAAATGTTCATCCCATGACACAAACACACGTATTGGATGTATGAGATTGGTTAAAAACCTTCATTAGACAAGAATAAGCATAGGGGGACGAAAATGACCTAAATGTTAATCCAATGACACAAACGAACTTATTGGATGCACAAGATTGGTTAAAAACCCTAATTGGAGTAGAATACGGCTTCAGAGGACAAAAATGGCTTAAATGTTAATCCAATAACACAAACACACCTATTGGATATACGAGATTGGTTAAAAACCTAATTGGACAACAACAAGCCTAGGCAGGACGAAAATGACCTAAATGATCATGCAATGACACAAACACACCTATCGGATGCACAAGATTGGTTTAAAACGAAAATTGGACTAGAATAAGCCTAGAGCGGACAAAAATCACTTAAATGTTAATACAATGACACAAATGAACTTATCGAATGTATAAGATTGGTTAAAAACCCTAATTTGACAAGAATAAGCGTAGGGAGGACGAAACTGACCAAATGTTAATCCAATGACACAAACACACCTATTTGATGCACAAGATTGGTTAAAAACCCTAATTGGACAAGAATAAGACTAAGGAGGACGAAAATGACCTTAATGTTACTCCAATGATACAAACACACCTATTGGATGCACAAGATTGGTTAAAAACTCTAATTGGACAAGAATAAGCTTATGGAGGACGAAAATGACCTAAATGTTAATCCAACGAGACAAACACACCAATTGGATGCCCAACATTAGTTAAAAACCCTAGTTGGACAACAATAAGCCCAGGAAGGACAAAAAATGACCAAAATGTTGATCCAATGACACAAACACACCTATTGGATGCACAAGATTGTTTAATAACCCAAATTGGACTAGAATAAGCCAAGAGAGTACGAAAATGACCTAAATGGTAATCCAATGACACAAATGAACTTATTGGATGCATAAGATTTGTTAAAAATGCTAATTAGACTAGAATAAGGCTAGGGACGAAAAAAAATGACCTTAATATTACTCCAATAATACAAACACACCTATTGGATGCACTAGATATGTTAAAAAAACTTGTTTGGACAAGAATAAGCCTAGGGAAGACAAAAATGACCTAAATGTTCATCCAATGACACAAACACACCTATTGGACTCACAAGATTGGTTAAAAAGCCAAATTGGACTAGAATAAACCTAGAGAGGACGAAAATGACCTTAAGGTTAATCCAATGGCACAAATAAACTTATCGGATGCACAAGATTGGCTAAAACACCTAATTCGACTAGAAAACCTCTAGGGAGGACGAAAATGACCTAAATGATAATCCAATGACACAAACACACCTGTTGGATGCCCAAGATTGGTTAAAAACCCAATTGGACAAGAATAAGCCTAGGGAGGAAGAAAATGACCTAAATGTTAATCCAATGATACAAACAAACCTATTGGATGCACAAGATTTAATAAAACCCTAATTGGACAAGAATAAGCCTATGGATGAGGAAAATGACCTAAAAGTTAATCCAATGACACAAATGAACTTATTGGATTCACAAGATTGCTTAAAAACCCTAATTGGACTTGAATAGGTCTAGGGAGGAAAAAAATGGCATAAATGTTCATCCAATGTCACAAACACACCTATTGGATGCACAAGATTGTTTAATAACCCAATTTGGACTAGAAAAAGTCTAGAGAGGACAAAAATGACTTAAATGGTAATCCAATGACACAAATGAACTTATTGGATGCACAAGATTGGTTAAAAACCCTATTTTGACAAGAATAAAACTAGGGAGGACGAAAATGATGTAAATGTTAATCCAATGACACAAACACACCTATTGGATGCACAAGATTGGTTAAATACCCTAATTGGACTAGAATAAGCCTACAGAGGAAGAAAATGACCTAAATGTTAATTTTACGACACAAATGAACTTATTGGATGCACAACATTGTTTAAAAACCCTAATTGAAAAGAATAATCCTAAGGAGTACGAAAATGACCTAAATGTTGATCCAATGACAAAAACTCACCTATTGGATGTATCAGACTAGTTAAAAACCCTAATTGGACAAGAATAAGCCTAGGGAGGACGAAAGTGACCTAAATGTTAATACAATGACACAAATGAAATTATTGGATGCACAAGATTGGTTAAAAACCCTAATTGGAGTAGACAAAGGCTTT
This sequence comes from Cicer pinnatifidum, assembly GCA_037974775.1. Classification (NCBI taxonomy): domain Eukaryota; kingdom Viridiplantae; phylum Streptophyta; class Magnoliopsida; order Fabales; family Fabaceae; genus Cicer; species Cicer pinnatifidum. Next base: position 31,431,637 of record JBBPBR010000006.1, read on the forward strand.
GGAGGACAAAAGTGACCTAAATGTTAATCCAATAAAACAAACACACCCATTGGATTTACGAGATTGGTTAAAAACCTTAGTTGGACAAGAATAAGCCTAGGGTGGATGAAAATGACCATAATGTTAATCGAGTGACACAAACACACCTATTTGATGTACGTGATGGGTTAAAAACCCTAATTGGACAAGAATAAACTAAGGAGGACGAAAATGACCTAAATGTTCATCCAATGACACAAGCACACCTATTGGATGCACAAGATTGGCTAAAAATCTAAATTGGACTAGAATAAGCCTTGAGAGGACGAAAATGACCTAAATGTTAATCCAATGCCTCAAATAAACTTATTGGACCCACAAGATTGTTTAAAAACCCTAATTTAAAAGAATAAGCAGAAGGAAGATGAAAATGACCTAAATGTTAATCCTATGACACAAAGACACCTATTGGATGTATGAGATTGGTTAAAAATCCTAATTGGACAAGAATAAGCCTAGGGGGACGAAATGACCTAAATGTTAATCCAACGACACAAACGAACTTATTGAATGCACAAGATTGGTTAAAAACCCTAATTGGAGTATAATAAGGCTTCGGAGGACAAAAATGGCTTAAATGTTAATCCAATAACACTAACACACCTATTGGATATACGAGATTGGTTAAAAACCTAATTGGACAACAATAAGCCTAGGTAGGAAGAAAATGACCTAAATGTTCATCCAATTACACAAACACACCTATTGGATGCACAAGACTCGCTAAAAATCCAAATTGGACTAGAATAAGCTTTGAGAGGACGAAAATGACCTAAATGTTAATCCAATTACTCAAATGAACTTATTGGACGCACAAGATTGTTTAAAAACCCTAATTGAAAAGAATAAGCCTAAGGAAGATGAAAATGACCTAAACGTTAATCTAATGAGAAAACAACACCTATTGGATGTATGAGATTGGTTAAAAATCCTAATTGGACAAGAATAAGCTGCGGGAGGACGAAATTGAACCAAATGTTAATCCAATGACACAAATGAACTTATTGGATGCAAAAGATTGTTTAAAAACCCTAATTGGACTAGAATAAGGCTAGGGAGGACAACAATCACCTAAATGTTAATCCAATAACACAAACACACCTATAGGATGTACGAGATTGGTTAAAAAACTTAATTGGACAAGAATAAGCCTAGGGTGGATGAAAATGACCTAAATGATTATCCAATGACACAAACAAACCTATTTGATGTACGAGATTGGTTAAAAACCCTAATTTGACAAGAATAAGACTAAGGAGGACGAAAATGACCTAAATGTTCATCCAATGACACAATCACACGTATTGGATGTATGAGATTGGTTAAAAACCTTCATTGGTCAAGAGTAAGGCTAGGGAGGACGAAAAAGACCTAAATGTTAATTCAATGACACAAATGAACATATTGAATGCACAAGATTGGTTAAAAACCCTAATTGGAGTAGAATAAGGCTTGGGAAGACAAAAACGACATAAATGTTAAATTCAATATCACAAACACACCTATTCGATTTACGAGAATGGTAAAAAACCTTTATTGGATAAGAATAAGCCTAGCGAGGACGAAAATGACCTAAATGTTAATCCAATGACACAAACACAAATGACACAAATGCTCTTATTGGATGCACAAGATTGGTTAAAAACCCTTATTGGACTAGAAGAAGTCTAGGGAAGAAAAAAATGATCTAAATGTTAATCCAATGACACAAACACACCTATTGGATGTACGGGATTGGTTAAAACCAAAAATTGGACTTGTATAAGCCTAGGGGGAAGAAAAATAGCCTAAATGTGTTATTGGATGCACAAGATTGGTTAAAAACTCTAAATGGACACAAACACACCTATTGGATGCACAAGATTTAGGGAAGACAAAAATGACCTAAATGTTTATCTATTGACACAAACACACCTATTGGATGCACTAAAATTGTTAAATCCCTAATTGGAAATGAATAAACCAAGGGATGATGAAAATGACCTTAATGTTAATCCAATGACACAAATGAACTGATTGGATGCACAAGATTGGGTATAAAATCCTATTTGGACTAGAATAAGCTTAGGAAGGACAAAATGACCTAAATGTTATTCCAATGAAACAAACAAACATATTGGATGCACAAGATTGGTTAAAAACCCTAATTGGACAAGAATAAGCCTAGAGAGGACGAAAATGACCTAAATGTTAATCCAATGACACAAATCAACTTATATGATGCACAAGATTGGTTAAAAACCATAATTGGACAAGAATAAGCCTAGGGTGGATGAAAATGACCTAAATGATAATCCAATGACACAAACACACCTATTTGATGTACGAGATTAGTTAAAAACCCTAATTTGACAAGAATAAGACTAAGGAGGACGAAAATGACCTAAATGTTCATCCAATGACACAAACACACGTATTGGATGTATGAGATTGGTTAAAAACCTTCATTGGACAAGAATAAGGCTAGTGCGGACGAAAATGACCTAAATTAATTCAATGACACAAATGAACATATTGGATGCACAAGATTGGTTTAAAACCCTAATTGGAGTAGAATAAGGCTTGGGAAGACAAAAATGACATAAATGTTAATCCAATATCACAAACACACCTATTCGATGTACGAGAATGGTTAAAAACCTTTATTGGATAAGAATAAGCCTAGCGAGGACGAAAATGACCTAAATGTTAATCCAATGACACAAACACACCTATTGGATGTACGAGATTGGGTAAAAACCCTAATTGGACAACAATAGGCCTAGGGCGGACGAAAATGACCTAAATGTTAATCCAATGACACAAATGATCTTATTGGATGCACAAGATTGGTTAAAAACCCTTATTGGAGTAGAAGAAATCTAGGGAAGAAAAAATGACCTAAATGTTAATCCAATGACACAAACACACCTATTGGATGTACGGGATTGGTTAAAAACAAAAATTGGACTTGTATAAGCCTAGGGGGAAGGAAAATAGCCTAAATGTGTTATTGGATGCACAAGATTTGTTAAAAACTCTAAATGGACACAAACACACCTATTGGATGCACAAGATTTAGGGAAGACAAAAATGATCTAAATGTTTATCTATTGACACAAACACACCTATTGGATGCACTAGAATTGTTAAAACCCTAATTGGAAATGAATAAACCTAGGGATGAAGAAAATGACCTTAATGTTAATCCAATGACACAAATGAACTGATTGGATGCACAAGATTGGGTATAAAATCCTATTTGGAC
>JBBPBR010000006.1:31435147-31493709 GCA_037974775.1 Cicer pinnatifidum
ACACAAACACACCTATTGGATGCACTAGAATTGTTAAAACCCTAATTGGAAATGAATAAACCTAGGGATGAAGAAAATGACCTTAATGTTAATCCAATGACACAAATGAACTGATTGGATGCACAAGATTGGGTATAAAATCCTATTTGGACTAGAATAAGCTTAGGAAGGACGAAAATGACCTAAATGTTAATCCAATGACACAAATCAACTTATTGGATGCACAAGATTGGTTAAAAACCATAATTGGACAAGAATAAGCCTAGGGTGGATGAAAATGACCTAAATGATAATCCAATGACACAAACACACCTATTTGATGTACAAGATTAGTCAAAAACCCTAATTTGACAAGAATAAGACTAAGGAGGACGAAAATGACCTAATTGTTCATCCAATGACACAAACACACGTATTGGATGTATGAGATTGGTTAAAAACCTTCATTGGACAAGAATAAGGCTAGGGCGGATGAAAATGACCTAAATTAATTCAATGACACAAATGAACATATTGGATGCACAAGATTGGTTTAAAACCCTAATTGGAGTAGAATAAGGCTTGGGAAGACAAAAATGACATAAATGTTAATCCAATATCACAAACACACCTATTCGATGTACGAGAATGGTTAAAAACCTTTATTGGATAAGAATAAGCCTAGCGAGGACGAAAATGGCCTAAATGTTAATCCAATGACACAAACACAGCTATTGGATGTACGAGATTGGGTAAAAACCCTAATTGGACAACAATAGGCCTAGGGAGGCCGAAAATGACCTAAATGTTAATCCAATGACACAAATGATCTTATTGGATGCACAAGATTGGTTAAAAACCGTTATTGGACAAGAAGAAGTCTAGGGAAGAAAAAAATGACCTAAATGTTAATCCAATGACACAAACACACCTATTGGATGTACGGGATTGGTTAAAAACAAAAATTGGACTTGTATAAGCCTAGGGGGAAGAAAAATAGCCTAAATGTGTTATTGGATGCACAAGATTGGTTAAAAACTCTAAATGGACACAAACATACCTATTGGATGCACAAGATTTAGGGAAGACAAAAATGACCTAAATGTTTATCTATTGACACAAACACACCTATTGGATGCACTAGAATTGTTAAAACCCTAATTGGAAATGAATAAACCTAGGGATGACGAAAATGACCTTAATGTTAATCCAATGACACAAATGAACTGATTGGATGCACAAGATTGGGTATAAAATCCTATTTGGACTAGAATAAGCTTAGGAAGGACGAAAATGACCTAAATGTTATTCCAATGAAACAAACAAACATATTGGATGCACAAGATTGGTTAAAAACCCTAATTGGACAAGAATAAGCCTAGAGAGGACGAAAATGACCTAAATGTTAATCCAATGACACAAATCAACTTATTGGATGCACAAGATTGGTTAAAAACCATAATTGGACAAGAATAAGCCTAGGGTGGATGAAAATGACCTAAATGATAATCCAATGACACAAACACACCTATTTGATGTACGAGATTAGTCAAAAACCCTAATTTGACAAGAATAAGACTAAGGAGGATGAAAATGACCTAATTGTTCATCCAATGACACAAACACACGTATTGGATGTATGAGATTGGTTAAAACCCTTTATTGGACAAGAATAAGGCTAGGGCGGACGAAAATGACCTAAATTAATTCAATGACACAAATGAACATATTGGATGCACAAGATTGGTTTAAAACCCTAATTGGAGTAGAATAAGGCTTGGGAAGACAAAAACGACATAAATGTTAATCCAATATCACAAACACACCTATTCGATGTACGAGAATGGTTAAAAACCTTTATTGGATAAGAATAAGCCTAGCGAGGACGAAAATGACCTAAATGTTAATCCAATGACACAAACACACCTATTGGATGTACGAGATTGGTTAAAAACCCTAATTGGACAACAATAGGCCTAGGGAGGACGAAAATGACCTAAATGTTAATCCAATGACACAAATGATCTTATTGGATGCACAAGATTGGTTAAAAACCCTTATTGGACTAGAAGAAGTCTAGGGAAGAAAAAAAATGACCTAAATGTTAATCCAATGACACAAACACACCTATTGGATGTACGGGATTGGTTAAAAACAAAAATTGGACTTGTATAAGCCTAGGGGGAAGAAAAATAGCCTAAATGCGTTATTGGATGCACAAGATTGGTTAAAAACTCTAAATGGACACAAACACACCTATTGGATGCACAAGATTTAGGGAAGACAAAAATGACCTAAATGTTTATCTATTTACACAAACACACCTATTGGATGCACTAGAATTGTTAAAACCCTAATTGGAAATGAATAAACCTAGGGATGAAGAAAATGACCTTAATGTTAATCCAATGACACAAATGAACTGATTGGATGCACAAGATTGGGTATAAAATCCTATTTGGACAAGAATAAGCTTAGGAAGGACGAAAATGACCTAAATGTTATTCCAATGAAACAAACAAACATATTGGATGCACAAGATTGGTTAAAAACCCTAATTGGACAAGAATAAGCCTAGAGAGGACGAAAATGACCTAAATGTTAATCCCATGCCACAAATCAACTTATTGGATGCACAAGATTGGTTAAAAACCATAATTGGACAAGAATAAGCCTAGGGTGGATGAAAATGACCTAAATGTTAATCCAATATCACAAACACACCTATTCGATGTACGAGAATGGTTAAAAACCTTTATTGGATAAGAATAAGCCTAGCGAGGACGAAAAGGACCTAAATGTTAATCCAATGACACAAACACACCTATTGGATGTACGAGATTGGTTAAAAACCCTAATTGGACAAGAATAAGCCTAGGGAGGACGAAAATGACCTAAATGTTAATCCAATGACACAAATGAACCTATTGGATGCACATGATTGGTTAAAAAGCCTGATTGGACTTGAATAACGCTAGGGAGGACGAAAATGACCTAAATATTAATCCAATGACACAAACTCACTTATTGGATGTACGAGATTGGTTAAAATCCGTAATTGGACAAGAATAAGACTAGGGAGATTGAAAATAACCTAAATGTTTATCCAATGATACAAACACATCTATTGGATGCACAACATTGGTTAAAATCCTAAATTGGACAACAATAGGCCTAGGGAGGACGTAAATGACCAAAATATTAATCCAATGGCACCAATGATCTTATTGGATGCACAAGATTGGTTAAAAACCCTAATTGGACTAGAAGATGTCTACAGAAAAAAAATGACCTAAATGTTAATCCAATGACATAAACACATCTATTGGATGTACGAGATTGGTTAAAAACCATAATTGGACTTGTATAAGCCTAGGGGGAAGAAAAATCGCCTAAATGTGTTATTGCATGCACAAGATTGGTTAAAAACTCTAATTGGACACAAACACACCTATTGGATGCACAAGATTTGAGGAAGACAAAAATGACCTAAATGTTAATCCAATGACACAAACACACCTATTGGATGTACAATATTGGTTAAAAACGCTAATTGGACAAGAATAAGCCTAGGGTGGACGAAACTAACCTAGATGTTAATCCAATGACACATATGAACTTATTGGATGCAGGAGATTGGTTAAAAACTCTAATTGGACTAGAATAAGGCTTGGGAAGACAAAAATGACCTAAATGTTAATCCAATAACACAAACACACCTATTGGATGTATGAGATTGGTTATAAACCTTAATTGGACAAGAATAAGCCTTGGGAGGATGAAAAAGACCTAAATGATAATCCAGTGACACAACAACACCTATTGGATGTATGAGATTGGTTAAAACCCTAATTGGATAAGAATAAGCCTAGGGAGGACGACAATGACCTAAATGTTAATCCAATGACACAAATGACCTTATTGGATGTACGAGATTGATTAAAAGCCATTATTGGACAAAAATAAGCCCAGGGAGGACGAAAATGACGTAAATGTTTATCCAATGACACAAACAAACCTATTGGATGCACAAGATTGGTTAAAAACTGTAATTGGACAAGAATAAGCCTAGGGATGACGAAAATGACCTAAATGTTAATCCAATGACACAAATGAACTTATTGGATGCACAAGATTGGTTAAAAAGCCTAATTGGACTAGAATAACGCTTGGGAGGACGAAATGACCTAAATATTAATCCAATGACACAAACACACTTATTGGATGTACGATATTGGTTAAAATCTCTAATTGGACAAGAATGAGACTAGGGAGAACACAAATGATACAAACACATCTACTGGAAGCACAAGAATTGTTAAAATCCCAAATTGGACAACAATAGGCCTAGGGAGGACGTAAATGACCAAAATGTCAATCCAATGACACAAATGATCTTATTGGATGCACAAGATTGGTTAAAAACCCTTATTGGACTAGAAGAAGTCTAGGGAAGAAAAAAATGACCTAAATGTTAATCCAATGACACAAACACACCTATTGGATGTACGGGATTGGTTAAAAACAAAAATTGGACTTGTATAAGCCTAGGGGGAAGAAAAATAGCCTAAATGTGTTATTGGATGCACAAGATTGGTTAAAAACTCTAAATGGACACAAACACACCTATTGGATGCACAAGATTTAGGGAAGACAAAAATGACCTAAATGTTTATCTATTAACACAAACACACCTATTGGATGCACTAGAATTGTTACAACTCTAATTGGAAATGAATAAACCTAGGGATGACGAAAATGTTCTTAATGTTAATCCAATGACACAAATGAACTGATTGGATGCACAAGATTGGGTATAAAATCCTATTTGGACTAGAATAAGCTTAGGAAGGACGAAAATGACCTAAATGTTATTCCAATGAAACAAACAAACATATTGGATGCACAACATTGGTTAAAAACCCTAATTGGACAAGAATAAGCCTAGAGAGGACGAAAATGACCTAAATGTTAATCCGATGACACAAATCAACTTATTGGATGCACAAGATTGGTTAAAAACCATAATTGGACAAGAATAAGCCTAGGGAGGACGAAAATGTCCTAAATATTCATCCATTGACACAAACACACGTATTTAATGCACAAGATTAGTTAAAACCCTAATTGGACAAGAATAAGCCTATGGAGGACGAAAATGACCTAAATGTTAATCCTATGGCACTAATGAACTTATTGGATGCAAAAGATTGGTTAAAAACCGTAATTGGACTAGAAGAAGTCTACGGAAGACAAAAATGACCTAAATGTTAAACAAATGACACCAACACACCTATTGGATGTACGAGTTTGGTTAAAAACCATAATTGGACTTGAATAAACCTAAGGAGGAGAAAAATGACCTAAATGTCAATCCACTAACAAAATTGAACCTATTGGATGCACAAGATTGGTTAAAAACCCTAATTAGACACAAAGACAAATATTGGATGCACAAGATTTAGGGAAGACAAAAATTACCTAAATGTTTATCTATTGACACAAACACACTTATTGGATGGACAAGACTGGTTAAACCCCTAATTGGACATGAATAAGCCTAGGTAGGACGAAAATGACCTAAATGTTAATCCAATGAAACAAAAAAACCTATTGGATGCACAAGATTGGTTAAAAACCCTAATTGGACAAGAATAAGCCTAGGGAGGACGAAAATGACCTAAATGTTAATCCAATGACACAAATGAAATTATTGGATGCACAAGATTCGTTAAAAACCCCAATAGGACAAGAATAAGGCTAGGGATGACAAATATGACATAAATGTTAATCCAATGATACAAACACATCTATTGGATTTACCCGATTGTTAAAATCCCTAACTGGACTACAATAAGGCTAGGGAGGACGAAAATGACCTAAATGTTAATCCAATATCACAAAAAAACCTATTGGATGTACTAGATTGGTTAAAAACCCTAATTGGAAAAGAATAATACTAGGGAGGGCGTAAATGACCTAAATGTTCATCCAATGACACAAACATATCTATTCGATCCACAAGATTGGTTAATAATCCAAATTGGACAAGAATAAGCCTAGAGAGGACGAGAATGACTAAATGTTAATCCAATGGCACAAATGAACATATTGGATGCACAAGATTTGATAAAAACCCTCATTGGACTCAAATAAGCCTAGGGAGAACAAAAGCGATCCAAATGTTACTCCAATGACACAAGCACACCTATTGAATGCACAAGATTGGTTAAAAACCCTAATTGGACAAGAACAAGGCTAGTGAGGAGAAAAATGAGCTAAATGTTAATCCAATGACACAAACACACCTATTGGATGTACGAGAATAGTTAAAAACCTTAATTAGACAAGAATAAGCCTAGAAAAGGTGGAAATGACCTAAATGTTAATCCACTAACACAAACACACCTATTGGATGTACGAGATTGGTAAAAAATCGTAATTGGACAAGAATAAGACTAGGGAGGACAAAAATGACCTAAATGTTCTTCCATGACACAAACACACCTATTTGATGTACAAGATTGCTTAAAAAACAGAAATTGGACTAGAATAAGCCTAAGGAGGACGAAAATGACCTAAATGTTAATATAATGAATCAAATGAACTTATTGGATACACAAGATTGTTTAAAAACCCTAGTTGACAAGAATAAGCCTAAGTAGGATGAAAATGACCTAAATGTTAATCCAATGACACAAACACACCTATTACATGTACGAGATTGGTTAAAAACCCTATTTGAACAAGAATAAGCATAGGGTGGACGAAAATAACCTAAATGTTAATTCAATGACAAAATTGAATTTATTGGATGCACGAGATTGGTTAAAAACCCTAATTGGACAAGAATAATACTAGGGATGACAAAAATGACCTAAATGTTAATCCAATTACATGAACACACCTATTGGATGTACGAGATTGGTTAAAAACCTTAATTAGACAAGAATAAGCCTATGGAGGCAAAAATGACCTAAATGTTAATCTTGTGAGACATAAGTCCTCTTGATCATGATTTTGAAATAATTAACAAACATACAATATACATGCATCATTTGACAAATCTAACAAGTTGAACTAAGTAACATTTCAGGAATCACGACCACACTTTACACACTTGGACAATAGCTTGGAACTCAAGGAATCAACCAAAATTGGAGGATTTGCTTGATAGAGAAGCAAACACGTTTATAGTGTGATTAGTGGTTATAGTAGTTAATTAGTAGACTCACCAATATGGTTTCATGCTTAAGTATTTGCTAAAGTAAAATTGAAATCATAAAATAAGTTAGTAAATAAAATTGATTAGCAAGTCAATTGATGAATCCATTGGGCAATCGATTGATTGACTCAGAATTAGAGTTTTCACTAAGTACATCAATTGGGAAATCGATTACCTAAAGGATTTTAGTGAAACATGTATAATGGGTTTAAACCAATCCATTGAGCAATCGATTAGCACGTCAGTTGAGAAATCGATTTTGTGATTCACAAAGCCAAGCTAGTACTCAGTTAATCGATTGGCAAATCGATTACGAAAACTCTTTTTAATCAGACTTGGCCTCTGTGATCAACCAATCGATTAGACAATCGATTGGGACATCAATTGAGTAATCGAGTTTGTAAGTCACATAACCAACCACTTATTAAATCAATCGATTGGCAAATCGATTGTGCAAAAGTTTTTTTTATCAAACTTGGCCTCTGTGATCAATCAAATCGATTGGAAAATCAATTGAATTAAGTTTCTTAAATTGCAAGTTTTGTGGCAATCGATTAGGTAATCGATTGAAAAATGAATTAGTTAATCACTCATCAGAAACATATTGAGTAATCGATTGGTAAATCATTTTGACAAAATAGCTGAGCTACTGTAACAAGCCAAATCGATTGACAAATCGATTGAAGTAAAATATCTGAATCACTATGATAGCTTTAAGTCCATTGATACTCCCATGAGCCAAGTATGTCACTTAGATAGAGATGAAAAAGGCAAACATGTAGATGTAACAAGGTTTAGGGGTATGATAGGTTCCTTACTCTATCTTACAGCAAGCAGACCTGACATCATGTTCAGTGTCTACATGTGTGCAATATACCAATCCAATCCAAAAGATTCCCATCTAAGTGCAGTTAAGAGAATATTTAGATATCTCATAGGAACTAGAAATCTAGGTTTCTGGTATCCTAAGGGATCAACTTGCACTCTAGTTAGATATTCAGATTCTGATTTTGCTGGATGCAAACTAGACAGGAAAAGTACATCTGGTACTTGTCATCTGTTAGGAAACTCCCTTGTTTCTTGGTATTGCAAGAAACAAACTAGCATTGCACTATCAACAACTGAGGCTGAATATATTGCAGCTGGAAGCTGCTGTGCACAGATTCTCTGGATGAAACAACACCTCTCTGATTTTGGTGTTGATCTAGGGACTGTACCAATCATGTGTGATAATACTAGTGCAATAAGCATTACCAAAAATCCGGTCATGCATTCTAGAACTAAACACATAGAGATAAGGCATCACTTTATAAGGGACCAATATCAAAATGGGAACATTAAGCTTGAATATGTCAATACAGCTGATCAGTTAGCTGACATTTTTACCAAAGCTTTACCAAAAGAAAGCTTCCTTCATATTAGGATGAAACTAGGAATAATAGATCCTAGTGAAATCTGATCCATGTGCAAAATCGATTGCAACATCGATTATCCTATGAATAAATAGAAAATTAGCTTTATGAAATCGATTGCACAATCGATTTATGATTCACAGTGTCTATTTTTTCAAAATAGAAAACACGATAATCGATTGGATAATCGATTTGATATTCACAGGTAGCTGTAAATGTTTGACTATTCCTCTTTCCAATCGATTGGTCAATCGATAGACAAATTGGTAAACAGTTTAAAGAATTGATTTCATAATCGATTAACTTGGCCCCATACATCAAAAATTGAGAAATTTTTCCAAACTCTAACCCGAGCATCGATTGGGAAATCGATTGATTCAAAATTTTGAACCCTGCATTTTAATGAATCGATTTGGAAATCGATGCTGAGATGAGCAGTTTCCGGAAATGATATGGAAATCGATTTGGACATAGATTTAGTAATTAATATGAAATCGATTTGGGAATCAATTTGAAAGTGACCGTTGCAAATATTACAAGCCGTTGGATGCAATTATAACTGAGCCTTTTTATCTTCCTCCAGCAACGGTAATATAATCGATTTGGGAATTGATTTATAATGCGCAAATTCTTAAGAAAATTGATTAAGCAATCGATTATGAATAGTGGTACTTAAACCCTAAATCGATTTCCCATCTCACTTTTCCAGAATTTCTCAAACCTCTCATATCTTTCTGCTTTCTCTCTGCAAATTTCAATCTCTCCTTCCATCTCTTAACATCTCAAACACCTCTAAACACTCTTAATCTTACTAATGGCACGCGTCAAGCAAACCTCTGCAAAATCACCATCACCATCTTCATCCTCAAGTGGGAGAACCCCATCTCCTCCACCTCCTGTTAAAAGAGTTTCCATCCCAACACATAAGATAATGGCCAAAGATAAAGGGAAGGCCATTGCAGTTGATCAGGGCAAATCAAAGAAAAGGAAAGAGCCTCCAACTGAAAAATTAATGGCTAATGCTATGAAGGAACCACTACAGAAGAAGAAGAAACCCATTTCTTCTCCTCAACCAAAGAAGAAATCCATTCCTTCTCCTAAACCAAAGAAGACACATCCTTCTAAAGGTAAACCATCTCAGGAATCTGATTTACCCCCTGCTTTTCTGAAACGAAAAATCCATGAAGCACGAACCATGGATTTTGCATATTTTGATTCAAATGGATTTACATTTCAAAACCATTTGTGGTTTCATGGTTTGGAAGTCTTTCTCTCCTGCTCCCTTGATGTATATCCAAAACTGGTCAAGGCATTCTATTCCAACTTCAGTCTCACAGAACTTGGCTTTAAATCTGAAGTGAAAGGAAAGAAAATTTCCATGACCTTTGAGGAATTTTCTGACCTTTCAGTTCTGCCATTTCATGGTGAATCCATTGATGGAAGAACTGAAGCTGACTCTGATGATGAAGCGTGAGAATCATCATTAGATAGGCACACTGCTGTTCAGGACCTGATGATTGAGGGATTCGTTGAAAAGCTATCACTCCCAATAGGTCAAATGAAGGTCCAATATAGGATGCTCATGTACGTACTAACAAGGATGTTAGTGCCTAGATCGGGAAATCACGCAGTAATCCAGAGGCTGGACATTACTCTGCTGTGGGGACTGTTCAAGGAGCTCAAGATGAGTTGGGCTTGGATTGTTCTTAGGAACATGACAGAAACAACTCATGGTAAGCAGCTGATCCCCTACCCACAACTCAAAACAAAGATTCTGAGACACTTCAAGATATCTCTTGTCAATGAAGAATCAACCAAAACCACCCTCACTTTTGGAGAAGCAATTATTAATCAGATGCAATTGAAAAAGATCAATGGTGTTTGGACTCGAGCTCAACCAACAGCAGAACAACTTGAGCCAGCTGAAACTGCGGAACAATATGTAGTTTTAGCTAAATTGTTGGAGTTTATGGAGAGTCAAGCTGCCCACAATTCTAGGGTGGAAGATGCACTTAAGAAACTCCAAGCTTCCCTAACCTCAGTTGTTCAAGATATAGATGCGATCCAAAACCATCTAGGTCTCAAGATATCGTTTGAGGACATAGCTGACATCAGCAACCAGGCAGCTGAAGAAACAAATCCTACTAACCATGATAGCCCTGAACCTCATGGTGAGGAGACACTGGCTGAGGATAATACAGCAGTCTCTACCTCACCCCCTGCTAATAATGAGGAACAACTATAGGTTAGTTTGTTAGGATGTTGTTTTCTTTGATGTGTTTGCAATGGTTCTGTGTTTTCACTATGTATATCTTGCAATTGTATTCTAAATTGTAGTTTCGTTTTGTATATATGACAAAGAGGGACAATTTGATCTAATTTCAATATGCTTAAATGTGCTATGATATATTGTTTTTATGCTCTAATTACTTGTGTTCACTTTGACTCTGATTTGTAAATACATTTAGATTATGTTGATGTTTTCTCCTGTTAATAGCTTTTTGCATTAAATGACAAAGGGGGAGAGAACATTTAACTTGTACTGCAGTTCTTGTACTGCATTTAACTTGTAGTGTTGTGTACTGAATTTAACCTGCTGCTGCGAATTGGTAAATTACTCTAATATTGTTAAATAGCACTGATAATGTATGATTATGCAGTTTGTGACAGTTAGCTTTGATCAAGATAACACTGATACTGGATGCGGTATATAACTCTGATATTGCTAACTTGTTTTTGTTGCTCTAATACCCTGATATGTTACTGCATTTCTTAACTGAATCATGAATGCTAAAATTCAGGGGGAGCTTTTAAATAATTGTAATTATAATGTTAAACCTTGGAATGTAAAACTCAAGTTAAAATTGTATGTTTCTCACTTAATCAAAAAGGGGGAGATTGTTAGACATAAGTCCTCTTGATCATGATTTTGACATAATTAACAAACATACAATGTACATGCATCATTAGACAAATCTAACAAGTTGAACTGAGTAACATTTCAGGAAACACAACCACACACTACACACTTGGACAATAGCTTGGAACTCAAAGAATCAACCAAAATTGGAGGATTTGTTTGACAAAGATGCAAACACGTTTATAGTGTGATCAGTGGTTATAGTAGTTAATTAGTAGACTCACCAATATGGTTTCATGCTTAAGTATTTGCCAAAGTAAAATTGAAATCATAAAATAAGTTATTAAATAAAATCGATTAGCAAGTCAATTGATGAATCCATTGGGAAATCGATTGATTGACTCAGAATTAGAGTTTTCACTAAGTACATCGATTGGGAAATCGATTACCTAAAGGATTTTAGAGAAACCTGTATTATGGGTTTAAACCAATCCATTGAGCAATCGATTAGCTCGTCAATTGAGAAATCAATTTTGTGATTCACAAAGCCAAGCTAGTACTCAGTTAATCGATTGGCAAATCGATTACGAAAACTCTTTTTCATCAGACTTCGCCTCTATGATCAACCAATTGATTTGACAATCGATTGGCACATCAATTGGGTAATCGAGTTTGTAAGTCACAGAACCAACCACTTATTGAATCAATCGATTGGCAAATCGATTGTGCAAAAGTTTTTTTATCAGACTTGGCCTCTGTGATCAATCAAATCGATTGGAAAATCAATTGAATTAAGTTTCTTAAACTGCATGTTTTGTGGCAATCGATTAGGTAATCGATTGAAAGAATGAATTACTTAATCACTCATCAAAAACATATTGAGTAATCGATTGGTAAATCATTTTGACAAAATAGCTGAGCTACTGTAACAAGCCAAATCGATTAGAAAATCGATTGAAGTAAAATATCTGAATCACTATGACCAGTAAAATCGATTGAAGAATCGATTGAAACAAAATGTTTGAGTCACTGTGATCAGTTCAATCGATTGGCACATCGATTAGATTAAAGTCTTGTGTTACATGGACAATTCAGCCCATTACCAAATCGATTATGTCAATGTATATGAGTCGACTGAGTAATCGATTGTTTTGATCTTGTTGTTTGAACAAAACACTTATAATCGATTACCCAATCGATTCTGATATGAACTTGCTTCAGTTTCTGATTTGTGCATTAAAAGAATCGATTGGCAAATCGATTCATTCTTATATGTTCAAGATTCAAGAAAAACAAGAAACGCGATAATCGATTGGGCAATCGATTAAGCTGGTTTGAACCTGTTATAAAATCGATTGTGAAATCGATTTTACTGATGTTTTTCTGAACATATATAAGCTGATTCAATCACATTTTCGAACAACGAATTCATAACACTTGAAACTATTATTCATTACACTTTGAGAGAAATAATTGCAACCACACACAAAACATTCATTAGGCAAATTACTTTTTGTGTGAGATTCATAGTGTGATTGAGTCAACATCTTTAGATATCTTTTATCTTTTTTGTAACAAATAATCTGTAAAGAAAGTACTAAAAAATCCAGTGGTGAAACTGGTGACTATCTTTGTTGGTGAGGGTGTTCATCAAGAAGAAGTCTCATCGTTATCTTGTGAGAGTTTGGCGATTAACTCTAGGGATAAGGTGGCATTGTAAAAGAAGCGAGTGAGTTGGATAGATAGGCCTTGTTTGAGCTGGACAATCTGTAAAACATACTCAAGTCGATTCTATTGGAAAAAGGCTGAAATTTGTTTGACTTCAGGACTGGATGTAGGCTGTCACACTGATAGCCGAACCAATATAAATCTTGGTGCACGATTTTCTAACCCTTTCTCTTTATTTTGATATTGCATGAATGCTTATTCTTGAATGATATTATTGGTGAATATATGTCTTGATTAATCTTCTGAATAAGCTTTGTATCTGTGTTTTTATATTGATAATACATGCAATTGTGAATCTTTGATTCTGAATATCTTCTGTAAACGTTCATTCTCAACTTGTTTGATAATCTTGTAAAACTTAGTAGAGACATTTCATATAAGTTTTAATAAATAGAGGCCATTAAATACCAACAAATCCAATGACGCAAATGAACTTATTGGATGCACGAGATTGGTTAAAAACCCTAATTGGACTAGATTAAGGCTAGGGGGAACAAAAATAACCTAAATGTTAATCCAATAACACAAACACACCTATTGGATGTACGAGATTGATTAAAAACCTTAATTGGACAAGAATAAGCCTAGGGATGATGAAAATGACCTAAATGTTAATCCAATAACACAAACACACCTATTGATTGTATGAGATTGGTTAAAAACCCTAATTCGACAAGAATAAAACTAGGGAGGACGAAAATGACCTAAAAGTTCATCCAACGGCACAAATGAACTTAGTGGATGCACATGATTGGTTAAAAACCCTAATTGGACTAGAATAACGCTAGGGAGGACAAAAATAAATGTTAAACCAATGACACAAAAACACCTATTCGATGTACGAGATCGGTAAAAAACCCTAATTGGACTAGAATAAGTCTAGAGAGGAGGAAAATTACTTAAATGTTAATCCAATAACACAAACACACCTATTGGATGTACGAGATTGGTTTAAAACCATAATTGGAAAAGAATAACCCTAGGGAGGATGAAAATGACCTAAATGTTAATCCAATGACACAAATGAACTTATTGGATGCACAAGATTGGTTAAAAACCCTAACTGGACAAGAATAAGCCTAGGGAGGACGAAAATGACATAAATTTTCATCCATTGACACAAACACACCAATTTTATGCACAAGATTACTTAAAACCCTAATTGGACTAGATTAAGGCTAGGGAGGACGAAAAACCCCAATTGTTAATCCAATGGCACAAAATCACGTATTGGATTTACGAGATTGGTTAAAAACCCTAATTGGACAAGAATAAGTCTAGAGAGGAGGAAAATTACTTAAATGTTAATCCAATAACACAAACACACCTATTGGATGTACGAGATTGGTTTAAAACCATAATTGGAAAAGAATAACCCTAGGGAGGATGAAAATGACCTAAATGTTAATCCAATGACACAAATGAACTTATTGGATGCACAAGATTGGTTAAAAACCCTAACTGGACAAGAATAAGCCTAGGGAGGACGAAAATGACATAAATTTTCATCCATTGACACAAACACACCAATTTTATGCACAAGATTACTTAAAACCCTAATTGGACTAGATTAAGGCTAGGGAGGACGAAAAACCCCAATTGTTAATCCAATGGCACAAAATCACGTATTGGATTTACGAGATTGGTTAAAAACCCTAATTGGACAAGAATAAGACTAGGGAGGACGAAAATGACCTAAATGTTCATCCAATGGCACAAACACACCTATTGGATGTACGAGAATGGTTAAAAAATTTAATTAGACAAGAATAAGCGTAGGAAGGACGAAAATGACCTAAATGTTAATCCAATGACACAAATGAACTTATTGGATGCACAAGATTTGTTAAAAACCCTAACTGGACAAGAATAAAGCTTGGGAGGAGAAAAATGTGCTAAATGTTAATCCAATGACACAAACACACCTATTGGATGTACGAGAATAGTTAAAAACATTAATTGGACAAGAATAAGCCTAGAGAGGGTGAAAATGACCAAAATGTTAATCCACTAACACAAACACACCTATTGGATGTACGAGATTGGTTAAAAATCCTAATGGGACAAGAATATGCCTAGGGCGGACGAAAATGACCTAAATGTTAATCCAATGACACAATTGAAATTATTGGATGCACAAGATTGGTTAAAAACCCCTATAGGACAAGAATAAGGCTAGGGATGACAAATTTGACATAAATGTTAATCCAATGATACAAACACATCTATTGGATGTACCCGATTGTTAAAATCCCTAATTGGACTAGAAAAAGGAAAGGGAGGACGAAAATGACCTAAATGTTAATCCAATGTCACAAAAACACATATTAGATGTACGAGATTGTTTAAAAACCTTAATTGGACAAGAATAAGCATAGGGAGAATGAAAATGACCTAAATGTTAATCCAATTACACAAACACACCTATTGAATGTACGAGATTGGTTAAAAACCCTATTTGGACAAGAATAAGCCTAGAGAGGAGGAAAATGCTTAAATGTTAATCCAATAACACAAACACACCTATTGGATGTACGAGATTGGTTAAAAATCTTAATTGGACAAGAATAAGCCTAGGGAGGATGAAAATGTCATAAAAGTTAATCCAATGACACAAATGCACTTATTGGATGGACAAGATTGGTTAAAAACCCTAATTGGACAAGAATAAGCCTAGGGAGGACGAAAAGGACCTAAATGTTCATCCATTGACACAAACACACCTATTTTATGCACAAGATTACTTAAAACCCTAATTGGACTAGAATAAGGCTAGGGAAGACGAAAAGGACCTAAATGTTCATCCAATAACACAAACACACCTATTGGATGTACGAGATTGGTTAAAAACCCTAATTGGACAAGAATAAGACTAGGGAGACGAAAATGACCTAAATGTTCATCCAAAAATACAAACATACTTATTAGATGCATAAGATTGGTTAAAAGTCCAAATTGGACTAGAATAAGCCCATAGAGGACGCAAGTTACCTAAATGTTAATCCAATGACTCAAATGAACTTATTTGATGGACAAGCTTGGTTAAAAACCCTAATTGGACAAGAGTAAGACTAGGGAGGACGGAAATGACCTAAATTTTAATCCAATGACACAAATGAACTTATTGGAAGCAAAAGATTTGTTAGAATCCCTAATTGGACTAGAATAACGTTAGGGAGAACGAAAATCACCTTAATGTTAATCCAATGACACAAACATACCTAATTGATTTACGAGATTGGTTATAAACCATAATTGGACTAGAAGAAGTCTAGGGAGGAAGAAAACGACCTAAATGTTAATCCAATGACACAATGAAATCTATTGGATAGAGAAGATTGGTAAAAAACCCAAAATGGAAAAGAATAAGCCTAGAGAGGATGACAATTACCTAAATGTTAATCCAATGACTCAAATGAACTTATTGGATGCACAAGATTGGTTAAAAACCCTAATTGGACAAGAGTAAGACTAGGGAGGACTAAAAAGACCTAAATATTAATCCAATGACACAGATGAACTTATTAGATACACAAGATTGGTTAAAAACATTAATTGCAATAGAATAAAGCTAGGGAGGACAAATATGACCCAAATGTTAATGCAATGACACAAACACACCTATTGGATGTTCGAGATTGGTTAAAAACCATAGTTGGACAAGAATAAGCCTAAAGAGGACGAAGATGACCTAAATGTTAATCCACTGACACAAATGACCTTATTGGATGCACAAGATTGATTAAAAACCCTAATTGGACTAGAATAAGGCTAAGGAGGTCCAAAATGACCTAAATGTTAATCCAAGGACACAAACACACCTATTGGATGTACGAGATTGGTTAAAAACCATAGTTGGACAAGAATAATCCTAAAGAGGACGAAAATGACCTAAATGTTAATCCACTGACACAAATGAACTTATTGGATGCAAAAGATTGGTTAAAAACCCTAATAGTACGAGGATAAGGGGAAGGAGTACAAAAATAACCTAAATGCCAATCCAATGACTCAAACACACCTATTGGATATACGTGATTGGTTAAAAACCATAATTGGACTAGAAGAAGCCTATGGAGGAAGAAAATGACCTAAATGTTAATCCAATGACACATATGACGTTATTAGATGCTCAAGATTGGTTAAAAACCCTAATTGGACTGGAATAAGGGTAGGGAGGTCCAAAATGACCTAAATGTTAATCCAAGGACACAAAAACACCTATTGGATGTACGAGATTGGTGAAAAACACTAATTGGACAAGAATAAGACTAAGGAGGAGGATAATGACCTAAATGTTCATCCAATGACACAAACACACCTATTGGATGCTCAAGATTGGATGAAAATCCAAATGGGACTAGAATAAGCCTAGAGTGGATGAAAATGACCTAAATTTTAATCCAATGACTCAATTGAACTTATTGGATGCACAAGATTGGTTAAAAACCCTAATTGGACAACAATAAGACTAGGGAGGACGAAATTGACCAAAATGTTAATCCAATGACACAAATGAACTTATTGGATGCCCCAAGATTGAGTAAAAACCATAATTGAAACAGAGTAAGGCTAGGGAGGACAAAAATGACCTAAAGGATAATCCAATGACACAAACACAACTATTGGATGTACGAGATTGGTTAAAAACCCAAATTGGACAAGAATAAGCCTAGGGAGGACGAAAATGACCTAAATGTTGATCCACTGACGCTAATGAACTTATTGTATGCAAAAGGTTGGTTAAAAACCCTAATAGCATTAGAATAAGACTAGGGAGGACAAAAATAACCTAAATGTTAATCCAATGACACAAACACACCTATTGGATGTACGAGATTGGTTAAATATCCTAATTATACAAGAATAAGCCTAGGGAGGACGAAAATGACCTAAATGTTCATCCAATGACACTAAACCACCTATTGGATGTACGAGATTGGCTAAAAACCCTAATTGGACAAGAATAAGACTATGGAGGACAAAAATGACCTAAATGTTAATCCAATGACACAAATGAACTTATTGAATGCACCAGATTTGTTAAAACCCCTATTTGGACTCGAATAAGCCTACAAAGGACAAAAACGACCCAAATGTTACTCCAACGACACAAGCACACCTATTGGATGCACAAGATTGGTTAAAAATCCTAATTGGACAAGAATAAGGCTTGGGAGGACAAAAATGAGCTAAATGTTAAACCAACGACACAAACACAGCTATTGGATGTACGAGATTGGTTAAATATCCTAATTGGACAAGAATAAGCCTAGGGAGGACAAAAATGGCCTTCATGTTCATCCAATGACAGAAACACACGTATTGGATGTACGAGATTGGTTAAAAACCCTAATTTGTCAAGAATAAGACTAGAGGGACGAAAATGACCTAATTGGATGCACCAAATTTGTAAAAACCGTAAATACACTAGAATAAGCCTAGGGAGGACGAAAATGACCTAAATGTTAATCCAACGACACCAACAAACTTATTTGATGCACAAGATTGGTTCAAAACCCTAAATGGACTAGAATAAGCCTTGGGAGGAAGGAAATGACATAAATGTTAACTGAATGACACAAATGAACATATTGGAGGCAAAATTTTTGTAAAAAACCTAATTGGAATAGAAAAAGCTGAGGGAGAATGAAAATGACCTAAATGTCAATCCAATAACACAAAACACGTATTGGATGCCCAAGATTGGTTAAAAACCCTAATTGGACTATAATAGGCCAAAACTGGAGAAAAATGTCCTAAATGTAAATCTAATGACACAAACACACTTATTGGATGCACAAGATTGGTTAAAAACCTTAATTGGCCTAGAATAAGCCTAAAGAAAGATATAAATGACCTAAATGTCAATCTTATGACACAACACATCTATTTGATGCACAAGATTGGTTAAAAACCCTAATTGGATTAGAATGAGCCTAAGGAGGATAAAATGGCCTAAATTTTAATCCAATAACCCAAACACACCAATTGGATGCACAAAATTAGTTAAAAATCCTAATTTGACAAGAATAAGCCTAGGGAGAACAAAAATGCTCTAAATTTTAATCCAATGACACAAACACACCAATAGAATGCATAGGATTAGTTAAAACCCCTAATTGGACGAGAATAAGCCTAAGCAAGACGAAAATTACCTACATGTCACTCCAATGACACAAACACAACTTTTCGATGCACAAGATTGGTTAATAACCCTACTTGGACTTGAATAAGCCTAAGGAGGACAAAAATGACCTAAATGTTAATCCAATGATACAAGCAAACTTATTTGATGCACAAGATTGTTTGAAAACCCTAAATGTACTAGAATAAGTCTTTGGAGGAAGAGAATAACCTAAATATTAATCGAATGACACAAACACACCTATTTGATGCACACGATTGGTTAATAACCCTTCTTGGACTTGAATAAACCTAGCGATAACGAAAATGACCAAAATGTCAATCCAATGACATAAACACACCTATTGGATGCACAAGATTGGTTAAAAACCCTAATTGCACAAGTATATGCCTAGGGAAGACAAAAATGACCTAAATGTTAATCCAATGACCCAAACAAACTTATTGGATGCACAAGATTGGTTAAAAACCTAATTGGACTAGAATAAGCCTAGGGTGGACAAAAATGACCTAAATGTTAATTTAATGACACAAATAGACCTATTGGATGCAAAAGAATGGTTAAAAATCCTAATTGGTCTAGAAGAAACCTACGAAGGATGAAAATGACCTAAATGTTAATCCAATGACACAAAGACACATATTGGATGCACAAGATTGGTTAAAAATTCTAGTTGGTCTAGAATAAGCCTAGGGAGGACGAAAATGACCTACATGTTAATCCGATGACACAAATGAACTTATTGGATGCACGAGATTTGAAAAAACCGTAAATACACTAGAAAAAGCCTAGGGAGGATCAAAATGACCTAAATGTTAATCCAATGACGCCAATAAACTTATTCGATGTAGAAGATTGGTTCAAAACCGTAAATAGACTTGAATAAGCCTAGGGAGGAAGGGAATGACATAAATGTTAATCGAATGACACAAATGAAGATATTGGAGGCAAAATTTTGGTAAGAAACCTAATTGGAATAGAAAAAGCTGAGGGAGAATGAAAATGACCTAAATGTCAATCCAATAACACAAAACACCTACTGGATGCACAAGATTGGTTAAAAACCCTAGTTGGACTATAATAGGCCTAAAGTGGAAAAAAATGTCCTAAATGTCAATCTAATTATACAAACACACTTATTGGATGCACAAGATTGGTTAAAAACCTTAATTGGACTAGAATAAGCCTAAAGAAAGTTATAAATGACGTAAATGTCAATATAATGATACAACACATCTATTTGATACACAAGATTGGTTAAAAACCCTAATTGGATTAGAATAAGCCTAAGGAGGAAAAAATTGCCTAAATTTCAATCCAATAACCCAAACACACCAATTGGATGCACAAAATTAGTTAAAAACCCTAATTTGACAAGAATAAGTCTAGGGAGAACGAAAATGTTCTAAATGTTAATCCAATGACACATACAAACCAATAGGATGCATAGGATTAGTTAAAACCCCTAATTGGACAAGAATAAGTCTAGGCAGGACGAAAATGACCTACACGTCAATCCAATGACACAAACACAACTATTGGATGCACAAGATTGGTTAATAACCCTACTTGGACTTCAATAAGCCTAAGGAGGAAAAAAATGACCTAAAAGTTAATCCAATGGCACAAGCAAACTTATTTGATGGACAAGATTGTTTGAAAACCCTAAACGTTTTAGAATAAGTGTTTGGAGGACGAGAATAACCTAAATGTTAATCCAATGACACAAACACACCTATTTGATGCACACGATTGGTTAATAACCCTTCTTGGACTTGAATAAATCTTGTGAAGATGAAAATGACCTAAATGTCAATCCAATGACACAAACATGCCTATTGGATTCACAAAATTGGTTAAAAACACTAATTGGACAAGAATATGCCTAGGGAAGACAAAAATGACCTAAATGTTAATCCAGTGACCTAAACAAACTTATTGGATAAAATAACCCTAAGGAGTACGAAAATCACCTAAATGTTAATCAAATGCCACAAATTAATTTATTGGATACACAAAATTGGTTAAAAACCCTAAATGAACTAGAATAAGCCTATGGAGGATGAAAATGACCTAAATGTCAAACTAATGACACAAACACACCTATTGGATGCACAAGATTTGCTAAAATTCCTAATTGGACAAGAATAAGCCTAGGGAGGACGAAAATGATCTAAATGTTAATCGAATCACACAAAACTTACCTACTAGATGCACAAGTTTGGATAAAAACCCTAATTGGACAAGAATAAGCCTAGGGAGAACAAAAATGACCTAAATGTTAATCCAATGACACAAAGACACCTATTAGATGCACAAGATTGGTTAAAAATTCTAGTTGGTCTAGAATAAGCCTAGGGAGGACGAAAATGACCTACATGTTAATCCGATGACACAAATGAACTTATTGGATGCACCAGATTTGTAAAAACCGTAATTACACTAGAATAAGCATAGGGAGGACGAAAATGACCTAAATGTTAATCCAATGACACCAACAAACTTATTTGACGCACAAGATTGGTTCAAAATCCTAAATGGACTAGTATAAGTCTTGGGAGGAAGGAAATGACATAAATGTTAATCGAATGACACAAATGAACATATTGGAGGCAAAATTTAGGTAAAAAACCTAATTGGAATAGAATAAGCTGAGGGAGAATGAAAATGACCTAAATGTCAATCCTATAACACAAAACACCTATTGGATGCACATGATTGGTTAAAAACCCTAATTGGACTATAATAGGCCTAAAGTGGATAAAAATGTCCTAAATGTAAATCTAATGACACAAACACACTTATTGGATGCACAAGATTGGTTAAAAACCTTAGTTGGCCTAGAATAAGCCTAAAGAAAAATATAAATGACCTAAATATCAATCTAATGACACAACACATCTATTTGATGCACAAGATTGGTTAAAAACCCTAATAGGATTAGAATAAGCCTAAGGAGGATAAAAATGGCCTAAATGTCAATCCAATAACCCAAACACACCAATTGGATGCACAAAATTAGTTAAAAACCCTAATTTGACAAGAATAAGCCTAGGGAGAACGAAAATGCTCTAAATGTTAATCCAATGCCACAAACACACCAATAGGATGCATAGGATTAGTTAAAACCCCTAATTGGACAAGAATAAGCCTAGGCAAGACGAAAATTACCTACATGTCACTCCAATGATACAAACACAACTATTGGATGCACAAGATTGGTTAATAACCCTACTTGGACTTGAATAAGCCTAAGGAGGACAAAAATGGCCTAAATGTTAATCCAATGACACAAGCAAAATTATTTGATGCAGAAGATTTTTTGAAAACCCTAAATGTACTAGAATAAGTCTTTGGAGGACGACAATAACCTAAATGTTAATTGAATGACACAAACACACCTATTTGATGCACATGATTGGTTAATAACCCTTCTTGGACTTGAATAAACCTAGCGACGACGAAAATGACCTAAATGTCAATTCAATGACACAAACACACCTATTGGATGCACAAGATTGGTTAAAAACCCTAATTGGACAAGAATATGTCAAGGGAAGACAAAAATGACCTAAATGTTAATCCAATGACCCAATCAAACTTATTGGATGCACAAGATTGGTTAAAAACCTAATTGGACTTGAATAAGACTAGGGTGGACAAAAATGACCTAAATGTTAGTCTAATGACACAAACAGACCTATTGGATGCAAAAGAATGGCTAAAAACTCTAATTGGTCTAAAAGAAACCTACGAAGGATGAAAATGACCTAAATGTTAATCCAATGACACAAAGACACCAATTGGACGCACAAGATAGGTTAAAAATTCTAGTTGGTCTAGCATAAGCCTAGGGAGGACGAAAATGACCTACTTGTTAATCCGATGACACAAATGAACTTATAGGATGCACCAGATTTGTAAAAACGGTAAATACACTAGAATAAGCCTAGGGAGGACGAAAATGACCAAAATGTTAATACAATGACACCAACAAACTTATTCGATGCACAAGATTGGTTCAAAACAGTTAATGGACTAGAATAAGCCTAGGGAGGAAGGAAATGACATAAATGTTAATCGAATGACACAAATGAAGATATTGGAGGCAAAATTTTGGTAAGAAACCTAATTGGAATAGAAAAAGCTGAGGGAGAATGAAAATGACGTAAATGTCAATCCAATAACACAAAACACCTATTGGATGCACAAGATTGGTTAAAAACCCTAATTGGACTATAATAGGCCTAAAGTGGATAAAAATGTCCTAAATGTCAATCTAATTACTCAAACACACTTATTGGATGCAAAAGATTGGTTAAAAACCTTAATTGGACTAGAATAAGCCTAAAGAAAGTTATAAATGACCTAAATGTCAATATAATGACACAACACATCTATTTGATGCACAAGATTGGTTAAAAACCCTAATTGGATTAGAATAAGCCTAAGGAGGATAAAAATGGCCTAAATTTCAATCCAATAACCTAGACACGCCAATTGGATGCACAAAATTAGTTAAAAACCCTAATTTGACAAGAATAAGCCTATGGAGAACGAAAATGCTCTAAATGTTAATCCAATGACACAAACACACCCATAGGATGCATAGGATTAGTTAAAACCCCTAATTGGACAAGAATTAGCCTAGGCAGGACGAAAATGACCTACATGTTAATCCAATAACACAAACACAACTATTGGATGCACAAGATTGGTTTATAACCCTACTTGGACTTCAATAAGCCTAAGGAGGACAAAAATGACCAAAATGTTAATCCAATGGCAAAAGCAAACTTATTTGATGGACAAGATTGTTTGAAAACCCTAAATGTACTAGAATAAGTCTTTGGAAGACGAGAATAACCTAAATGTTAATCGAATGACACAGACACACCAATTTGATGGACATGATTGGTTAATAATCCTTCTTGGACTTGAATAAACCTAGCGACGACGAAAATGACCTAAATGTCAATCCAATGACACAAACACACCTATTGGATGCACAAGATTGGTTAAAAACCCTAATTGGACAAGAATATGCCTAGGGAAGACAAAAATGACCTAAATGTTAATCTTATGACCCAAACAAACTTATTGGATGTACAAGATTGGTTAAAAACCTAATTGGACTAGAATAAGCCTAGGGTGGACAAAAATGACCTAAATGTTATTCTAATGACACAAACAGACCTATTGGATGCAAAAGAATGGTTAAAAACTCTAATTGGTCTAGAAGAAACATACGAAAGATGAAAATGACCTAAATGTTAATCCAATGACACAAAGACACCTATTGGATGCACAAGATAGGTTAAAAATTCTAGTTGGTCTAGAATCAGCCTAGGGAGGACGAAAATGACCTACTTGTTAATCCGATGAGACAAATGAACTTATTGGATGCACCAGATTTGTAAAAACCGTAAATACACTAGAATAAGCCTACGGAGGACGAAAATGAGCAAAATGTTAATCCAATGATAACAACAAACTTATTCGATGCACAAGATTGGTTCAAAACCTTTAATGGACTGGAATAAGCCTAGGGAGGAAGGGAATGACATAAATGTTAATCGAATGACACAAATGAAGATATTGGAGGCAAAATTTTGGTAACAAACCTAATTGTAATAGAAAAAGCTGAGGGAGAATGAAAATGACCTAAATGTCAATCCAATAACACAAAACACCTATTGGATGCACAAGATTGGTTAAAAACCCTAGTTGGACTATAATAGGCCTAAAGTGGAAAAACACCTATTTGATGCACAGGATTGGTTAAAAACCCTAATTGGATTAGAATAAGCCTAAGGAGGATACAAATGGCCTAAATTTCAATCCAATAACCCAAACACACCAATTGGATGCACAAAATTAGTTAAAAACCCTAATTTGACAAGAATAAGCCTATGGAAAACGAAAATGCTCTAAATGTTAATCCAATGGCACAAACACACCAATAGGATGCATAGGATTAGTTAAAACCCCTAATTGGACAAGAATAAGCCTAGGCAGGACGAAAATGACCTACATGTCAATCCAATAACACAAACACAACTATTGGATGCACAAGATTGGTTAATAACCCTACTTGGACTTCAATAAGCTTAAGGAGGACAAAAATGACCTAAATGTTAATCCAATGGCACAAGCAAACTTATTTGATGGACAAGATTGTTTAAAAACCCTAAATGTACTAGAATAAGTCTTTGGAGGACGAGAATAACCTAAATGTTAATCGAATGACACAAACACACCTATTTGATGCACACGATTGGTTAATAATCCTTCTTTTACTTGAATAAACCTAGCGAAGACGAAAATGACCTAAATGTCAATCCAATGACACAAACACACCTATTGGATGCACAAAATTTGTTAAAAACACTAATTGGACAAGAATATGCCTATGGAAGATAAAAATGACCTAAATGTTAATCCAATGATCCAAACAAACTTATTGGATGCACAAGATTGGTTAAAAACCTAATTGGACTTGAATAAGCTTAGGGTGGACATAAAAGAACTAAATGTTAATCTAATGACACAAACATACCTATTGGACGCAAAAGAATGGTTAAAAACCCTAATTGGTCTAGAAGAAACCTTCGAAGGATGAAAATGACCTAAATGTTAATCCAATGACACTTACACACCTATTGGATGCACAAGATTGCTTAATAACCCTAATTGGACTAGAATAAGCCTACGGAGGACGAAAATCACCTAAATTTTAATCCAATGACACAACACACCTATTGGATGCACAAGATTGGTTAAAAACCCTAATTGAACTAGACTGAGCATAGGATGGACGAAAATGACCTAAATGTTTATCCAATGACACAAACATGCGTATTTGATGCACAAGATTTGATGAAAAATCTTAATTGGACTAGATTAAGCATAGAGAGGATGAAAATGACCTAAATGTTAATCCATTGACACAAATACAGCTATTGGATGCACATGATTGGTTAATAACCCTAGTTTTACGTGACTAAACTTAGGGAGGATGAAAATGACCTAAATGTGAATCTAATGAAACAAACACACCTATGGGATGCAAAAGATTGGTTAAAAAACCCTTATTGGACTAGAATAATATAAAGAGAATGAAAATGACCTAAATGTCAATCCAATGACACAAACACACCTATTGGATGCACAAGATTGGTTAGAAACCCTAATTGAACTAGAATTAGCCAAGGGAGGACGAAAATTGTAAACTACATGTTTTTGATGAAGACAAAGATCACAAATTATGGTCAATGCAACAAGATCAAAAAGAAGATCAAATATCTTCATAATAAGCTTCAAATCCAAACAATAGATGATAAAATGTAAAGGTATATGATACATACAAATATTTCAAATACTTGAGAACAAGTCACATTTACATATGCATTTCAAAATAGTTTCAAAAGTAAAAACAACATTAACAAAGTATTTAAAATCATATTTTTGACTAATTACATAGGTGTATTCGAATACACCATCTTGTATTCGAATACGACTTAAGTCAGAAGAAAAAATCTAAAAGTTGTATTCGACTACAACTATGTGTAGTCGAATACACTTCAAGTCAGTGGCCAAAATTCTTATATGTGTATTCGACTACAACCATTTGTAGTCGAATACAAGGTAAGTTAGTGGCAAATTTTCAATAATCTGTATTCGACTACACCAATATGTATTCGAATACAAGATTTAAATCTTGAATATTTTTGAACGTTACAAAGAGGTGTATTCGAATACACATATCCTGTATTCGAATACAACTGGAAACAATACAAGTTTTCAGATTTGGGATGGCTCTAGAACATTGTATTTTTTCATTAAACCTCTTGGATCAATGGCCACTAATCTGAAGGGATGTTTATGGAGTATAAATACCCCTTAACTTCAGATCAAAAAACACAATCCTTGAATCAATACCTTGAACAACTTTGAACAAAATTCTAATTTTTTACAAAGTACTTGCATTTCATTTTCATATCATTCAATAAGGTTCTCAAGTACTTGAATTGTTATTGGATTGTTTATCAATATACCTCTCCTTATTCTTATTCAAATCTTATTGTATCACTTGTAGAAGAAATTAGTACTTTCTTAAATGAATAAGCCTAGGGAGGACAAAAATGACCTAAATGTTAATCCAATGACACAAAGACACCTATTGGATGCACAAGATTGGTTAAAAATTCCATTTGGTTAGACATAAATGAACTTATTGGATGCACAAGATTGGTTAACAACCCTAATAGGATGAGAATAAGGCTAGGGTGGACAAAAATGACCTACATGTTAATCCAATGACACAAATGAACTTTTTGGATGCACAAGATTGTTTAAAAACCCTAATTGGACTAGAATAAGGCTAGGGAGGACGAAAATGACCTAAATGTTAAGCCAATGACACAAATGAACTTATTGGATGCACAAGATTGTTTAAAAACCCTAATAGGACTAGAATAAGGTTATGTAGGACAAAAATGACCTAAATGTTGATCTAATGACACAAACTCACCTATTAGATAAACGAGATTGGTTTAAAAACTTAATTAGACTAGAAGAAGCATAAAGAGGACAAAAGTGACATAAATGTTAATCCAATGACTCAAATATACTAATAGGATGCACAATAATGTTTAAAAAACCTAATTGGACAAGAACAAGCCTCATAGGAGGAAAATGACCTAAATGTTAATACAATGACACAAACACACCTATTGGATGTACGAGATTAGTTAAAAACCCTAATTGGAAAACAATAACTCTACGGAGTATGAAAATGACCTAAATGTTAATCCAGTGACACAAATGAACTTATTGGATGCAAAAGCTGGTTAAAAACCCTAATTGGACTAGAATAAGGTAAAGAAGGACAAAAATGACCTAAATGTTAATCTAATGACACAAACACACCTATTGGATGTACGAGATTGGTTAAATACCCTAATTGGACTAGAATAGGCCTAGGAAGGAAAAAAATGACTTTAATGTTAATCCAATAACAAAAATGAACTTATTGGATGCATAAGATTGGTTAAAAACCCTAATACGACGAGAATAAGGCTAGGGAGGACAAAAATGACCTAAATGTTAATTTAATGACACAAACACACCTACTGGATGTACGAGATTGGTTAAAAACCATAATTGGACTAGAAGAAGCCTAGGGAGGAAAAAAATGACCTAAATGTTAATCCTATGATACAAATGAACTTATTGGATGCACAAGATTGTTTAAAAACCCTAAATGGACTAGAATAAGGAAAGGGAGGACGAAAACGACCTAAATTTTAATCCAATGACACAAACACACGTATTGGATGTACGAGATTCGTTAAAAACGCTAATTGGACTAGAAGAAGCCTAACGAGGAATAAAATGACCTAAATGTTAATCCAATGACACAAATGCACTTATTGGATGCACAAGATTGGTTAAAAACCCAAATAGGACTAGAATAAGGCTAGGGAGGAAAAAATGACTTACATGTTAATCCAATGACACAAACACACCTATTGAATGTACGAGATTCGTTAAATATCTTAATTGGACAACAAAAAGCCTACGGAGGACGAAAATTACCTCCATTTTCATCGAATGACACATACACACCTATTGGATGTACGAAATTGGTTAAAAACCCTAATTGGACAAGAATAAGCCTAGGGACGACGAAAATGACCTAAATGTTAGTACAATGACACAAACACACCTATTGGATGTACGAGATTGGTTAAAAACCCTAATTGGACAAGAATAAGCTTAGGGAGGACGAAAATGACCTAAATGTTAATCCATTAACACAAACACATCAATTGGATGCACAAGATTGGTTAAAAACCCTAATTTGACAGCAACAAGTTCCTTTTTTAGACATGGAAGAATATTTAGTTGATGGGCCATTGGATGTAATTGGAATGGCTAATGATATGGCTAGAGGAATCAGAGAGTATGCAGAAGTTGTTCCTGAAACTCTTGCACAACAGGGTGTATTTTGTAACACCCCGTTTTTCAAAGCGAGGGTGTATTTTTTTTTTTTTTAAAGGAATTAAAATACAACAGAGAAATAAATAAAGTAAAACCTTTGGATAAATAATTTAGTCATTATAATTTACAAACAGCGGAAAAGTTTTTCAAAATATAAATCCAAAACATGTCCTGAGGTCAACAATAGTACAAGTACATCCTTTCAACTTAACATAAAGGTAGCCCAAAAGAAAGACATATGTGTCCTGAGTGACAACCTAGTCTGATCATTCTATACATAACAAAAAACTATACGCCTTGAGTAATCTCCACGCGCCCCGTGAGATCCTCCTAACGTAGCTCCAATCAAGCATTCCCATCTACATTCCCATCCGTAGGGTACGAACCGGTAGGGTTGTCTTGGCTCTCATCTGAGGGCAAAGCCCAGATTTCCACAATAGTTGTAAAGGGTCACCAACCGAAAATTAACAGTTAACACATAACATTTAAGCTTTTAAATGCACAAATAACCTTCTCAACTTATCATGCATCTTAGAAGGATTTTCCATATGCTAAAAGTTCATATAATGCTTGCCAATGTAAAGGAAATCAAAATAAAGTTCTCAATCCATCAAGTAATATATAATTGACCAAAACATTGATAAATCAATTGAGCAATCAATTATCTAACTCAAAATAAGAATTTCTACTAAGCCAATCGATTTCCAAATCGATTTCCTGAAGGTTTTTAGTGAAATTTGAATTATGGGCTTAATTCAATCGCTTGGCCAATCAATTGACAGGATAACTGAGCCCCTGACTTAATGCCAATCGATTGGGCAATTGACTGGGCAATTGATTGGGCAATCGATTGACAGCATAGCTGAGCCACTGACTTAATGCCAATCGATTGGGAAATCGATTTCCCTGCATATTCTTCCAAAAATACATAAACTAACTCAATCACATTCATACACAAATCCACATCTTAACACTTAGCATTTTCAACACAATCACCACGTCAACTTGAGTTTCGAAATCGTTTTACAATCTAACATACAATCGCACAATTCCAAAACATAACTCTTAGTACAATCAACACAATTACTACAACATCATGGTTTTCAAAATGGTATTGCAATCAAACATGCTATCCCCAAATTCCAAAACATAACACTTAACACTTATAACACAATCACTACACAAACAAAATGAACCAACAATTCACAATTTAACAGGGTGTAGTCTCTCACGGACAAACACCTGTGCAGTCTCTCACGGACAAACACAATTCACCAGGGCGTAGTCTCTCACGGACAAACCCCTGTGCAGTCTCTCACGGACAAACACAATTCACCAGGGCGTAGTCTCTCACGGACAAACCCCTGTGCAGTCTCTCACGGACAAACACAATTCACCAAGAAACGTAAGTCGTAAACGTACTGCCTATCACGGGCCCGTACCGTATACCAAGGTGCTACCTATCCCGGGCCTGCACAACTTACCCAAAAATCGTAAACCATAAATGTACTGCCTATCACGGGCCCGTACCATTTACCAAGGTGCCACCTATCACGGGTCTGCACGGTTTACTAAAATGAACATTAAGTAAACAAGACATTAAGAGATTCCCCATTCTTAATTCTTATTCAATCTTAAACAAATTTCAAAACAAACATTAAGTAAAATGAGTCATTAAGAGATTCCCCATTCTTAATACTCATTTAACTGAAGCGATTTTCAAAACAAACAATAAGTAAACAAGACATTAAGAGATTCCCCATTCTTAATTCTTATTTAACTTAAACGATTTTCAAGCCAAATATTAAGTAAACGAGCCATTAAGAGATTCCTTATTCTCAATTCTCATTTAACTTAAACGATTTTCTAAAACAAACATTAAGTAACCAAGACATTAAGAGATTCCCCATTCTTAATGCCCAGTTAACTTAACCGGTTTTCAAAATAACATTAAGTAAATAAGTCATTAAGAGATTCCCCATTCTTAATACTTATTTAACTTAAACGATTTTCAAAACAAATATTAAGTAACCAAGACATTAAGAGATTCCCCATTCTTAATGCCCAGTTAACTTAAACGATTTTCAAAACAAATATTAAGTAAACGAGACATTAAGAGATTCCCCATTCTTAATTCTCATTTAACTTAAACGATTTTCCAAAACAAACATTAAGTAACAAAGACATTAAGAGATTCCCCATTCTTTACGCCCAGTTAACTTAACGATTTTTCAAAACAAACATTAAGTGAACACACTTTACCAGGGTGTAGTCTCTCACGGACAAACACCATTTTCCAAAAACGTAAGTCGTAAACGTACCACCTATCACGGGTCTGTATTGTTTACCGAGGTGCCACCTATCACGGGTCTGCACAACTTACCAAAAACGTAAACCATAAACGTACTGCCTATCACGGGCCCGTACTGTTTATCGAGGTGCCACCTATCATGGGTCTGCACGGTTTACTAAAACAAAAATTAAGTAAACAAGACATTAAGAGATTCCCCATTCTTAATACTCGTTTAACTTAATGGTTTTCAAATTCCACACAAAACAAACTCAAACGTACTTTCACATTCAATCCATAACTCACACAAAATCATTTTTCCACACCAACCACACAGAACACATCTCAAACATGTTATCAAATTCAATCCAAATCCATCAACGATTCACACCAAATCACATCAATCAACAACAAGTTTCATATACTCGAAATCACACATAATGAGTTTAAATTCATTTTCCACGAAACATTCATTAATATAACCAAAACCTAACTCTAAGATTTTACCCATAAAGCGTTAGATACATTTTCCCAAATCAATACTCCAACCCTAACAAAATTCTTTTCCACACAACCACAAATAAGGCCCTAAATGCAAACTAAAAGTTTGGAAGGAGCCCTTACCTTAACGTTAGCTTTTTCGTTTGATTACGGTACCGTGAGTAAATCCGGTAAATTTTCCGCTCGCAACGCCGCTTCCAAAATTGGTCCACTAGCACCGTAGCACGGAGGTGAGAAACCTTCCCTTCTATCACTTCTTGAAACGAAGCTTGGATCTAGAAGAAACGGAGGGGTTTGTGTTTGAATCTCAAATACCGTTTTTCTTCGTTTTCGAATCAAAGAGGAAGAGTGGGGTTGCGAAATCCTTGTTCTAACACTCACCCAACCTTGGGTTACTAGTCTTGAAGAAAAGAAAGCAACGAAAATGAAAATGGGAGAAGGAGGGAAAAATGGTCGCGGGTAGCAGAGGAAGAAGATGGAAAATTCGGATTTTCCTTCCTTTCTTTTTCTTTCCTTTGTTTTTTTCCTTTCTTCCTTTTTCCTTCTTTCTTTTATATACTCTTTTCTTTTCCTTTTCCTTCCTTCTAATTTTCCTTTCTTTTTCCCCCCAAACGAACACATATATATATAAATCATAATTAACAAATATCTAAAAATAACTAGATATTTGTTAAATTACCATTTCACCCATAACACATTAAATTCTTCGCAAAAGATTCACCGCAGTTAATTTAATTTATTTATCGACGAGTAATTCTAATCAGGCATCAAAATATCTTCTTGATCATATAAACTCCAAAATATTAATAACTTTGGCTAAAAAGCCTCTGAGTTCAATACCGAAAATACACCAAAATATATAAAATACACTTAAAAATTATGGGTCTTACATATTTCCCTCCTATTCTCAATGCTAAGAAGAGGAATGACATGACCTTCTTTAGGAAAACTAAAAGATGAAACCATGTTTAAGGCTTAGAAAAGGTTTAAGGATTTTATTAGGAAGTGTAATCAATATACATTATCATTTTTTTTTCAAATGGAAACCTTTTATATGGCTTGGTACCGTCAACAAGGCTAATGGTTGATGCATCATAAGAAGGAGTTTTATTGAGTAAGTCTTATCAAGAGTGTATAGAGCTCATTGAAACTATAGGAGCCAATTACTACTAATGTCCTATTCCTAGAGTCAATGTAGCCAAAAAAGTGGCTGACATTCATGAAGTAAGTGAATTCTCATCTTTGGCAGCCTAGATGACAATATTAACCAACTTACTGAAGAACATTGTGACAACAACTGCACCAACAATTGTAAAACAAATAGCAATGGTACTTTCAATTGCAAATGTTGTAGCCTGTGTTTATTGTGGGCGAGGACATGTGTATGATGAATTGCCTTAGAACCCCATTTTCTGTGAATTATGTGGGAAATAGAAACAATCCTTATTCAGGCACCTATAATCCACGGTTGGGAAAATTCCTAACTTCTCCTGGAGTAATCAAGGAACTGCTCAACAAACATAACATACTCTTGATTTTTCACCAATACCAACTCATAACTCAAAAGAACCCTCCTTGGAGCAATTGTTGAAGACTGATTCTTCTATTGCGAAAACTAATACTCATATGGCCAAAATAGTAGCTACTATTCAATAGCAAGGGGTGGCCATCAGAAACATGGAAACTTAATTGGAACAACTTACCACAATTGTGAATGGAAGGATATAATTTTCATTGTTTTGTGTTGTTTTGTTGTGTTAGTGCATTGCTGAATTTTGGTGATTAACCATCATGACATATCTAGAGTATTTAAGCCATATGTGGAGTTGTAAATTGTCAAATGGAGTCAAACCAAGTCCAAATAAAAGCTAGGATCCATAACTACATTTTTCATGAAGATATAAGAACCAAATTTGGGCGCAAAAGGGGACAAATATTTGTAAAAGTTAGACCACATATGATGTACACTGAAACGCAAATGCCTGTGCCTGGAGCACATTTATGCAGTATTTTGATAGCTTGTTTCTTTCCATAAGCACTAGAGCGTCCCTGGTCGGCGCTGGAGTGCACGATGTGCTGCATAATGCATAAAAGTGCATTTTTCTCATTTTTTAGAGATCTTTTTAGCTATTTTGAAGTGTGGAGACTTGTTCCCTAGCAGAGGCACTCTGAGGAGGTTGGTTCTAACACTATTGAAAGAGTATTATCAAGAATTATTCATGAATCTCTCTTGTAATTCTTCTTTAATCTCTACCTTGTGTTTCTTTTTCTTGAGTAGCTAAACCTTCTTTGTTAGGGATGGGTAAAATAAGATGAAACTCGTATTTGTCTGATTTGATTTCTAGTTATATGAATGAGTATATTGAACTTTTTTTCTTATCTTAGTGCTTAATGCTTTTTATTGCTTAATCACTTTTAAACTAATTTATGATTCATATTTTGAAATAGAAGTAGACTTTACAAATGATTGAGATGTTAAATTCATGACATTATAGTCTAACGATAGATATAGGTCATGAAACTAATTGAATTATTTGTAGAGACAATAGTTTAATAAGAGGATTCTTGTACTGTAAAGATTAATTCTAATCTTCAGTCTACTATAGAATTAGAGATTACTTTGAAGTTAAAGATTATGTCACTAAGGAATTACAACAAGAATAATAAAGAGAATTCAGTAGTAATTCAATAAAAGAATTCAATAACTAGGATCAAATTATAAACCAAGATTAGAATCAAAGTGAAACTGATCCCTGACATTATTCTTAGTATAAAATTTCAATACCATTACTCTTGTTAGTTTCAAATATTATTTCAATCAATTCAGAAACTTTTTATTAAATTTTAGTAATTAAACATAATTTTATAATATAACACAATT
The DNA here is from genome assembly GCA_037974775.1 of Cicer pinnatifidum. Lineage (NCBI taxonomy): Eukaryota > Viridiplantae > Streptophyta > Magnoliopsida > Fabales > Fabaceae > Cicer > Cicer pinnatifidum. Next base: position 31,470,177 of record JBBPBR010000006.1, read on the forward strand.
CTTAAGTTCAACACTCGATACTAGTGTTTTAATTATTACTTGCAACAATTCACTATACTTGCATAAATGCTATCAAGGTTTTGGCGCCATTGCCATATCGTTACTGAGTTATAATTTATTCACTCAATTGGAATTTTTCGCTTTGTAAAAAAATTTATGTTTTTCTGTTATTTTTAATTTAGAAAAAACAAACTCCTATTTTTTAAGTTTAATATTCTATTTTTTTTTGTTGAGCTTGCTATTGTCATGTACTAGTGGTTTGTTTCTTCTTTGTTTGAGATGACTATCCACTATACAACATGGAAGATTTTAATGATTATATTCTACTACAAGTATTGGAAGAGTATGACACTTGTCTGCTCAATTACACTTAATTGAGGAGCATACCATGAGAGATACATTTGAAAAGACCTCCTTCAAATTCGACCTGTTAGATATGATTTTTGTGGAGAAGGACATAGGAAGGGAACTTGTTTTGATTACTATGTCCCATCACCAAAAGATGAAGATCTGTTGGTCATAGAAGCTGAAAATAATGAGTCTTACATGAAAATGATTAATTGAGAACAAATTATACCTCCTTAAAATCTATCTAAAGAGTCAAATGACAAAGACTTTTACATCAAGGATCTTTTGATTAAACTCAAGATTAACATGGTTTTAATTGAAATATTTGAAAGTCAGTGTGAGAGGTTATTTGAGCAAGTAGTTGAGTTTGAGAAGATGAATAAGAACTGAAGATGAAATCATTGTTGTGGTAGAAGAAGATAAGCTAGAAGAAAATACGAACAAGAAAAAGAAAAAGGAATAGATTGATGAAGTTCTAGATTTAATATATGCCTTGTTGGCCGATGTCCAATTGAAAAGAACATAATAGCAACATCATCTATTTCTCAAGTTCATGGAATTTCTACCGAACAAAAAGAAGAAGAAGAAGAAGAAGAAGTAGAATGAATTTTTCTTTCTATCATTTATGCCACCTTGATAGTGGTTGAGGTGTTAAGCTAATGACTTTAAAGAAGCGCTTCGTGGGAGCCAACCTATAGGTAGAGGTAACTTTTATTTTTGCAATGTTATTTTTGTTATTTGAATTTGTTGCTTTTTTATTGTGTGTAAACATGCATTATGTTGAAGTATTTTTAACAACTTGAAGTTGATCTTAAGTTATTTGTTTGTGATTTTGAGTTTTAAATTCTAATTCTTCGATCATGTTCATTGTTCAGTTTGATAAGTTTAACTTATGCATACATTGTTGATTACTCTTTGGTTGTGGAAGTCTTACTTGACATTCTTTAAAAAATAAATTTTGTAGTTACATGTTAGATATCATTTTGATAGTTTATACTCTGTCTTATTATCTTAGTTGTGAGCTTTTGAGCTGAAATACATTAATTCTTTGATGTGTCATTATTGAGATACATGTTATTTGTTCAGAACTCATACTATTTTATTGCTTGATCAAATTAAATTTTTTTTATAATTCGTATTTTAATGCAAAATTGGACTTTACGAATGTTTGAGATGATAAATTCCTGACATAGTATAGGGATAGATGTAGGTCATGAAACCAATTGATTTATTTGCAGATGCAATAATTCTAATCTTAAAGCCACTAAGAAAATTTGGGATTACTTTGTAATTAAATTAATTTGGTAATAATTTAAATAAGAAATTCAATAACTATGATAAAATTAGAAATTAAGGTTGGATTTGAAGTGATGTTCATCCTTAACATTTTTATTATAAAAGTTCAATATTATTACTATTTTTTAGTTTCAAATATAATTTTAATCAATTTAAAATCTTTTTGTTCATCTTTAGTAATTAAACATAATTCGATAGTATAATGCAATTCTTGAGTTTGACACTTGGTATTTCCATTTTAATTATTACCTCTAATAGTTCAGTACACTTGCTGAAACGGTATCAAGTTTTTAGCGCCGTTGCTAGAGAATTGTCATATTTTATAATTTATTCAATCAATTGGAATTTCTTGTTTTGCAATAAATTTTTTATTTTTCTTTTATTTTTAATTTAGAAAAAAAAACTCCTATTTTTTAATAAAATATTTCTACTTTTATTTGTTGAGCATGCTAATATCGTGTGCTAGTGATTTGTGACTTAGAAGCAGGCATCAATCTGATGTCTTAGTCCATTTTTAAACAACTTGGTAAAAGTGAAGCAAGGCCTACAACTATCAACTTGCAGTTGGCAAACAAACCCATTTGTCATCCTGAAGGAAGAATTGATGATGTATTAGTTAGGGTTGATAAGTTTGTCTTTCATGTAGACTTTACCATCTTTGATGTTGATGCTGATGAAGAAATTCCTATAATCCTAGGGAGGCCTTTCCTTGCTACATGAAGGACGTAAGTTGATGTTCAAAAGGGTGAATTAACCATGAGAATGAATGACCAACATATCAGTTTTAACTTAGAGGAATGTTCGCTATTAGAGATGTGAATTCTTTATTACACAAACAATTTTGCAAGAGATTTTTCTATTGATGAGATGGATAAACATGTGGAGTTGAAAGAGCCAGATTTTCCTCCACCAAAACTTTGGAATATAAGATACGAATCATTAGAGCTGACTAGTAAAAGTTTCAAAAATAGTGTGCCATCTATCAAATTCAATCTTGAAATTAAATTGAAGTAACTCCGATCTCACTTAAATTATATGTATCTTGGGGAGAATGACACACTTCCAACCATGATCTCATCCTTGCTAGACACCACTTAAGAGGATTTATTGTTGTATGTGTTGAAGAAGCATAAAAAGTGTTGGTTTGGCAAATTACAGACGTCAACATCAAGGCAATAAGCCCCAATATTTGCATGTCACAAAATTCCCTTGGAAGATAATTCTAAATATAACACATTGAAAGCCAAAGGAGGTTGAATCATATCATGAAAGAAATTGTTAAAAAGGAGATCATGAGATAGCTGACTACAGGAATTCATTATCCCATATATGTGTGGGTCAGCCTTGTGCAATGTGCCAATAAAAAGAGTATTTATTTTAGTTCAAAATGACAAGAATGAGATTATTCCAACTAGAACTCTCACTAGTAGGAGGGTTTGCATGAATTACATAAAACTCAAAAAAGCCACTATGAAATATCATTTCCCACCGCCTTTCATTGTTCAATATATTGTCCGACCAAGAATACTACTGCTTCCTTGATGGTTACTTTATTTACAACCAAATTACTATAACACCTGAAGATCAAGCAAAGAAAATCTTCACATGCCTTTATGAAAATTTTGTATTTAAAATAATGTCATTTGGATTGTGTAATCCACTTGCTACTTTTCAGAGGTGTATGATTTTTCAAACTTTGGAGAATCATTCCATAAATGTTTACATAGCCTGAAACAAGTTCTAGAAAGATGTGGAGAGACCAATTTGATAATGAACCGAGAGAAAAGCCATTTTATGGTAAAAAAAAAAAGGCATTTTGCTAGGACATACATTTTTTTTTTTAAATTATTGGAGGTAGATAAGGGAAATATTGAAGTGATTGGAAAAATGCCTCATCCTAGTTCTATCAAAGGAGTAAGGAGCTTCTAAGGACATGTTGGGTTATTCGTAAGATTTTATCAAATCTCTAAACCTTTGTGTAAATTGCTACAACATGATGTAGTATTTGAATTTTCTGTGAATTGTGTTTTTTAAAAACAACTTTTGTGCTACTATACTTAATGTAAAGAAGATAATGCAAAAGTGTCAAAATAGATTAGATAGACACATCAATTTATCCCGGTTCACCACCAACAATTTAGCTAAGTCTAGTCCCTTCAACTTGAAGAATTTAATATATTAAATTATCACTAAATCAGACTTAGACTTGAGCACCTACTAGTCACAATAACTGTATTCAATATTCTCAACCTTCTAGCTTAGTACAATCAAGTTGTTGATGAAGACATTCGTTACTGGGCTAGGTTACAACAAAAAAGTTTTGCGGTTTATCTGAATAAGCTCTTGTAGAGAATGTTTACAATACTTTCTTCAAAAAAATTCTCTTAGCACTACCAAGATGACAACAATAGTACAAATGTGATTATCTCTTGTTGCTTGTATGTAATTTATCGTTCATTGTTGTTTTTCTTCATTGAGGGAGACACATCCTTTATAGAGTACAATTATGGTTTCTGATCTTGTATTGATTTGGCGTTTTTGTTTGAAACTTTGTGGAACAATTTGACAAAAAGACTTTCCAAAACAGACTAAGCAAAATTAGAATAACCCAAAAAGATTGCTTAGTCTAACCAAAAAAGATTGCTTAGTCTTAATTTTGCATCAAAATTTCAAAGGGTTTCTTTATTATTCAGAATATAAAGTAACATCCAAAGATGTGAAAACAGGAGATTTTTGGTTTTTTGTTTTTCCAGATTTCATATGGGGTTTTGTTGATAATTTTTTTATTTTAAAAATAATACCCAAGTGTATCTTGAAAAATCATCAACAATCACAAAACCATATTTCATTCCATCTAGACTTGTTTTGATTGGCTCAAAAAGATCTATGTGAAGCAATTCAAGAGTTATGTTTGTAGTTATAAAATCATTTGAATGAAAACTGCTCTTGACGTGCTTTCCTTTTGCACATGCTTCACATACTTTATATTTATTAAAGTTCAGTCTAGGCAATCCTCTAACCTGGTCTAGTTTAGATATTTTTGAAATTGTTTTCATGCATATATGATATGCCCTTTTATGCCAAATCCATTTATCTTTACCGATTGGAGAAAGTTCTACTTTTGTTCCAGAACATTCTCCTTTTTTAGAGTAACTTGGAGAACGTTCTCTTTATTTTAATTTTCTTGGAGAAGGTTTTGATTTTTTTTCAGAATGTTCTCCTTTTTGAAAAATCTTTTTGTTCTTGAGTTTTTAATCTCTTTTCTTAAAGTAACATACAAATTCCAAATGTTCAATTTTTTTACAATATGAACATTTGGTTTTGCAATCACCCACTTTTCTTTCCTAAACAAAAAAGTTTTCATACATTTTCAATTTTTGAGTTTTATCGAAACCAATACCTGCTTTATCAAAGATTCCTACTTGAGATCACATGATTTTTTAGAATGTTTCAGTAGCTTTAATAAAATTTGACAAGTCATTTTTAAGAAGTTCATTTTCAGTTTTAAGGAGAACGTTCTCCGTTTTAGCTGCAGAATTCTCTTGACTTTCAAAAAAACAAAATTCATGTTATTCTTTTAGTTCTTGAATGATCTTTTTAAGAGCATCGTTCAAGGCCAGAGTTTTTTCTTTCTCTTATTTTTCTTTATAAAATTGTTCTTTTAAAGAACTGCATTTTTGAACAAGAAGGTTTGAATCATTTATCAAGTTATCCAAATCTTTTCCCATTTGTTCACATAAAGAGCATAATCAAGAATTTGTTACGTCATCTTCTTTTGCATTTTCCATTAAGCATATGTTGACTTTTTCATCTTCTTCTGTATCGGATTCTTCTGATTTATCCATGTGGCCATCATTGATTTCTTTTTAAAAGGAAATATTTTTGGTGGTTTTTACTTAAGGGACATTTGGCTTTGGAATGTCCTAATTTATTACATCCAAAACATATGATTTGGCTCTTGTCCACTTGTGTTTTGGGATTGTTGTTTGGATCATCATCGATTTACAAGGAAAAGGGTTTGAATTGTAATTGTTCATATTTAAAATTTCCTGTAAAAACTTAAGATTTTAACTCAAGATTGATCTTGGTAGTGAATGAAGAAAACGGAGAACGTTCTTGATTTTAACCAGAAAATGGAGAACGTTCTTGGTTAGTTAAAATCAACAATTCAGTTTATGTATTTAACTTGATAATCAATCATACTTAAAGCAAATGGAGATAAGGGAAGAAATACCACACAACGATATATTCTGGTTCACCCAACTCGGGTACGTCCAATCCTCACAATTGTGAGATTTTCACTAGGTGTTCAAAATGAAGAACAATCTTGGTTTACACCAGCAACTTAGATCAACCTTGATCTGTTATACAACCAATCCTTTCCACCTAGAAAGGATTTCAAACAATCACCTATCAATCTTTAGATATGAATTTACACTTTACCTTTTAACCATAAAAGGATTTCTTACAAGCTACTAAAATTATAATTAACACTTATAGTCTTGAGTTTAACACAATAATGGTAAGAGTTTTTAGAATCTAAATGATCTCAACTTGTGTTTGATATTAGATTCTTTACAACAAATTCAATATAGTTAAAAATAAGATTTAAGAACAGAACCGACTCTTCTTGAGAATGAGAGAATTTCAAGTATATGAATGTGAATGATTGCTTCAATTTCTTAGCACTTGAACTTAATTAGGAAGGTTGAGGACATGCAAAAGAGCTGTTGGAAAGTGTTTTGCTATAATGTGTTAGGTTTTGACCAAAGACCAAACTTTATGAATTAAAAAGTTCATGTCCATGAACATGAATGGTGTAAGACCCATAATTTTAAAACTTTATGTATTTTAGTGTATTTCTGGTATTGAACTCGGAGGCTTTTTAGCCAAAGTTATTAATATTTTGGAGTTTATATGACCAAAAAGATATTTCGATGCCTGATTAGAATTACTCGTCGATGAATAAATTAAATTAACCGCGGTGAATCTTTTACGAAGAATTTAATGCGTTATGGGTGAAATGGTAATTTAACAAATATCTAGATATTTTGAGATATTTGTTAAAAGTAATTAAAATATATATAAATATCTATATGTATATATTTGTTTAGGGAGAAAAGAAAAGGATATAAGAAGGAAAGAAGGAAAAATAAGGAAATAGAAAGGAAGGAAAAAGGAAGAAAGGAAAACCAAAGGAAAACCGAAACACATTTTCTCTCTCCCTGTCTCACACGCCCAACTTCCTCCTTCCTCCATTGTTATTCTTTTCTTTGCTTTCTTTGCTTCCTTTTCTTCAAGAATAGAAACCCAAGGCTTGGTGGGTGATAGGACAAGGATTTCTCAACTTCACTCTTCCTCGTTGTTTTGAAAACGAAGAAAAACAATATTAGGGATTTCAAAACCGTAAAACACAAACCTCCCCGTTTCATCTAGATCTAAGCTTCGTTTCGCGAAGAGATAGAAGGGAAAGTTGCTCACTACCACGCTACGGTGCTAGGGAACCAACTTTGGAGGTGACGTTGCGAGCGGAGATTTTAACGGATTTACTCGCGGTACCGTAATCGAACGTTAAAGCTAACGTGAAGGTAAGTGCTCCTTCCAAACTTTTAGTTTGCATTTAGGGACTTACCTGTGGTTGTGTGGAAAAGAATTTTGTTAGGGTTGGAGTATTGATTTGGGGAAAATGAATCTAAGGTTTTATGGATAAAATCTTAGAGTTAGGTTTTGACGATGTTGATGGATGTTTCGTGGAAAATGAATTTAACTCATTTGTGTATGATTATGAGTAAATGGAATTTGATGTATTTGAGGATTATGTTGTGTTGATTCGTGTTCATCGCATTTGACGTATTCATAATTAATGCTTATAAAATTTGATATGTGTATGTTGGATTTTGTGGAGAAATGAATTGATGTGTTTTGGTGTGAGTTGTGGATTCGATCTGATAATAGGTTTGAGTTTGTTTTTTGTGGAATTTGAAAACCATTAGAGTTAAACGAGTATTAAGAATGGGGAATCTCTTAATGTCTACGTTTACTTAATGTGGCGTGCAAACCATTAGAGTTAAACGAGTATTAAAAATGGGGAATCATTTAATATCTCGGTTTACTTAATGTGTGTTTGAGAAAATCGTTTAAGTTAAATGAGTATTAAGAATGGGGAATCTCTTAATGTCTTGTTTACTTAATGTATGTTTGTGAAAATCGTTTAAGTTAAATGAGTATTAAGAATGGGGAATCTCTTAATAGCTAAGTTTACTTAATGATTGTCATGAAAATTGTTAGAGTTAAATGAGTATTAAAAATGGGGAATCTTTTAATATCTGCATTTACTTAACGATTGTCGTGATAGAGTCAGTGTGTGCTCATGCATTTATTTTTGGTAAATCATGTTGACCTGTGATAGGTGGCACCTCGATAAACAGTACTGACCCGTGATAGGTGGTACGTTTACGATTTACGTTTTTGGTAAATCGTGCTGACCCGTGATAGGTGGCACCTCGGTAATTGGTACTTTGCCCTGCGATAGGTGGTACAATTATGATTTACGGCCCTTCGAGGAGGGTTTTGGTTTGGAATTCCGAGTCCATGCATTTTGGCATATACGCATTGCATTAGGGTGCTTGGCACACGAGTCGTGTTTGATTGAAATTAATGATTATGTTATAAGTGCTAAGTGTTATGTTTTGGAATTGTGTGATAGTATATTTGATTGCAAAACTATTTCGAAACTCAAGTTGTCGTGGTAATTGTGTTGAAATTGCTAAGTGTTATGTATTGATCGTCATGTGTAAGTGTGATGGATTGTAAAACTATTTCGAAACCCAATTTGTCGTGGTGATTGTGTGGGAATTGCTAAGTGTTAAGATTTGGAGTTGTGTATGAATGTGAATGAGTTAGTTTATGTACTCTTGGAAGAATATGCAGGGAAATCGATTTCCCAATCAATTTGATGAGTTACAGGGACTTCGCTAATTTGACAAAATCGATTTGCCAATCGATTTTGTAATCTGTTTTTCAAAACCATTTAAGAAATCGATTTGGCAATCGATTGGTATGCTTCCTGTTTTCTTGAATCTTGAAAATATATTGAAACAATCGATTTACCAATCGATTTGGCCATTACAGCAGCTCAACTATTTGAACAAAATCGATTTGGCAATCGATTGGATATGTTACAGGGGCTCAGCTATTCATTCAATCGATTTCCCAATCGATTGATTTAAGTCCAGAGTACATATTTTACACAAACACCTTCAAGCAATCGATTTCCCAATCGATTTGCTTAGTGGAAATTCTTATTTTGAGCTAGATAATCGATTGCTCGATTGATTCATTAATGGATTGGTTTGTTGTTTATTACTTGATTGATTTAAGACTTTATTTGATCTCATTTTTATTTGGCAAGCATTATATGAATTTTTAGCATATGGAAAATCCTTTTAAGGTGCATGCTTAGTGGAAAGGTTATATGTGCATTTAAAAACTTGAATGTTATGTGTTAACTGTTAATTTCGGTTGGTGACCCTTTACAACTATTGTGGAAATCTGAGCTTTGCCCTCAGATGAGAGCCAGTACAATCCTACCGGTTCGTACCCTGCCGATGGGGATGTAGAGGGGAATGCTTGACTGGAGCTATGTTAGGAGGATCTTACGGGGCGCGTGGAGATCACTCAGGGCGTATAGTTTTTGTTTATAGAATGATCAGATTAGGTTGACATGGAGGGAACATATGTCTTTCTTTTGGATTGCGTTTATTTTAAATTTGAAGACTGTATATGTACTAATATTGTCAGCATGACATGTTATATTCGATGGATTCCATGTACCGCTTTTTGATGTGTAAATACTTTGGATGCATATTTTTCTGCTGCTTGTAAATTTTAATGACTTAAATATTTATCCAAAGGTATTTCCTTATTTGTTTCTCTGTTTTATTTTAATTTCTTTTGAAAAACAAATACACCCTCGCTTTGAAAATCGGGGTGTTACAAATGCATTTTGCTTCTATGATTGGAAATGGCTGGTCTGAAGCTTCTCATTCTTGGATAGATTTGATTTTTGTTTAACGAACCTTTGATTCTCAAATATATGGTTGATGAATTCAATTCAAGACAGTTTATTGATTTACGCAAAATAAACTAAAGAATGATGCTAATCTGTTGAAGAATGATTTTTAAACTTTTTGGGGACTATTTAATCAGACTAGATACTCATGATCATTCTGGAGACTGTTTAATCTTTCTGGAGATTGATGATCATTCTGGAGATTTTTATTTAATATACTGGATAATGATCAATCTTGTTTGAATTTGCATGATCCATCATAATTCATAGTTTTTCTATTCTACATTTTGAATTGATTATTTGTTGAGATTAAGCCTTTATATTCTTTGAAGAGAACAAATCAAACGAATGTGAAATATAGAACAATTGATTGTGAGATTTGGGAGTAAATTCTTCTTCAACAGGGGAGATCAATCATTCTTGTTTATGGAGAACATTCTCCGTTTTTTAAAAAATTGTCCAGAACGTTCTTGGTTCATGTTTGTTTGGATTTTTCTTTCTTTATGCTGATTTTTAATTTGCCTTGATTAGGACCCATCTTTGATTAATACACTTAAAAACACATGTTAACTTAACATATCCTTTAGAATCGTAATTAGAATTCTTTAATTAACCTTTGTTTGTTTACATCAAAACTTTAATTGAGAGCTTGTCTTAACAATATGTAGATATTTCCTCCAGCAGCTTCTTCATTAAATCTAGACATTTTGAACTCTTGGATCTTTCATCACACTGTAAAGTGCTCAACCTTGAGAACAAACTCTAATGTCAATTGAAAGTGCCAACATGATAAGATGGGGAAGAATTGTGTTTGAATAAGTTGATAACTTTTTCAATATTTGATCAAGCTGGTTTAGACTTGGTGATTTACTTGGAGGAGGAGCAATAATAAAACTAAGAAATGCATACATAAAGTGACGCAAGTAATTTATCTTGGTTCACTAACTTGGCTACACCAAGTCCCTTTACTCTAAAGGATTTAATCCATTAATTCAACAACTTGAATTACAATTTTACAAAGCACCTTACCCACCTAGCGAGTCTTCTCAAAAGCCTGACAACCCTAGACTTTTGAGGAATCCACGCACCTTGACTCTACCAGTCAAGTCTTCTCCATACAATCTGACAAACATACATAGGTTTGGAACATGAGTAGTTGCTTCTAACAAGCTGATTATAACAACGACTATCACAATCTAAGAAAAATACTTAGAAAATATTTCTTATTCGAACAACTGTTTATCTTTTTGAACTCTAAGAACAATTTAGAATTTTGAGTTTGAGTTCTTCTACTATTTTCTTATTTTTCAAACATCTTTTTCCTCTCCAGCCTTGAGTATCTCTTTTGAAACAATATACATCCTTTTTCAAACAATATACATCCTTTTGAAAATAATTTTAAAATAATACTATTTCAATAATTAGCTCAAACCAATTGAGTTACACTCAACTCTCTTTATGGACATTTTCTATAGAATACATGCTACAGTAATTTTTATTACTTTGAATCACAATGTACATAGATTTATATTTGTCCAAGCTTTACAAGGTAGTAATGTGCATTAAGTTGAAATTGTTATGCTAGAATGAAGGAAAATAATTAAAAGGAATAAATTACAATGATGCATGATCTCATGGACAGATTGTCCTGCGACAATAAAGGAAACAATCAAGATATTGTTGTTAGTATATCTATACGCCCGCATAAGAAGTAGGAGGATAAAGAAGATGAAGAGGTGACAAGAAGAGAAAGAAGTGACGAGAAAGAAGAATGAGGCCATGGAGAAGAAGAAGAATGAATGAATCACATTATTCCATGGGAACTAATCGTTCAAACCTGCAAAGAAAAAGGTTGTGTCATTGTTTGTGTAGAATTGAGCCGCCATTGGTGACTTTGTGGATACTCGAAAACCCTAGAAGGATATTTGATAGATATGGTTTATTTAAGGTATTTGTGGATTTGGAAATAATTTTTCTAGGTATTCACAAAGTTAGGTTTATTTTTTTGTTTTCTTCGTCCATCTATTCTTAATGGTTAGTTTATCCTTTTGTTCTTAATTGTTTTATTCACTTTTTATGGTCATCCCTCTTTTCTTAATCAATTTATTCAGTTTTTCTAGGTTTTATTTATCACGTTCCTTATCGTGGAGATACATGGAAACAAAAAACCATGCAAATGTTTTGACTTGTGTGATGATGAGATGAGTGGTCGAGCCAAAGAGGTGATATTATCTTTACTAAAGGAGATTGATGAGATGAAGAAGAAGGAAAATGAGTCAAAGATAAAAGATAATAGAGAATGATTAGAAGATGAACATTAAATTTATAGAGAAAGAGCTAGAGAAGATGTATACATTTGACTATGTCATGAATATATTCTCATTGGTGGTTGTAATGTTGTTTGTGTTTGCAAATGTTGCAACACATGTTATGAAATAGGTTGTTTAAAGTAGCGTGCTCCTATGTCAAATAATTATAGTTGGGGTCTTGTTTAAGTTTTATTTTAGGGTGATGTTGTTGTTATGTAGTTGTTGTTTAAGTTCCTTTGCTTGGTATGTTTTAGTCTATGTAAAACTAATTAACATTTATTACAAGATAAGGCTATTGCTAATGATTAAGCCACTGCTTTGGATTAAAATTGAATTTGATTATAAGATAAAGCTTAATAATTAAATCAAATACAACATAAATGATCAATAAAGCATAATGTATTATAGTATCAAAATGTATTAAAGCAGTAAGACTAGGTTCATGTTTGAAATAAGGTTGTAATACACATTACAAAATAAGGCCATCATATACATTACAAAACAAGGCCAAAATGACACATTACAAAATAAGGCCATCATACACATTACAAAACAAGGCCTGATTGACACATTATGAAATAAGGCTATAAAACACTGCCTCTTGAATTGGAGCTTGTAATACTTGAGGTGCTTAAGATCCTTGAGATAGCACAACTTGTGGCTGAGAACCTTGACTACTTGGTTGTTGGGAGCTTTCAGCAGTTGTTGTTGTCCTTGTTGTCTTTTTCCTCTTATTCTACATAAACCAACAAACAATGAAAACATAAATAATTGGACACATAGATCTATCTTGATTCACCACTAACTTAGCTACATGGAGTCCCCTCATTCAGAAGACATTAATCCATTAATTCAAATACATGAAATTACAAAGCACCAAACCCTCCAAGCTAGTTTTCCTATACATGCTCACAACTCTAGACTTTTGAGTAACTAACCATCTTAGCCGAACAAGCCTAGTCTTATCCTAACAACCTGACAACCCCAATTTGTTGAAGGAACACAACCAATACATTGATCCTACAAGTCAAGTCTTCTCCACACAAACTGATAACCCCAAATTGTTGAAGGAATTCTAAAGCCACTATACGGCTAGGTCACAAGAATTGGGAACTTAAGTAATCTTCTTCTTACAAGCTAATTATAACAATAACTATCACACTCTAAGATAAACACTTAGAAAATATTTATCATTCGAACAAGTGTTTCACTCTTTGAACTCTAACATGAATTTGGAATTTTGAGCTTGAGTTTTTCTACTCATTTTTTGATTTTTCGATCATTTTCTTCTCCAGCCTTAAGTATCTATTTATAGATAAAATTAGGGCTTCTATTTAGTCCATGTTTAATTTGGAATTGTATCTTAATTACTTGTTTGGTCAACAATGATTGTATTCAAAAGAAATTATGAACAAAATGATTTTTGATAATATGTTTGTTAGTCAATTATTTTCTGAATCCAAAATGATCAATTCTTCTTGATTGATTATAATTGTATTTTGTTCAGATTAAGATTGTAAATTCTTCATATTGATTTTGTTCGTATTTTGTTCATATTGGGTTTGTAAATTCTTTAGATTGATTATGTTCGTATTTTGTTCAGATTGAGTTTATAAATTTTTCAAATTGATACTGTTCATATTTTGTTTTAGATAAATCTTGATAAAATCTTCTTGTAAATAATTTATATCTTCTTATGATAAATCTTGATCAAATCTTGACCATATTTTCTTTTCAACTCGGTCAATGATTTTCTTCAATCATAAATTATAATCAAATGTTATTTTAGATTCTGTTCAATAACATTTGACCATATCATCTTCTCAACTTGGTCAAAGATTTTTTTCAATCATAAATCTGAATCAAATAATATGTTATATTTTCTTCAAAAACATTTGACCATATCTTATTTTCAGCTTGGTTAAATATTTTCTTCCACCATTTTCTTTAATAACACTATTTGAAGTCAAATATATTGTTTTCATAAAATACTTTTGTTAACATAAAAACTCTAAGTATAAAAACAACTTAGTTCCAATAATCTCTCCCTTTTTGATAATAACAAAACTACATTTTTTATAACAACTTTTATTTATATTTCCTTTACTCTCCCTAACTTAGGGAACTAAGTCTAAGTATTATTTTCTCTTTTTTTTCCCACTTAATCAAATATTTTTCTCCTCCTATTGTCATCAGACAAAAAGACTTGAAAGTGAAACTTGCTTTTTTCTTTCTAATTTGCCTTTTTTCTATAAAATGAATATTACACATTACAAGAAAATTTAATCACTCATGTAAAACTATGCTACTTCAAAGTTATCCCCACATCAATGAGGTATGTAGGTAAGGTTTGAGATTTTTTGACGAAGTCAAACCTATCTCTAGCTAGTTGTTTGGTGAATATGTTAGCCCATTGGTGTTCAGTGTATACAAATTGAATATTTGGTACCCCTTTTTAAACAAAGTCCTTACTGAAGTGGTGTTTGATCTCTATTTGTTTAGCTCTAGAATGTAGGATAAGGTTTTTCGCTAAGCAAAGGGCTGAAGTGTAATCAAAATAGATGATAATTTTGGATTCTAGGATTTTGTAGTCTTCAAGTTGATTTTTCATCCAAAGTAGTTGAGAACTGCACCCATCTGTTGAAATGAACTCAACCCTCTGTTGTTGACATGACAATAGTTTTTTGTCTCTTACTTGACCAAGATATTAAGTTGCTACCTAGAAAGATGTAGTTTCCACTAATACTTTTTCTCTCAAGTTTATCTCCAGCATTATCATAATCACATTATCCACTCATATTGTAGAGATTTCTTGTAGAACAAGGTAAGGTTGTGTAACACCCCGATTTTTAACAACGCGAGTGTATTTTTTTTTTCAAAACAAATTCATAAAAATGAAGAAATAAAGTAGGAAATGCTTTTGGATAAATATTTAAGTCGTAACATAACGACAAAGTCAACAAATATTTACAAGCAGCGGAATAGTTTTTGAAATAAAAATCCAAAGTATTCAAACATCAAAATACATCGGGGTTATGAGGCCTATCAGACATAGCTCATACCCCTGGGGTATTCACGACAGACCTGTACAAAAGCATTGTCCCAAGAATTTCAACTCCCCCACGTCACATCAAAAAGTGGTCTCCACGCGCCCCGCAAGTAAAGACCTCTAGTCCTTATAGAACCGTCTAATCTGATCATACTATAAAAAAACTATACAACCCGGGTGATCTCCACGCGCCCCGCAAGATCCTCCTGACACAGCTCCAGTCAGGTGTGTCCAACCTACCTTCCCATCTATAAGGTACTAACCAGTGGGAAGATCATGGTTCTCATCTAAGAGCAAAGCCTAGATTTCCATAATAATTGTAAAGGGTCACCAACCGAAATTAACAAATAACACATAACATTTAAATTTCAAATGCATAAAATGGCCTTTCAACTTAGCATGCACCTTGAAATGGTTTTTTTGTGTTGAACATGCATAATCAAAGTTGAAAAATGGAGTTTTAAACAAAACTACACTGTCATATTCGAATACAACATCTACGTATTCGAATACAAGGCTGTTTCAGAAGTCAGTAGCAAAAACAGGATGCTTGTATTCGACTACAAGCCTCTTGTATTCGAATACACATCAGAAAACAGCAAAAATCAACTTTTAAAAGTGGTTTCGCAATCCATCAACACTTCCACACAAATCCAAACAATCACGCTTAACAATTATGGCACAATCACAACAACAACTTGAGTTTCGAAAAGGTTTCGCAATCAATCAACACTTACACACAAATCCAAAACTTATGGCACAAACACAACAACCACTTGAGTTTACATACGTAATCATAACATTAAATCAAACATGACTCACGTGACAAACACCCTAATGCAATGCGTATATGCCAAAATGCATGGACTTAGAATTCCAATCAAAACCCTCCTCGAAGGGCCATAAATCATAATTGTACCGCCTATCACAGGCCGAAGTACTAAACTACCGAGGTGCCACCTATCACAGGTCAGCACGATTTACTAAAAACGTAAATCGTAAATGTACCGCCTATCACAGGCCAAAGTACTATTTACCGAGGTGCCACCTATCACGGGTCAGCATGATTTACCAAAAATATGCAATCTATCGCAGACCTTACACGACGCGACAATTGTAACACCCCGATTTTCAAAGCGATAGTGTATTTTATTTTTTCAAAACAAATTCATAAAACAAAGAAATAAATAAGGAAATACCTTTGGATAAATATTTAAGTCATAACGCAACGACAATTAAGTCGACATAATTTACAAGCAGCGGAATAGTTTTTGAAATATGAATCCAAAGTATTTACACATCAAAAAGTGGTACATGGAACCCATCGAAAATAAAATGTCATGCTGACAATATTAGTATAGGTACAGTCTTCCAATTTAAAATAAACACAATCCAAAAAGAAAGACATCTAGTCCCTATACGTCAACCTAATCTGATCATTCTACAAAAACTATACACCCTGAGTGATCTTCACGCTCCCCGCCAGATCCTCCTAACATAGCTCCAGTTAGGTGTTTCCATCTACATCCCCATCCACAGGGTACGAACCGGTAGGATTATCCTGACTCTCATCTGAGGGCAAAGCCCAGATTTCCACAATAGTTGTAAAGGGTCACCAACCAAAAATAACAATTAACACATATCATTTAAGATTTTGAATGCACAAAATAACCTTTCAATTTAGCATGCATCTTAAAAGGGTTTTCCATATGCTAAACGTTCATATGATAATTGCCAAATAAAATGAAATCAAATAAGGTTTTTAATCAATCAAGTAATGAATCAACCGACCAATCCATTGATGAATCAATTTGGGCAATCGAATGTATGACTCAGAATAAAAATTTCTACTGAGCAAATCAATTGGGAAATCGATTTTCTTAAAGGTTTTCAGTGAAACCTGCATTCTGGGTCTAAATCAATCGATTGGGAAATCGATTTCTTAAATAGCTGAGCCCCTGTAACTTGCCAAATCGATAGGCAAATTGATTTCTTAAATAGCTGAGCCCCTGTAACTTGCCAAATCGATTGGAAAATCGATTTCTTAAATAGCTGAGCCCCTAGGACTTGCCAAATCGATTGGCAAATCGATTTTATAAATAGCTAAGCCCTTGTGACTTGCCAAATCGATTGGCAAATCGATTTCTTAAATAGCTGAGCCCCTGGGACTTGCCAAATCGATTGGCAAATCGATTTTATAAATAGCTAAGTCCCTGTAACTTGCCAAATCGATTGGCAAATCGATTTGGTACAATATCTTTCAACAGAATCGAATGGGAAATCGATTGTTTCTGAGGTTTTTCTAGAACTAGATAACTGAATCGATCACCATTACACACAATTCTAAAACATAACACTTAGCACTTATAACACAATCACTACGACATCATGAGCTTCGAAATAGTTTTGCAATCAAACATACTATCACACAATTCCAAAACATCCATACTTGACAATTAAAACACAATCACCATGCCAACTTGAGTTTCGAAATAGTTTTGCAAACAATCACTCTTACACACAATTTCAACATATAACACTTAGCAATTACAACGCAATTACCAAGACATCTCAGGTTCAAACACTCAATCATACTCTTGAATCAAACACGACTCGGGTGCCAAGCACCCTAATGCAATGCGTATATGCCAAAATGCATGGACTCGAAATTCCAAACCAAAACCCTCCTCGAAGGGTCGTAAATCATAATTGTACCGACTATCACAGGCCAAAGTACTAAATTACTGAGGTGCCACCTATCACGGGTCAGCACGATTTACTAAAAAGCGTAAATCGTAAACGTACCACCTATCATGGGTCAGTATTGTTTACCGAGGTGCCACCTATCACGGGTCAGCACGATTTACTAAAAGAAAAAGCGTAAGTCGTAAACATACCGGCTATCACAGGCCAAAGTACTATTTACCGAGGTGCCACCTATCACGGGTCAGCACGATTTACCAAAATGAAATGCATGAGCATACTCTGACTCTATCGACGTCAATCGTTAAGTAAATGCAGATATTAAAAGATTTCCCATTTTTAATACTCATTTAACTCTAACAATTTTCACGACAATCATTTAAGTAACACTACAAGAAAAAAAACGTTTTGCGGCGGTTAAAAAAAGGGTTTGCGGCGGTTGTAACCGCTGCAGTTTGATGTTTGCGACGGTTCTGCAACTGTCGCAGATTCGTGCGTCGCGAGGCCATTTTGCGACGGTTCACAAAATCGTCGTTCCAACCGTCGGCAAAGTTTGCGACGGTTCCTAACCGCCTCTAAATATAGTTTGCGACAGTGAGAACCGTCGCTAAAATACACTCAAATTCATTTATTTCTGAACAATTACGATAGTTTTCAACCGTCGCTATATTTATTTTGAGGCAGTTTGAACCGTCGCAAACTTAATAATTTAAAAAAAAAAACAATATGATGCGATTTTTTTCTATTTTTAATCAATTAAAATAAAAAATATTCATAAATACCATCCACATAATTTAAATACATAATAACTATTGTACTTAAATCCAATTTATATAATTTTTTCAAAAAAAATAATACCAATTCATACATTGAAGTTAACTAAAACAATAAATAAAGTAGTTTAAATTTTCAAAACATTAGTGGAGTAGCTAAAAATACAAAACAACTCCATCAAACTTAGAAGTTCATCCAAATATCTAATTAGTCCCTAATGATGTTGTTCCACGATCATCAGGTTGGTGGCTGGACTCAGATGAACGTCTACCATTTATTGGCGATTCTATGTCCATTGCCTGAAGAAAAAAAAAAGTATATATTAACCTCAATGAATATTGATAAATATTGTCAAAATTAATTAACTAAATTTCTCTTATAGCTATAAGAAATCTTTACACAATTGATATTTTTAATCAAAGACAAACAGTTCTCACAAGATTTTTTAAATAGGTTTGCTATGAAAGAAATTTTACCTGTTTGTCTCTAGAATTTTGCATTTACAACAAGAAAGCAATTTGTTCCTTCAACATATCAACTTCAGACAGTATAGTGTAGGAAAAGACAATTAGAATGAAAGGAACTCTTCTAAGGCTGAAATATTTGAAGAACCAAAATCAAAGCTGAAATTATTGATAGGAGTCGTATGCTTTCTTGATATCCAATATCTCAACAATCAATGAAATTCATTGTAAAATGGAACTAAAACCTAAAAGCAACAATCACTAACAAATTAACAATATGTAAGTCATGAGATTGAAAACTTACCAAGTGAAAATGAACAACAACACTCAAATGAGATCCAAAATCAGTGAATCTAACTCTGAAAAATTCCTGAAATTTAAAACATTGCAAGAAAAAAATTCACGAATGAAATCGAATCAAGATCGAGAAAGAGATGAGAGTCTGTAACTTAGACTACAATAAAAAAAGACTACCAACCTTTAGAACAAATTACCTTTTGTTTATCAATTTTCACAACTTTACCTGCCACACAAGTTCAACTAGCAATTCAAGTAAAGGCAAAAAACACAACAATAGGCTCCTATTACAAACCTAAGAGACCTTAGAGTAAAGCCTTATCACTTTCATTCTTCTCAATGCCATGGAACTCTAGCTCTAGTTATGTTGTGTCTACTAGTGTTGTATTAATCATCAATGCTTCTCATTAGTAATCCAAATTAGTGTTGTATTAATCATAAAATTTGTGTTCACCTTTGCTTTTGTCAAATCTCAGCAATGCATATTATCCACATGACATTATCAAGGTGTCTCTAGATTCATTACTAGATGAACTCTTGTAATAGAACTACAATACCAATTGTATGATTGCCAAAACAGTACCTATCTCATTTGGTACCTAAAATATCAAACACAAATTTAGGTATACAAATATAAGCCAACAAAATAAACATCTGAGTTCCAAAACTAAAATGAATATTTCTAAAAGAAACAAAAAAAAAATGAGCTGAAAAAAGACTTACATAAAAGAAAGCATCATTACTGAGCAACCCGCAAAGAAGGAACGAGGCACTTATTAGGAATGTGGAAAGCGAAAGACAAAATGGCATAAACTCGAGACTCTTCGTGCGAATGACCAATTTCTGTGAAATTATATAGATAAATAATTTCACCAAACTTGAAAACTAGTAAAACTCAGTATTACATTTGATATATCTAGGAAGTGTAAAACTTACGATTATAAACAATGGAGAGGCAAACATTGAAATCAGAGAAGCACAACTCAAGAATCCAAAAAACATTCGGCGCATGGAACTATAGGTTATTTTCAAACTCCCAACTAGTATGATCCCAAATATTCTCAAAACTGCTAGCAATAATCCAAACATTCTCACCTATCAAATGACAGTATACAATAGCACATATCAGTAACAATTAACAAACCTATGTTTTATGTAAAATTTGTTATAAATTTCCATAGTATCAATAAATTAACCAACCTTTCTTGCTTTCTCAAGATACACTAAGAACAGAACAATGTACACAAATTGAAAAAATGCTCCAATTGAATTAACAGTTGTAACCAACACATTATTAGGTGATATAAAAGGTGTTCCAAACCACAAGCAGTTCAATAGAGAATAAATATATGGTAATCTTGAGAACATTTATGTTGACCCATTTATGATAATTCTCCTAAATATGGGTCTATTGTTCACAACAAAATAAAGAGTTAATAGTCAAAGGATAAACATCAAATTCTTATATGCTCAATTTTTTTTATTTAAAAAAATTAATTTTGAAACTTACATTTGGGAAAGTAAAAGTATCAGCAATACCAGCTACATCCATGTGATAAAAATATCCATGACACATAGAGAAAGAAAAAGTACAAGCAATACCAGTTGCATCCTTGCCAACTTCACAAATGGAATAACCATTAAACAGAGACATGATAGGTTGCAAATTGTTTCATGATCATAACTTTAAACACTTGAAACATCAACTTATCATTATCAGTGTATACAAAACTAATACACTAACATATTCTAAACATGGGCAAAATGATAGGTTGTAAAACTAATATGCTTGGTTAAAATTTGGGATTGTATATAAGTTTGTATCTCTAATCTTAGCTAGTATAACTTGTAAGCTCACCTATTATCCATAGTGATCAGTGTGTTTAGAAGAGAACATAAATTGATAAATGAATGCAAATGAAAATACCAAATCGCATAAAAGAGAACATAAATGGAAGAGAATATAAATATCAGAAAACAGAAAATAATTTGAAATAGATACAATACACAAAAAACTGAAAGTACCTCGTCGTTCGGTAACACTACATGTGACCGCTCTCCTCCTGTTTCACATAAATGGCATTCAAAGCAAAAAATCAGCACCCTTAGAACATTGTAATCAAAACCCTAACAACGGAAAGGAAATCGTACCATAGGTTGCAACAAACGGAGATCAAATGGAAAGCTAGTAAGAGATAAAAGTGAAATTGTGAGAGCAAGGATATTTGGGGGAGATTGAGGTTTTAGGGATTTGAGAGATTTGAGGGAAGCAAATCAGAACGCCGAGACTTTGGAAATCACGGTTTTGAAGAAAATTTCTTGTAAGTTAGGTGTCGCAAACCCTTTGTAATGAAGAACACAAATAAAATGCTCAGCTAACGAGATTCACTATCAACCAACACCAAGCATTCGATCGCATAAAAGATAAATGTCATGAAGCTTACCGTAGAGAAGAGAAATTGCTTCAATTCCAGATATGGAGAGATCAAACTTCCGCATAGGGAGATCGAGGGGTTTGGGAAATTTGAAGGAAACAAATTTGGGAGAAAGGGGTTTTTGGTTTTGGGAAATTTGAAGGAAACAAATTTGGGAGAATGGGTTTTTGGTTTTGGGAGAAAAGGGTCGCAGAGATATGAGAAGAATTTTAGAGAGCGGGACTTGCAAAAAATGGGACTGCGGCGGTTGTTTAGCACCGTCGTAGGAAGTGTCGTAAAGAGAGAACTGCGGCGGTTTTTTGGCACCCGTCGCAATCCATCCGTCGCAAAATTCAAAATTTCTTGTAGTGTAAACAAAGATATTAAGAGATTCCCCATTCTTAATACTCATTTACTGTAACGATTTTCACTGCAACATTAAGTAAACAGAGATATTAAAAGATTCCCCATTTTTAATACTCGTTTGTCTCTAATGATTTTCACGACAAACATTAAGTAAACAGAGATATTAAAAGATTCCCCATTTTTAATATTCGTTTAACTCTAATGATTTTCACTACAACATTAAGTAAACGTAGATATTAAGAGATTCCCCATTCTTAATACTCGTTTAACTCTAATGGTTTTCAAATTCCACACAGAACACACTCAAACATATTCACAAATTCAATCCACAATTCACACCATATCACACAAATTCAATCCACAATTCACACCATATCACTTCAATTCATTTTTCCACAGAATCCACACAAACACATCTCGAATTTCATAAGTATCAATTATGAACACATCGAATATGATGACACAAATCAACACAACCCACCACTCAAACACAACAATTTCATTTACTCAAAATCATACATAAATGAGTTAAATTCATTTTCCATGAAACATTCATCAATATCACCAAAACCCCACATTAGAATTTCACCCATAAAAGCATTAAACTCATTTTCCCCAAATCAACACATCAACCCTAACAAATTCTTTTCCACACAACCACAGATAAGTCCCTAAATGCAAACTAAAAGTTTGGAAGGAGCCCTTACCTTAACGTTAGCTTAAACGTGCGATTATGGTACCGCGAGTAAATCCGGTACAATCTCCGCTCGCGACGTCGCTTCCAAAGTTGGTTCACTAGCACCGTAGCGTGGTGGTGAGCAACTTTCCCTTCTATCTCTTTGCGAAACGAAGCTTAGATTTAGATGAAAGGTGGAGGTTTGTGTTTGACGGTTTTAAAATCCCTAACACCGTTTTTCTTCGTTTTCGAATCAACGAGGAAGTATGAAGCTGAGAAATCCTTGCTTCTTACCCACCAAGCCTTGGGTTTCTATTCTTGAAGCCAAAGAAAGAAAAAGAAAGCGAAACCAAAGAAGAAGAAAAGAGGGAGAATCGCGAGGCTGGAGGAGGAAGAAGACGAAATGTTTTTCTTTTGCTTTTCCTTCCTTCTATTTTCTTTTCTTTCTATTTCCTTTTCTTTCATTTCTATTTCTTTTCTTTTCCCCCCAAGCAAACATACATATATATATATATTAATTATAACTTAACAAATATCTCAAAATATCTAGATATTTATTAAAATTACCATTTCACCCATAACCTCTCCAAACCACTTTTTGTCAAAAATATCTACTATCATCACGACTCGAGATATTTTGAAGAAGAAGAAGAAGAAGAAGAAGAAGAAGAAGAAGAAGAAGAAGAAGAAGAAGAAGAAGAAGAAGAAGAAGAAGAAGAAGAAGAAGAAGAAGAAGAAGAAGAAGAAGAAGAAGAAGAAGAAGAAG
>JBBPBR010000006.1:31493916-31521394 GCA_037974775.1 Cicer pinnatifidum
GTTTCTCTTTTCCATTCTTTCTTTGCCTTTTCTTTCATATATATATATATATATATATATATATATATATATATATATATATATATATAACAAATATCTAAATAAATATCTAGATATATCATAAAAAAATTTACCAAAATACCCATCACTTCTCAAACCACTTTTTCAGAAAAATGTCTTCTCTCGCCGCAATTAAATTGGCAGATGAATTTTTTTTGAAAACACCTGCATCTTAGAAAATTTTCTTTTCGACAAAAGATTAATCGTAAATTAATAAAATTATTCCTCGACAAATAATTTTAATTTGGGCTCCAAAAAGATATTTTTGGCATTAAACTCACAAAATATCAATAACTTGGCTAAAAAGCCTCATAGTTCAATACCAAAATACATAAATTAGAAATTAAATGGGTCTTACAGGTTGGTAGTGCCTTTTCAGTATCTAAGGATTCTCTTAACAATAGTTAAATGGGATTCTCTAGGGTTAGCTTGAAATCTTGCACATACACACACGCTAAACACGCTATGTGATATAGAAGCGGTGTTGTATGATCCTATCATTTCTCTATAGGTTTTCTGGCCAGGTTTTTGGCGTACCTCATCATTTTCAAGTGAACATGTAGGGTGTATTAATATAGCCATAGTTTTGCAATCACTCATTTTAAACTTCTGGCAAACTCTTTTATATATTTAGTTTGATGAATGTATATACTATTTTGACTTTGATAAATTAGTATCCCTATGAAGAACTTATGTTCTCCCGTCATACTCATTTGAAATTCAAGTTGCATGAATTTAGAAAAATCTTTGCAAAGAGTCCCATTAGTAGATCCTAAAATAATGTCATCAACATAAATTTGAATAATAAGAATTTTATCTCATATGGATTTTCTAAAAAGTGTATTATCTACTTGTTCTTTTTCAAAGTTATTTTTAAGCAAGAAATAACTAAGTTTATCATATCATGCCCTAGGTGACCATAAAGAGATTTTCTATGTTTAAAAAATGATTTGAAAATTCACAGATTTCAAAACCTGGGAGTTATTTAACATAGACTTTTTCACTTATATAACCATTTAGAAAAAGTCACTTTTAATACCATTTAAAATAATGTAATGCAATTATTTGCAGCAAAAGAAAGTAGGATATGAATAACTTATAACCTAGTCACTAGAGCAAATGTCTCAAATAATGTTCTTATTGGGTCTAGGTACTAGATCCCATACATCATTCCACTTAAATTCATTTAACTCTTCTTGCATTGCAAGAATCCATCCGTCGTTTGCATTTCCAATTATTAGTTTTTCTGGATGACATGATTTGTACTCTCATCCAGATTTTCCTTCTGATTTATCTTGGCTACTTCTTGCTTGGTCAGATTTCATCCTCTGATTATTTAAGTTCTTCTGGTTTTCTTGCATCTACTTATTCTAGTTCCAGTAAACCTACACTATCATCTAATTTATTTGACTTTTCAAGGTAAATTTGTTTGTCATATAACATAATATTAATTAGATAATTTAAGAATGAAACAATACATCCCAAAACACCAGTTTTTTATGGTGATTTATTCTTGTTTCAGAAGACACAAACTTGTATTATGCTTCTGCTAAAATGTTTTGATTTTGGGATTCTCCTGGTTCCTATAAATTTTTGAGAACCTACAAAATAATTATCTAACTTTGATTTTTAAGATCAAACTTCTTGTTATCATAGTAAACATGATATCAGACAATAATTAAATTTAACAAAAGATATAATCTATATATCAAAAGTTTCAGTTTTACTCTGAAAACCCTCTTAGTTCTTCTTTTCTAGTTTTCAAAATCATAATATGCATATTCTCTTATTAGAGTGGTTGGATGAAGGGATCTGAATTCCCATCTTGATTTTTAGTCTTTATAAATTTGATTGGAGTCTTTATAGAATTCTCGTGATGTTGATTGGTCATCTAACACTTCTATTTCAGCTGATGTATCAGATCCCTCTAGTAATTTTGGTTATGTTGATACTTTAGATTCATCATATGGTTCTAATTTTGCTTATAGTTATGGTTCATCAAATGGTTCTTCTTTTTTGATAGATATGGTTCATCGGTTGTTTCTAGTTTCTGATAGGTATTGTGTTGACTAGTCCTTCTTCTACGAGAGTCAAGTATTGGAACATAGACCTTTTTCCCTTCATAAATTGCTAGCATCCACTTACCAGATGCCACGGTTGGAATTTCAACTTGGCTGCTTAGAACATCTTCAACATAACAATTTCGTCTTTTGGTATCCAAATCTGACTCGATCCTAGTTTGTTCGTCTTTAAGGGTTTCTTGTCTTTCCTTGTATTTATCGTGGGGCAAGATAAATTTAGAGTGACCTTTATTAGAACACAAAACATCATAATGAATAAGTTTAGGTGTAGTTATTGTTTCTTAAATTTTTTGACCTCTTTTTGCATTTCTACTAACACCATGAGTCATAGTTGCATGCTTGCTTCTTTCCAAATGTTAATTCACTAAATCAAGATATATTGAACCCATGGGTCTTTCCTCAAACATTGTAAAGTGTTAAGCCTTGATACCGAGCTATAATACCAATTGAAGGTGCAAACACAAGAAGGGGGATTCAATTGTTTTTGATAAAGTTCATAACTTTTTGCCAATTTGATGAAGGCTGGTTGGTTTTTATGAATTACTTAGATAAGAAGCAATCGGGTTCAGAGGAAGCAAACAATGAAAGCATTAATAATTGGACGCATAGATTTTTCCCGATTCACCACTAACTTGGCTACATCCAATTTCCGCATTCATAAGGTTTTAATCCACTAATTCAAATACCTTGAATTACAAAGCACCTGACCCTCCAAGCTAGTCTTTCCAAAAAAACATAACAATCCTATACTTTTGATGAACTAACCACCTTGACCCTACTAGCCAAGTCTTCTTCTAAAAACCTAACAAACCCAGATAATTGAAGGAATACAACCAACATCTTGACCCTACATGTAAGACCCGTAGTTTTAAATCCTAAGTTATACAATTTTAGGGTATTTTGTGTTAAATTGCTTAGGCTTTTAACCCAGTTTTTGGTATTTAGGTCGAAAATATACTTTTGGAAATTGGACTAAAATTATTTGTCGAAGAATAATTTATTTGGGTTTCGAAGAATTTAATTCTGGGCGGTTTTGTTCAAAATATCTCGGGTTGCTAAATATTGTATTTGACAATTGAGTTGCGACGAGAGTAGATATTTTTATCAAAATAGTTGGAGATGTGAGTGAAGTGATGGATGTGAGAGTTGTTAGATATTTATTGGTTTAGGTTTAATTACTATATATATATATATATATATATATATATATATTATTAGTAATATATAAGTATATGTTTGGAAGGAAAAGAGGAAAAAGGAAATAGAAAAAAAAAAGAAGGAAAAAGAAAGAAAGGAAAAGCAAAGGAAAGAAAGAGAAAGGAGAGAAAGCAAAAATTTTCCATCTTCTTCCTCTGCTCGCGTTAAACAACCATCTCCCCCCTTCTTCCATTTTCGCTTTGCTTTGCTTCCTTTTGCTCAAGAATAGAAACCCAAGGCTTAGTGGGTGATAGGACAAGGATTACTCAACTTCACTCTTCCTCTTTGATCCGAAAACGAAGAAAAATGGTTTAGGGATTTCAAAACTGTCAAACACAAACCTCCCCGTTTCTTCTAGATCTAAGCTTCGTTTCGCGAAGGGATAGAAGGGAAAGTTGCTCACCACTACACTACGGTGCTAGTGAGCTAACTTTGGAAGCGACGTCGCGAGCAAAGTTTTTACCGGAATTGATCGTGGTGCCGTAAATCGACGTTAAAGCTAATGTTAAGGTAAGGGCTCCTTCCAAACTTTTAGTTTGCATTTAGGGCCTTATCTGTGGTTGTGTGGAAACGAATTTTGTTAGGATTGGAGTATTGTTTTGGGAAAAATGTATCTAAGGCTTTATGGGTAAAATCTTCGAGTTAGGTTTTGGTTATATTGATGAATGTTTCATGGAAAATGAATTTATCTCACGTATGTATGATTTTGAATAAATGAAATTTATTGTGTTGATTTGTGTGCCTCGTCCTTGGCGTGCTCATACTTGATGGTTGTTGATTGATGTGTTTTGGTGTGAATTATGGATTGAATGAGAAAGCATGTTTGAGTTTGTTTTGGGTGGAATTTGAAAACCATTAAGTTAAACGAGTATTAAGAATGGGGAATCTCTTAATGCCTTGTTTACTTAATGTGTGTTTGAGAAAATCTTTTATGTTAACTGGGCATTAAGAATGGGGAATCTCTTAATGTCTGGGTCACTTAATGTTGTTTTGAAAATCGTTTAAGTTAACTGGGCGTTAAGAATGGGGAATCTCTTAATGTCTTGGTTACTTAAGGTTGTTTTGAAAATCGTCTAAGTTAACTGGGCGTTAAGAATGGGGAATCTCTTAATGTCTTGGTTACTTAATGTTTGTTTTGGAAAATCGTTTAAGTTAAAAGAGTATTAAGAATGGGGAATCTCTTAATATTTCTTTTTGCTTAATGTTTTGTTTAGAAAATCATTAAGTTAAATGAGTATTATGAATGGGGAATCTCTTAATATCTGTGTTCACTTAATGTCGTCGTGAAAATGATTTTGTGGAGAAATGAATTGTTGTATTTTGGTGTGAATTGTGTAATAAATTTGTGAATATGTTTGAGTTCGTTTTGGGTGGAATTTGAAAACCATTAGAGTTAAACGAGTATTAAGAATGGGGAATCTCTTAATGTCTTGTTTACTTAATGTGTGTTGTATGTGAAAATCGTTTAAGTTAAATGAGTATTAAGAATGGGGAACCTCTTAATGTCTCGTTTACTTAATGTTTATTTTGAAAATCGTTAAGTTAAATGAGTATTAAGAATGGGGAATCTCTTAATGTCTCGTTTAATTAATGTTTGTTTTGAAAAAACGTTTAAGTTAACTGGGCATTAAGAATGGGGAATCTCTTAATGTCTTGGTTACTTAATGTTGTTTTGAAAATCGTTTAAGTTAAATGAGAATTAAGAATGGGGAATCTCTTAATGTCTTGTTTACTTAATGTTTGTTTTTGAAAAATTGTTTCAATTAAATGAGTATTAAGAATGGGGAATCTCTTAATGTCTTGTTTACTGAATGTTTTGTTGTGGAAAATCGTTTAAGTCAAAAGTATATTAAGAATGGGGAATCTCTTAATATGTATGTTTGCTTAATGTTTTGGTGTGAAAATCGGTTAAGTAAATGAGTATTAAAAATGGGGAATCTTTTAATATCTGCATTTACTTAACGATCATTGTGGATGGAGTCAATGTATGCTCATGCATTTCATTTTGGTAAATTGGGCTGACCGATGATAGGTGGCACCTCGGTAAACAGTACTGACCCGTGATAGGTGGTACGTTTACGATTTATGTTTGGTAAGTTGTGCTGACCCGTGATAGGTGGCACCTCGGTAAACAGTACTGACCCGTGATAGGTGGTATGTTTACGACTTACGTTTCTTGGTGAATTGTGTTTGTCCATGAGAGATTGCACAAGTGTTTGTCCGTGAGAGACTACGCCCTGGTAAATTGTGTTTGTCCGTGAGAGACTGCACAGGTATTTGTCCGTGAGAGACTACGCCCTGGTGAATTGTGTTTGTCCGTGAGAGAATGCACATGTGTTTGTCCGTGAGAGACTACACCCTGGTAAATTGTGAATTGTTGGTTCATTTTGTCTGGGTGGGGATTGTCGCGTCAAGATGACTCCATGTGGTTTGTTGGTTCATCTTGTCCATGTGGGTATTGTGTTATAAGTGTTAAGTGTTATGTTTTGGAATTTTGTGATAGCATGTTTGATTGCAATACTATTTCGAAACTCATGATGTTGTAGTAATTGTGTTATAAGTGCTAAGTGTTAAGATTTGGGATTATGTATGAATGTGATTGAGTTAGTTTATGTATTTTTGGAAGATTACGCAGGGAAATCGATTGCCCCAATCGATTGGATCAGTTACAGGGACTTCTCTAAATTGATCAAATCGATTTGTCAAATTGATTTTGTAATTTGTCCTTCAAATCCCTTTAAGAAATCGATTGAATGAATCGGTTGATATGTCTCCTGTTTTCTTGAATTTTGAAAATGTATTGAAGAAATCGATTGACCAAATCGATTTGGCTATCCAGGAACTCAACCATTTGACGAAATCGAATTGCCAAATCGATTGGCTTCAATACAGGGGCTCTGTCTTTCACGAAATCAATTTGCCCAATCGATTGGCCAATACAGGGGATTAGTCTTTCACGAAATCGATTTACCCAATCGATTGATGTAAGTTCAGAGTCCAATTTTCACTAAAAACTTTCAGGAAATCGATTTGCCCAATCGATGGGCTCAGTGAAAAATCTTATTTTGAGTTAGATAATTGATTGCTCAAGTGATTTATCAATGTTTTGGTCAGTTATGTATTACTTGATGGATTGAGAACTTTATTTGATTTCATTTACATTTGGCAAGCATTATATGAACCTTTCGCATATGGAAAATCCTTTTAAGGTGCATGCTTAGTTGAGAGGATATTTTGTGCATTTAAAAACTTAAATGTTATGTGTTAACTATTAATTTTGGTTGGTGACCCTTTACAACTATTGTGGAAATCTGGGCTTTGCCCTCAGATGAGAGCCAGGATGATCCTACCGGTTCGTACCCTACGGATGGGAATGTAGATGGGAATGCTTGATTGGAGCTACCTTAGGAGGATCTCACGGGGCGCATGGAGATCACTCAGGGTGTTTAGTTGTTTCGTAAAATGATCAGACTAGGTTGACACAGAGGGAACAGATGTCTTTCTTTTGGGTTGCTTTTATTTTTAAACTAGAAGACTGTACCACTTTTGTTATGTAAACATTTTGGATTCATATTTTGAAAACTTTTTCCGCTGCTTGTAAATTATAATGACTTAATTATTTATCCAAAGGTGTTACCTTATTTATTTCTCTGGTTTATTTTAATTTCTTTTGAAAAAAAAATACACCTTCGCTTTGAAAAATGGGGTGTTACATTACACATCAAGTCTTCTCCGCACATACTGACAATCCCAAGTTTATGAAGGAACACTAAAGCCGTTACGGGGATAGGTTGCAAGAATTTGGAACTTAAGTTATTTTCTTCTAAGAAGTAGATTATAACAATGACTATCAGAATCTAAGTAAAACACTTAGAAAATATTTCTCATTTGGACAAGTGTTTCTCTCTTTGAACTCTAAGATGAATTTGGAATTTTGAGATTGAGTTCTTCTACTCTTTTTATGATTTTTCGATGATATTCTTCTATAACCTTGAATATCTATTTATAGTTAAAATTAGAGTTTCAATTTAGTCCTTGTTTGATTATGAATTGTATCCTCATTCCAAGTTTGATCAACAATGATCTTATTAAAAATAGTTATTAACATGATGATTTTTGATAATTTGTTCTTTAGCGATTCATTTAATTCTAATTTCAATATATGTAGTTCATTTAGATTGATTTTGTTCGTCTTTTGTTCAGATTGAGTTTGTAAATTCTTTAGATTGGTTATGTTCATATATTTTGTTCATATTGAGTTTTTAAATTTTTCAAATCAATATTGTTCATATTTTGTTGTAGATAAATCTTGATCAAATCCTCTTGTAAATAATTCATATCTTCTTGTGATAAATCTTGATCAAATCTTGATCGTATCTTCTTTGAAACTTGGTCAAAGATTTTCTTCAACCATAAATCAAAATAAAATCTTATTTTAGCTTTTCTTCAATAACATTTAACCATATATTCTCTTCAACTTGGTCAAAAAATTTCTTCAATTATACATTTGAATCAAATATCATTTTAGATGTTCTTCAAAAACATTTGACAATATCTTCTTTTCAACTATGTCAAAGATTTTGTTCAATTAAAAATTTGAATAAAATCTTATTTTACATTTTCTTCAAAAACATGAATCTTCTTTCATACTATCTGAAGTCCAACTTGAATCCAACAAGTTAACATCAAATACTTAGCATAAAACCAACTTGAATCCAACAATTTATAGCTTTGCGAGTCTCTTGGTCATTAAGTTTCTTTCTTTTTCTTGTATTTGAATTATGACCAAATTTTCCACATTTTTTGCACTTCACTATTGGAAGTGTCCTTTTGCAATATGTTAGGAAGTTGTCTTGATGATCCCCTGTCGCACATGGGTCAATTACAATTGATAAAATGTAAATAGAGATAATAACACGAGTCGTTTTGCAAGGACTTTTGATATAATAATATTAACCAACTTGAAAGTTAAAATTTGAAAGGGGTTTTTTTATATTTATGTTTTAACACATAAGCAAAACGATTAATCCACTGATTCGAGTTTCAGACCTATCACATATTCTATTAATGAGTTTAACTTCTAATTCATGATTTTGTTCTTATTTGACTATAGAATTGATCAAACAAGCATAATCAATCCTATGTGAATTCAGTTTCTTTGACTGAATTAAAGATCACAATCATCAAAATATTACAATTAACGATCATGCGCCGCAAAATTATAATTCAATTAAATTAGAAACCGAAACCAAATTATGTCAAAATAATTTAATCAATCCTATCCATACACAATTTAAGCAATTAGAATATCAATAAAATCAAATAAACTGAAATAGAATCATGAAGCGAAACTGACAGTTTAACCTGAATCTCAAGGTGTTGATGAAACTCTGAACTCGTGAATTAATCTTATAAAATTAGTCTTCCATGAAATTAAAATAAAAAGTGTTTATTTCATGTATCAATCTCAATCCTAAAATTTCATCCTTAGAAAAGAAAGAAAACTCCCAATATATAGTACTCGATTTTTTGCTTTAGGGTTTAGGGTTTAAAAACAAGTGACCCGCTAATTAAAATTATTACAAAAGTATAGTTTATGAAATTTGCAATTTAGACTCAGTAAAGTTCGACATTGGGATTTTATTCCACCACAAAAGTTGTAGCTTTGATTTTTAGGTTTCCAACGCCTACTCGTATGCGCCAATCCAATATCAAGAGCTCAAGTTCTGGGTTACCGATCGAACAAGAGTCAAAATGCAAATAATAAAATTATAATTCAATTTATACCCAAAGTTTAGAAACAAGCTAAAAATATTATTCTAAGCTACAACGAGCTTTTAAAATACCAAACTAAAAAGCTAGAAACATGTGCCCAAATGCTATGATCAAATTCCCCCACACTTAAACTTTTGCACTCTAAGCAAAGCAATGCATATGATTCCAAATGTTCTTATGAATGCAAAGTGATGAGAGAAAAAAAAATATTTATAGCTTAAGGCAATCGTGAATAGTTTTTTTTATCACAACAAAGGCAAACAAGAGGACAAGTTAACTAAAGAATGCATCATAAGTGATAGAGTCCTCCCAGGATATAAAATTCTCTCAAAGTGTTCGGGCTACTGTTTACACTCAAATCACGTCATGAAAGCTAGCACTACCATAGACTTAACAAACCTTTATAAACTATGTTTGAAACACATGTACATAATGATCAAAATGTATTTATTTAGGTTGTAACGTGGCCAGGGTAAGGGTGAATTAATCCTAACGAGACTAGGGCTAAAAATCAAAGAGGATAAAGGACTAATGATTAAGAGAGAAAAACAACATTAAGAAGTAACTCAAATAAAATATAATTGACTTGTATTCTCACACTCTCTTTGCTAACACAATCATTTCTTGATTTTATTCCTCACATTTTTTTTCTTTCTTTTTCTTTTATTTTTTATTTGTTATAATCCTCAAATTTAAACAAACAAGTTGAGCACCCCGACACTTATTTAAGGAAATACTCCTTTATCTTCCAAGATTGGGTCAATTCATTGTTTTTCACTTTTGGGCTTGTAATGAGCTATATAACAAAGAATGAGATAATTAGGCTTATTTGGCTATATATTAGCTTAACAAGAAAAAAATGCCTAGATCATTTCAATATATGCATGCGGACAAGGGTCAAGTCAAGAATGCAAAGATAATATCCAATCATGCCAGTCCAAACAAACTCACAACATTTACAACCATAAAACTAATGTCAAAGCATGCAGTGCAATGTTCATTTTTATTTATTTATTTATTTATCTTTTGAAATATAGCAAATAAAATCCTCAAACGAATAAAATCCCTAATAATACTCTCACACTTAAATTACACATTATCCTTAATGAATGTGAATGTAACAAGTATAAATTAAGAGTAAGGAAATCGAACTCTATGTTCAAACTTCAGTGGGTGGACTTTTCCAATGAGAGTTCTTCTATGGTAGCATATTCAAGTACAAAGCTCTCATGGAATAGCTTGAGGCGTTGTCCATTTACTTTGAACATTTTCTTGGTGTTTTCAATTTTTATTTCCACTACACCATGAGGAAAAAAGTTAGTAACAACAAAAGGGCCAATCCACTTCGATCGATGTTTCTCAGCCATACTTTTCAGACTAGAGTTGAACAATAAAACTTATTGGCCTATGGAAAATTCCTTCCTAGAAATCATCTTATCATGAAAGTACTTAGTTTTCTCCTTATAGATCCGAGAGTTTTCATAATCTTCAAGTCTAAGCTCTTCAAGTTGTTGCAATTGAAGCTTTCTCTCCAAACCGGCTTTCTCCATCTCAAGGTGACAACTCTCGATCGTCCAATAAGCACGGTGCTCTATTTCCACTAGGAGGTGGCATGCCTTACCAAACACAATTCGATAAGGGGACATCCCTATTGGTGTTTTGTAGGTTGTTCTATGAGCCCAAAGAGCTTCTTCAAGTTGGTGGCTCTGGTCTTTCCTGTTTGGTTGCACCATCTTTTCTAAGATATGTTTGATTTCCCTGTTTGAGATTTCAACTTACCCATTAGTCTGGGGACGATAAGATGTAGAAAATTTGTGCATAATCCCAAACTTCGAAGCAAAGCATCCATGGTGCGGTTGCAAAAATGAGTGCCTTGATCACTTATGATGGCCTAGGGTATTCCAAATCTATAAAAAAAAAAATATTTGATCTGGTAAAACCTGCAACAACTTTAGAATCATTTTTCCTAGTGGATATTGCTTCCACCCACTTCGAAACATAATCAACAACTGGTAAAATATAGAAAAAAAAACCAAAAGATACAAGAAAAAGACCCACAAAATCAATGCCCCATACATCAAATACTTCACATAAAAGCATAGGTTGTTGAGGCATCTCACTCCTACGAGTGATTGTTGTTCATGCTATTGGGCATTGTTCACAAGTTTTTTAAGTCTCAAAAACATCTTTAAACAAAGTGGACCAAAAAAACCCGAGTCTAAGACTTTTCTTGTTGTCTATTAAGGACCAAAATGTCCCCTAACTTGAGAGGCATGACAAAAATGAAGAACGGATTGAGCCTCATGGTGGGAAAAACATCGCCTAATCACCTGATCACTACATAATTTCCACATATATGGGTCATCCCGCACATAGTATTTGGCACCACTTTTAAGTTTGTGTATTTGTGTTCTGGATGAATTTGCAGGAAGGACTCCAACAACAATATAATTAACTAAATCAACAAACCAAGGAGTTACCTCACACAATTGTAGCAGTTGCTCATCAGGGAAGTCATCTTGAATGCGGATGAGGTCCCCATCCATTCCTATTCTGCTCAACTGATTTGCCCCCATATTTTCAATTCCACTCTTATCTTTAATCTCTAAATCAAATTCTTGGAGTAAAAATATCCAACGAATCAATCTTGGTTTTGCTTCTAGTTTCTTTAGCAAGAACTTCAAAGATGCATGGTAAGTAAAAACAACTACCATCGAACCTAGAAAATATGATCTAAAATTATCAAGTGCAAAAATAATAGCTAAAAGTTCCTTTTCAGAGGTAGTATAATTAGTCTGTGCAGAATCTAAAGTCCTATAAGCATAATAAATAACATGGGCAGCCTTACCAACCCTTTATGTAAGGACTGCTCCCACTGCATAGTTAGATGCATCACACATAATTTCAAAAGGGATGGTCCAATTGGGTGGCTGAAGTATGTGAGTTTAGGTCAGTGTTGTCTTTAAGAAATCAAACGCCTTCTTGCATTTCTTGTAGCAAATTTGACAACGAAAAAGTTATCTTGCTGAAATCCTTGAAGAAGCCCCTATAAAAACCTGCATGGCCAAGAAAAGAATGAATCTTGCGGGTGCAAGATAGGTAAGGCAAATTAGAAATCACATCAATCTTGGCCATATCCACTTCTATCCTATTTTTAGGGATCACGTGTCCCAAAACTATGCCTTGTTCAACCATAAAATGACATTTTTCATAATTCAGCACAAGGATAGTTTCAATACATCTATGCAAAATGATGACTCTTCATCATTTGCATATTTGTTCATTATTTAGTCTTATTTATCTTCAATCATTTGTTAAATTAAGGAGTTATTTGATATATTTTTTTTTATTTTTGTTCTTTTAGTTAATAAAATGTTTGTTTTTTTATTTCATTGATTAAGTAGGGATTTTTTCGTGATTTTACATTGCATTTTGCTTTAGTGTAGTGCTGAATTTTGGTGAGAAATCAACATGACCTATGTGGAGTATTTCAGCCATATCTGGAGTTGTAGATGTTCAATTGGAGTCAAACAAAGTGCAAATGAAAGCGAAGTTCCATAGCTACACCTTTCATGAAGACACCGGAACCAAATTCAGACTTGAGAGAGGCGAAACATGCATTATAAGTCAGATAGCAGATGTTGTGCGCCTGAAGTGCAACAAGCGCACCTGAGGCGCATTTCATGCCTTTTAGCACTGCCAGCGCACGCTTGAAGTGCGTTTTCTGCGCCTGGGACGCGTGGATGCGACATGATTCATTAAAAATGAATTTTTTGACTTTTTAGTGATCTTTTTGACTATTGGAAAGTGGGGAGACTTGTGCCCAAGAATAGATACTCAAAGATGGTCATTTCTAACACCATTGGAGCAGTTTTATCAAGAATCATTCATGAATATTTCTTGTAATTCTTCTCTAATCTTTATCTTTTCTATCTCTGTCATGAGTAACTAAACCCTATTTGTTAGCGATGAGTGTAACAAGATGAAACCCTTATTTTTCTAATTTGATTTCTAATTATATGAATGAGTTTATTGAATTATTTTTCTCATCTATGTGCTTACTGCTTTTTATTGCTTCATCAACATTAAAATTTTCTACGATTTGTATTTTGAAACAGGAGTGGACTTTACAAATGCTTGAGATGAGAAATTCATGAATTTGTAGTCTAGGGATAGATGCAGATCATTAAACCAATTAAATTAGTTGCAAAGGCAATAGTTTAACAAGAGAATTCTTGTACGGTAAGGCTTAATTCTAATCTTAAAATCACTAAGGTATTAGGGGTTACTTTGTAATTAAAGGTTTTGTCACTAAGACATTAGGGCAAGAATAATAAACAGAATTTTGTAATAATTCAATGAAAGAATTCAATCACTAGGATCAAATTAGACACCAAGGTTGGATTCAAAGTGAAACTCATCCCTGACATTTTTCTCATTATAAAGGATCAATTTTATTATAGTTGTTAATTTTAAATATTATTTCAATCAATTTGGGAACTTTTTGTTCAATTTTAGTTACTAAATATAATTCAATAGTAAAACGCAATCCTTGAGTTCGACACTCGGTACAACTGTTTTATTATTACTTGCAACAATTTAGTACACTTGCTGAAACTCTATCAAGTTTTTGGCGCCGTTGCCGGGGACTGTCATATCACTAGTGAATTTAATTATTTACTTAATTGAAATTTTTTGCTCTGCAATAAAATTTTTGTTTTTATTTTAATTATTTATTTTTCTTTAATTTAAAAATCTTCATTACTCACAATTTGTCTAACCTTTTATGTGAGGCCAGTCCTCAATTGAACTTATCTTTGATCCAGAAATCGAAAAAACTACGAAAGCACATCAAAAGGCAGCTCGAGAAAAGAGACAAAGGGAAAGACATTTAATAGTGAAAGAAGAGATTTTGAGTAATTTCGTCATACTTACTGAGATGATTGATCCACCACCACGAGAATGTACTCTCGGCGAGTATGGGAATCGAAGTAGAAATTGTGGTCGATTGTCCATCCATAACCAACCAGTTACAGTCAACAAGTTTGAAATAAGTGTCGCTCTATACCGAGAGTTGAAGGAGATTCATTTTTCTGGTAAACATAACAAAGACGCCGATAGACATCTTACAAATTTCTTTGAATTATGTGAAACAGTGAAGGTGGATGGTTGTTCTGAAGAAGGCAAGATGTTGAAACTATTTCCATTTTCATTGAAATATGATGCTGAGGAGTGGCTTCATTCCTCTCCTGCCAGTAGCATTACCACATGGGATGACCTTGAAGATAAGTTCTTGGAACAATACCTTCCCCCAACTATGTTCGTTAGAAAAAGGCAAGAGATTTCTAGTTACAAACATAAAGAGGGAGAATCTCTTCGTGACACTTACAGGAGATTCAAGAGTTTACTAGTAGGATGTCCAAATCATGCTTATGACGACACTGCCCAGATGCAAATATTATGTAATGGTTTGAGACCTAGCACTAGAATTATGTTGGATGCCACAACAGGTGATTCTTTGAATTACAAGACCGCAGCAGAAGCACGAAAAATTATTGAGATCATGGCATCAAATGAATAATTGATGTTGTATGACAAAGGTGGTGGGTCAACAAGTGGTATATTGGAATTGAACGTTATTGATGGGTTGGCTCCAGGCATGTTGCTCTTAAAACAGATAGAAGAGGTTATCACCACTGAGATAAAGAAGGGGATGAAAGCTCTAAATATACAACCCCAAGTGGCCCCTATCAAATTATTAAAGCATACTAGTTGTAACTTTTGTGGGGGAGCACAAAAAAATGGAGCTTGTGAAACACTGGATGATAATGAGATAGAAGAACTAGAAGAGGCGAATTTTGTGAGTAGTAATGGGAAGCAGAATAATCCCTACTCTAGTACATACAACTCTGGTTGGAGAAATCATCCAAAGTTTTCTTGGAGAGATCAGCAAGGTGAATCTCAGGGTCAACAAGGAGCTTAAACAAACCAATTCCCACCTCGAAAGGCTGCTTGGGAGAGTGCTATGGAGAAATTAGTAACAAGCACAAGTTCTTTCATTAAAAATTCAAGAGCCATCCAAAAAATCACTCTACATCAATAAAGAATGTGGAGACTCAAATGGGTCAACTTGCTCAACAAATGGCACAAAGAACGATTGGAAATCTGCCTAGTGACACTGTTCCGAATCCATGGAATAATGTTAATGCAGTGACAACAAGGAGTGGCAAGGTAAGTGAACAAATACCACCTAAAGCCAAACAGAGTGGTAGTACTCCGACTTTGTAACACCCCGATTTTTAACAGCGCGAGTGTATTTTTTTTAAAAAAAAAACAAAGAAAATACTTTTGGATGAAATGTTTAAGTCGTAACATAACGACAAAGTCAACAAATATTTACAAGCAGCGGAATAGTTTTTGAACTAAAAGTCCAAAGTATTCAAACATCAAAATACACCGAGGCTATGAGGCCTATGAGACATAGGTCATACTCGGGGGTATTCTCGGCAAACACCTGTACAAAGCACTGCCCCAAGAATTTTAACTTCCCCACGTCGCATCAGAAAACGGTACAAGGACCCATCAAAATAAAAGTCAACTGACAATATAAGGTATATGTACATTCTTTCAAATTGAACTAAATACATCCTCAAAAGAAAGACAGCTAAACCCTATACAACCCTCTAATCTAATCATACTACAAAAACTATAAGACCTGAGTGATCTCCACGCGTCCCGCAAGATCCTCCTAACACAGCTCCAGTCAAGTGTGCCCAACTACCTCCCTATCTACAGGATACTAACCGCTGGGAAGATCCTGATTCTCATCTGAGGGCAAAGCCCAGATTTCCACAATAATTGTAAAGGTCACCAACCGAAATTAACAAATATCACATAGTAAAATTCTTATATTTTCAAATGCTCAAAAGAACCTTTCGTCTTAGCATACTCATCGAAAGGGTTTTCATATGTCCAAAAATGCATAAACAACGTTGAAAAATGAAGTTTTGACAAACTGCATTGTCGTAGCCGAATACAATTGAGAAAATGCAGATTTTCAATTCTAAAATGGCTCTGAATCAATCAACACTTCAAACATTAATATTATCAATTATGAACACATAATTAATACCAAATTAATCTCCACAAATTCACATCTCAATCACACATCGAATATTCATTAAATCAATTATGAACACATAAATACATCAAAACTTAATCAACTCAACTTCACACCTCAAAGCAATTACGGCAAATCACAACAACAACCGAATATGTATATACAATCATCATAGTATAACAAACATAACTCACATGCCAAACACTCTAATGCCATGCGTATATGCCAAAATTGTGCAGTCTCTCACAGACCAGTACTAATTACCAAGGTGCAATCTCTCACGGATCAGCATGATTTACTAGCGTGCAGTCGCTCACAAACCAACACGACATACAAGAGTGCAGTCGCTCACATACCAGCACGATTTTCTAGAGTGCAATCGCTCACAGATCAGCATATTCTAGAGTGCAATCTCTCACAGATCAGCACGACGCGACAATCCCTGCAAGGATAAGATGAACCAACAATTCACATGGCATCATCCCGTGGCCCATCACGGTCACCACTATCACCATGGCCCCATCGCGGTCACCATGTACCATGAAATTCATGAGCATACTCTTACTCTTTTCACCACAATCATTATGTAAATGCAGCTATTAAAAGATTCCCCTTTTTTAATACTCATTTAACACTAATGATTTTTCAAATTCACCACAGAGCATACTCAAACACATTAAATTCAATCTCCACGATTTCACACCAAATTTACTCATAAATCGCCCATTTTCGAAACTCCACATTTTCATACATAACCCACCAAATTCATTTTCCATAAACCCACATAAATCACATCTCCAAAAATTCATAATAATCATCATGAACACATAAATCACACCAACCGT
Source organism: Cicer pinnatifidum (assembly GCA_037974775.1). NCBI lineage: Eukaryota > Viridiplantae > Streptophyta > Magnoliopsida > Fabales > Fabaceae > Cicer > Cicer pinnatifidum. The sequence goes on from JBBPBR010000006.1 coordinate 31,510,995, forward strand.
AAATCACCACAACCCACACCTCAAACACACATCAAACATTCATAATATCAATTATGAACACATAACCAAATTAAATTTATTTCTCCCTAAATTCAACATAAATCACCCATATTAATCACCAAAATTTTCAAACATTAATCACCAAATTTAATCTCCACAAATTTCAACCATAAATCACCAAATTCAAAACTCCACATCTTCAAACATTAATCATCAAATTCAATCTCCAAAATTTTCAACCATAAATCACTATATTCAATCTCCAAAATTTTCAACCATAAATCACCACAACAACATTTAATATATCAGAGTTCTCCCCACCGCTAACTCGGTGCCAACGGTCTGGATTCCTTTTGGAGACTCAAGGAGCTAACTACATAAGCATAAATATTTATAACAATTTGTTCACAATAAAATTAATCCAAACACAACAAAATTCCAAAAATTAAATCTTTGGAACACACCAAATTTTTAAAACCAAATAATCTATATTATTTAGTTAAAACTAAAAAAATAAATATTGTCCAAATTTCACATACACATACTCGACTATTAAAGCATCGAAATTTTTGAGTTAATAAAATACTCTAAACTTTTTTTTCTTTTTCAACTCGGTTCAAGAGTAATTAAAAGAGTAACATTTTTAACTCTAACCATTTTTAATTTCAATCTATTTTTTTGCTCAAACTCTTTAACTTAGTTAAAATTTGAACGTTTTCACAACTTTAACAACTCTAATTTTTTTGTAAGAGTTCAATTTCAGTTCAAACTCATTTATTTGAAAATAACTCATTATGTAACTCAAACACATCAATTTAATTACCGCCAATTTACACCAACAACAATCAATTCAATTCCACAACACACATATAACATCTCAATTAAATTTCAACAATTCAAACATAACTCACTCAATTTCAAAACTCCACAATTTTTCCCATAAACCACCAAATTTCATCAATTCATTTTCCACAAAATCCGCAAATAAATCACATATCAAAAATTCATAATAATAATTATGAACATATAAATCACATCAAACTTAAATCATCACAAAGCACACCTCAAATTTAAATACCACTAAATCACACATAATCGCATTAAATTCCTTTTCTACAAATTCACACATTAAATACATCAAATTTCTTTTCCACAAAACTACAAATAATGTCCTAAATGCAAACTAAAAGTTTGGAAGGAGCCCTTACCTCCGTTGCAGCTTTAACAACCGATTACGGCACCACGATTAATTCTAATAAAATTTAAGTTCGTGACGTCGCGACGAATACTAGATCACTAGCACCGCAGTGTGGTAATGAGCAACTTTCTCTTCTGTCACTTCTCGAATGGGAGTTTAGATCTAGTAGATAAATTGAAGTTTATGTTTTGTTTTCTTTTCAAAACCAACACTTTGGTTTTTTTTTTTTCTTCAAACAGAGAGACAGAGAGAGAAGAAGAAAGGTGGAGGGAGAACGTGTGTTCTGTTTTGCTTTCTTTCTTTTCCTTCTATACATACATATATATATATATATATATATATATATATATATATATATATATATATATATATATAATAATAATAATAATAAATATCTAAACAAATATCTAGATATTTATAAATATCTAAATATTTTTATAAAAATCATTATTACGCCTGTCACCTCGCATCACATCACAAACCACTTTTTCAGAAAAATATCTACTCTCGCCGTAATTCAATGGGCAAATAAATTTTTCTAAAAAATGCTGCATCTCATAAATTTTTTTCTTCGACAAAAGATTCACTGTAATTAAATAAAATTATTCATCGACGAATAATTTTAATCGGGTCTCCAAAAAGATATCTTTGGCATTTAACTCACAAAATGTCATAAAATTGGCTAAAAAGCCTCAGAAATTCAACACAAAATTCCCCAAAATACATAAATTAGAATTTAAAATTAAGGGTCTTACAGACTTCAACCCACCCGGAGGAAATGGTCATACCGACATCAGTTGAGGAGCACATCGCTCCTGAAAAGGAGGAAGAACATGTGGTACAAAAGGGAACCACTGCCAAAACAAGGCATTCGACTTCCATTTCCTCAAAGATTAAGAAAGGAAGAAACTGAAAAACAATTTGGTAAGTTTATTGATATTTTAAAAAAATTACAAATTAACATTCCTTTTACAGAAGCACTAGAGCAGATGCCGACATACGCCAAGTTCTTGAAGGAGATTATGTTGAAGAAAAGAAAAATTGGCGGTGAAACAGTGATGCTTACCGAAGAGTGTAGGTCTATACTACATAGGAATCTGCCACCGAAGCTCAAGGATCCTGGAAGCTTTCTATCTCGTGCGCTATTGGAAATAGAACTTTTGGGAAGGCTCTGTGTGATCTTGGGGTTAGTGTAAGTCTTATGCCTCTTTCAATATACAAAAAGTTGGGCATTGGAAAAGTCAAAGACACACAACTGCGTTACAGTTTGCGGATCACTCAATGAAACACCCCTATGGAGTGGTGGAAAATGTGTTGGTTAAAGTGGATAAGTTCATTTTTCCATTGGAGTGGATGAGGACAATGTCATTCCTTTATTTTAGGGAGACCGTTGTTAGCAATAGGGCGAGCTATGGTTGATGTGGCAGATGGCACCTTAACCTTAAAAGTAAATGAAGAAACCATCACTTTTAACATTTTAAAAGCCATGGAACATTCAAAAGAAAGAGAATACTGCAAATGAATCGAGATCTTAGATGTGATAGTCAACCAAGAAATGGAGCATCAAGCACCCAGTTTTCCATTAGAAAGAGTGTTATGCCTATCCCAAGACGTGGTTAAAGAAAGTGAAGATCCAAAGGTGAAAGAGGTTTTGTCCATGTTAGAAGCATCACCATCCTACTCCCCCCGTTTTCATACTAGATGGGAGGAGTTGAAAGGGAATGAAGACAAGGCCTCGGAGAAAAGACACCACTGATTGAACTCAAGCAGTTGCCTCCTTATTTGAAATATATATTATTAAAGGACATTATGCTTTGTAATTTCTTAATTTATTGCATCTAAAGCATGTGACTTGGCTCTTGTCCACTTCTGTTTTAGGATTTTTGTTTTGAAATCTCTTTCTGGCGAGAAGAGTCGTTTCTTCATCCACATCTTCTTGTTCAGTTTCTTCTAGTTCTTCCTTTGTTTGTATTGTGATACTTTCTTGTGATGTCTTTAGAGCTATTCACTTTCCTTTATTGACTGGTTTATGTTCTTGCAGCAGTACTTCATGTGCTCTTAAAGTTCCAATTAATTCTTCCAGGGGAAGTGATTCAAGGTTCTTGGTATGGCTTATAGCTATTACCATTGGTCTCCATATGATTGGAAGACATCTCATGATTTTTCTTACTCTTTCTTGTAATGAGTAAGCTTTGCCAAGAGAGCGCAATTCATTCATTATTCTTGTGAAACTTGAGTACATTTCATCAATAGTTTCTTCTTCTTGCATTTCGAACAGTTCGAATTTTCTTATGTCAATGTCTATTCTTCTTTCTTTGATATGACTTGTTCCTTCATGATGAGTTTTTAGTGTATCTCATACTTCTTTAGCAGTTGTGCATTCATCAACTCTTTCACTTTCTTCACATGATAAGAATAATTGAGCTTTAGAGTTTAGGCATAACTTAGTTTTATCATCAGTTGTCTAGTCTACTTCTTTCTTCACATCAGAGGTTGAATCATTTTGATAAACTCTTGGTATGAAATCTCCATATGTAATGATGCATCACATTCCTGTATTTTGAGATTTTAGAAATAGTTGCATTTTATTCTTCCTGAAAATAATAAAGTGAGAATTTCAAGTGTGAATGATTTGTCAAAGATTTGTGAGACTTGATAGCACTTGAACTTCTTATGTTTCCCTGAGCATTGGCCTGTCTTTTATAGGTGTTTTAGAGAAATTAATAATGGTCAAAAGAGCTATTGGTAGTGCTCTTCCAATTTTGACCAAAACCAATATATATGAATAAAAATATTCCAACCTTTGAACACTTTATAAAATCTAGTTGATTGGGCATTTTTCTTCATTTTTTGATCATATTTCTCTTGTGTTTAATGATCCTTTATAGCTCAAATATATTTGTTGTTGATATTGCTTCGATCTGGAGATTTTGATTATGTTAAAACAACTTGGAGAATGATGATAAACTTCTGCAGAATTTTGGAGATTGATAATCAATTTGGAGTTTTAGGCTTTGTACTTTTTGGAGATTGATGATCAATCTGGAGGTTCAGTCTTGATCATTTTGGATGACTTCTTGATTAATCTGGATGTTTTGTGCAATTCTAGATTGTTTAACTCTTTTGACAGTTAAGTTGGAGAAGGTTCATGCTTGTTTTAACTTGCTTGATTCATGACCTTTTCTCTTTGTGATTCAAATGGTTTCTTTGATTAGAATGGATCCTACTTGATCTTTGTCAAGTACTGAATACATTAGCAAAAAATTCAGAGGCAGGATCTTCTTTGAACCGATGGAGATTGATTGATCTTGAGGTTGTGATCATCAGTCTTGATCCTAGAGAACATTCTCTATTTTACAGATTTTGTCCATAATGTTCTTCGTTCTCTACCTGTTCATTTTTTATCTGACTTCTTTGCTTTGCTTGATTCCTATCTTTGAATTAATCCACTAAAAAGCACATGTTAAATTAACATAACATTTAGAATCATAATTAACGTTCTTAATTAACTTTTGTTTATTTTCAACAAAACTTAAATTGAGAGTTTGTCTTAACAAGATATGCAGTTGAAACATATGTTTCAAGAACGTTCTTCATTCTTGACATTCAAGCTGGAGAATGATCACTCTTGCTTGAACTTGCTATATTTGATCATCATAATTCATAGTTTTTCTACTCTGTATTTTGAATTGATTCTTTGTTGAGATGATTCCTTTATATTTTTGGAATACTACAAATCGCATGATTTTGAAATGCAAAAACAATGATTGCAAAATACAGGGGCAACATCTTCTTCAACATATGAGATCATTTGTTCTTGAAATCTCAGAACTGTGGAGAACGTTCTCCGTTTTCGAGACTTCTGTCAAGAACGTTCTCCGTTCTATCTTTGTATTTTTGCTTCCTTTTCAAATGATCTTGCTTTTGATTTATAGCATAGTGTGGTCATTGATTGTTGTATTTGAAGATGCTATCTTGAAGATGTTATATTCATTCTCTTGAATGATTGATATATGATACATTTCTTTTGAGATTATTTCATTATTGAATGGATACTTATGCACTTTGATGAAGTGAATGGCTTATTGCTTGTTCACTTATGCAATTCATGTTCCTTAAACAAAACTCAAGTGCAATTAGTAGTAGACCACCATTCATAAAATTAATATTTTATTTCATGAGATTTGTTGTAATTAAAACATACATCAAAAAAGTTTTTGCCTCAACAATCCTCACATAAAGAGTACATCTCGTCTCTATTCAAAAAATGGAAGTTTCTTCCTTTATATGAATAGAACATTTACAAGATTTTTTGGTGTGTTACAAAAATTACCTAAACACTCTAAACCAGATTTCTTGGAATACATTTAAAAAAATAAATGAACCGCTATCATCAAGATGAAGATACCCCTTCAAACCTTACAAAATAGCAACTAGCTAGACAAAATCCCATTCTATACCTTGAAGAAAATCTATCTTTAATTAGTACCTAAAAAAGAGAATCCATATCCCCTTGATCACCCACATCTTGAACAATCACCTTAAAAAGAGATATCCACTCTCTTGATGTTTCTCACACAAAAAATAGGGATCCCCTCTAAAAAATTGCTTAATCTAAGTTATGATCTTGAATGCATGATACTTCATGAATAGGTGAAAGTATTTGTTTTGAAAATGAAGGTTTAGATCAGTATATAAAGACACATAAGTTAATTCGGCCAAAGAAAAATGTAGTCTATCTAAAAAATTGTTTTGCAACTGTCTAAAACAAACTCTACATGTTGTGTGAATCGACTTACTAGTCTTATGAATCCATTCACATGTATCTTGAAAGTCTAGGATTTAATTCTAAAGCACTGTAAGTCGATTCATAGGAGTGTGAGTCAACATACAAAATCTCCTGAAAATGTGAGTTGATTCACCGCTTTGTTGAATCGATTTATAAGATCTAGAACATCAAGAAGTTCAAAACCTCTGTAAATCAACATACATGTGAGTTGATTTACAAAGTTAAGAATCACTTAGGAATTATTTTAATGCATTTCAAAGGATACCAACATGAACCTATGATGCACCTAATGTTATGCATTTTAAAATATAATTTTCATGATACTTTTTCTAATTTAAGAGCATTTATGCATGTTTGAGAAATAGAGAATTAATAGGTCACATCATCTAACTAAATAAGTCAAAGTCTGACATCTATCAAAAGTTTATCTTATAGAATCTTACAATTATAGTTATCTAGGGTGATGCAAATACAGAGTATTTTAGTGAAAATAGAAGATGATTGGGTTGAAGGTGTGGATGAGGTGAATAAAAAAAGTCAAGCGCCATTTTCATTGTTAGTTTGATGGAAAAAAATTATCCGACCTGTGCTATGGTGTAGATTTTACTGATAAATATGTATATCTCGTAATGAGTATTACTTTTGAAAAACATGTCTCAAAATAAATGTTAAATTTTTAGTTTTCAATGTAATATTTATTTGATTTAACACTAATGCATGAGAAAAATAATTTAATAAAATTATTGTTCTCTTTTTGTTGTATTCTTAATATAAATAAAATCAACAATATAACATGTATTATATAACAAAAGGATTATTTTTTTATTAAAAATGACCAAACAAGAAATTATTGTAAGAAACATATTTTAGTGTTTTAACGCATATTTCAATTTTTATTCTAATTAAAATAAAATTATTCATAAAGTATGTTAAGAAAGGGATCGAGGGAGGAGTGAGAGCGCGCACATCTTTAAAATACATACAATCAATATAAGAAAAATTTGAAAATCGACTAAATTTTAGAAACAGAATAAAGTCAAATTTATCTCTAATTTCGTTACTAAGTATTATTGCCAACAAATTTGCAATTAAATTTATTTTTTCGTCTTTAAATTTTGTTGTTATTTCTAAGAGCAAATGATCCATTTCTCTATCTAAAAACCATCTCGAGGCATGCATGAGTTTTATTGTTCCAGAAGATCTCTTATTGAAAAAGAAATTTGTACAAGAATATAATTATTTTTAATCCATGAGATTGCCTAAAGTATAACGAGAACTGAGAGAAAAATAAAGAGAGAGAAGAAGAAAAAAAATAAAGATGAGAGTGAATATTTATTGTGGTATAAAATAAAAGTAATATTTTATTATATTACGTAGCTAGTATTTGAGAAAAATTAAATATTGTATATTAGTGTCTTCAATAGTAGTCCTAAGAGAGTCCAAAAACAGTGAGCTTAACAAGTTAATTTCTTCAATAGCATGCAAGATTGGTTACAGAAACAATTATTTCTTAACTATATAATTTTGGTCTCTTTATTTATTTTTCTGCAATCTTGCTTTCTAATTTTCAAAATTGTTAATATTTAGTTTCTTTTTTAATTTGAGTTTCAATTTGGTGATGTGACCATAATTTAAGTGATGTGTATATTATGATGTGGAAAATTATAGTGATGTGTATACTATGATATGATGTGCAAAATTCTTTTTTACTACAAAACAGAAATTTTTAAAGAAAAAATGACAAATTAATTTTTTTGTTTATTTTCAAAAATTATTAAAGTGATATTATTTAACTTAAAATTAAAATTAAATTTAAATTCTACATCACTTAAAATGATCGTTAAATTATCAAATTAAAACTCAAATTAAGATGGAGGACCAAATATCAACAACTTTAAAAATGGGGGACCAAAATTTATGTTTTTGTTTGTGTTTTGTCCCCATTTTGACTCATCTCTCATGACAAATTTTTAAATCAAGCATACACTCCCTATGTCCCACAATAAGTCACCGATTTAAAAATAAATATTGTTCTAAAATAAATACCTTTGTCAATTTCTAATGTATTTTTTTTCAATTGTACCATTTAATTATTAATATTTACATAATTTCTAATGCAATATATTTTATTATGTATTTATGACATTTATAATACACTAATATTTAATAAAGATAATTTTATAAAAATAATATTTTTCTCTTTTATTTAAACATTTTTTTTAATTAATATATATAAAATCAAAATGACCCACTTATTATGAGCCAGAACACTAATACATAGTATTTTGATATCAAATCCCTTACTTTTTTTGTAAATCAAAGATATCCTACGACAAATATTTGCTAACTAGTTGATTTCCAACAACTGATCAGTGCTGTGGCATTTTTAGCTTCAATATGTTTTCTCTTTTCTTCTACTCAAGAAATGTGTTAAAAAGAGAACGTAAAGATATGCATGTGAGCAACAATTGATCATAGAACGTACGTAAATATATATATATATATATATATATATATATATATATATATATATATATATATATATATATAATATAGTATAGCCTCTACACACACAATCACATGCATAGTGATGCATGCATGTTGGTATTTAGAAACATAGTTAGGTACGTAAAAAAGTCGCATTACAATTAAAATACCATATTAGTGTTCTCTCTATTTAAACGCTCCAACCCCCATTATTAAGATGTGCATTCATGAGCATATGTCTTCCTTCATGTACACTTCTCTCACTCTCTTTCTCTCTCATACAAAATAATGGACAAGAATAAAGAGTGCAATTCTTCTCAAGATCCTGATGTGCGAAAAGGACCATGGACTATGGAAGAAGATTTGATCTTGATCAACTATATTGCCAATCATGGTGAAGGTGTTTGGAACTCCTTGGCTAAATCAGCTGGTAATTAATTAAGAACACACACACACAAACATATAGATCTTCTACTTTTCTATCTTAAATTAATTAATTAATTAACACAATAAAAAAAAAGTAACTAAGGAAAACATGAAATATCTCTAAAGAGGATTAGTGATTTTTTTTTTCTATCACTAATTTTCGTTGATAATTTTATTTTGTTATATGTGTGATAATAATATTAATAATAATTTAAGTAGGGTACGTGCAATGGTTTATGCATAATCATATGTTTTTATAAATTATAGGTCTTAAACGTACTGGAAAGAGTTGTAGGCTCAGGTGGCTAAACTATCTTCGACCAGATGTTAGAAGAGGAAATATTACACCCGAGGAGCAGCTCTTGATCATGGAACTTCATGCAAAGTGGGGAAACAGGTCAATCTATATATCATATTAATTTAATATATAAATCAAAGTCTATTGTTAATTTATATTCAAAAAGTGCATGACTTCTTCACTCTACGTATACATATCACGATCTAATTAATTCTTTTAACTAGAGAAATTATACATATTATTTACTCGATCAAAAAACTTTTAATTGACATCTTAATTTCCTAGCTCAAAAGATCGAAAGATTATGAAGAAAGTTGTTGTTGTTTTTTTTTTTGAGAAAATGAGGAAGAAAGTGCTTAGCTTACTTTTTACCTTTTGGTATATATATGAACTTGTAGTATACTCTTGGAATACTTTTTATAAAAGTGGTAGAGTGTTGTTGCGGAGAGAATTCTATGCATGAGAAAATTTGCAGTACTTTGGGGTTACAAATATTAATTCTTTCTAACAAATATTTTTATAATATTTTAGAGGTTTCAAAATCATTGTTTTTCATTCCCTTGATACTAGAACTGGAGTACTTTTCTCCTTTAAAGGATACAGGTACATACATACCTCTCCTTTCTATTGCATGCACTCTCCTTTTCTCTCTCTCTCTCTCTCTCTCTCTCTCTCTCTCTCTCTCTCTCTCTCTTTCTCCCTCTTTCTACCTAGTTATAATTATATAATAATAGGATGTGTGTTAGTAGTTTAACTCTGAATTAAATCTCCATCTATATGGATGAATCTTTAGATCTATATACCAATAATGATTTTGAAGGACATGTATGTTAAACGTCCTACACATTAATTAATTTCATTTTTAGAAATTGAGTGCATATCATCAAAAAAAATTGAGAAATAATTAAATATTGTTATTTTTATTTGAAATTGAGTTGTATTTTTGTTTTATTTCCTAGAATATATTCTTTTGTATCGATCGGAAAGTTTGTGGTCATTGGCTGTGACAAAATTTCATGATTTACCATATCCTTCAAAATTAATAAGTCTTTAATTCTTTATTTAGTTTTTGTTTGGAAAGAAAACAAATCACAATAAAATCAACATAATAAGGGGAATGAAATTGCTGATAAAATTGAAAGGAAAAACTATATAGAAAAAATAACCACAACATACATTTCTTTTAAAGGATAAAAAGTTAT
>JBBPBR010000006.1:31526873-31568434 GCA_037974775.1 Cicer pinnatifidum
TTTTGTGTGTGTGCGCTTGTAAGGATGATTTCTATCCTTTTTTTTTTGAAACATAATCGTCACTAAGTTACCGTGTTTTCCTTTCACTATCTTTGTATTTGACTCAGGACGAATCGTTATCGCTAATCAGATAACGATTAAACTTTTTTTTTTGTCAAAGAAAAAGAAGATATTTTGTATCACATTTTAATTCAAACTTAGGTTTAAAATTCTATTACCTTATGTTTATAGTGAACAATTAAGATTAGATATTTTTGTTAGAGATAATAAAGTTATGTAAATGTAGTTAGAAGTAACTAGTAGTAGTTAGTTTGTTAAATCTCTACTAAGTCGTTATATAGAGCATTTCATATATTCTTTTGATATCTCTATTTAATATGAGATGAATTTTCAATTCGTGGATCTCATTGTTTCTAACAAGCATGTACCTCGAGATGTTTCTGATCAATACAAAATGATAAAACTCTTCTAATGTTTCTACAATTTCACTTTGATGGTGTAAGTTTTTTAAGAGAGACATTAGGTTTAGGGAAAAAAAACACATGCTCTACAATCTTCTATAGATTCAGTCAACCACATAAAATTACTTAAGTATTCAATTACTAAGTGGTTATTGGTTTTATGTTATAAATTTTCAAAAACTATAATCAATTTTAGTTTTGAGTTTTCAATCTTAGTCTTTAATTTTCAGTTTTAGTTATGAATTTCAATTCTTAATTAATTGAGTTTTGATTTTTTTAGTTATTGATTTTATGTTATAAATTTTAAAAACTATAATCAATTTTAGTTTTGAGTTTTCAATTTTAGTCTTTAATTTTCAGTTTTAGTTATGAATTTCAATTCTTAATTAGTTGAGTTTTGATTTTTTATATCTCAATTGAATCACTCTCTTAACCTCGGCTCATTATGAATTCACCTGATACAAAAAATAGTTTTATTGTTATATAATGTCGGTGTAATTTTTTTTTTATATTATTAGTACATCACAACCATTAATGAGCATGACATTATAAGTAGTTATAATAAAAGTCAACTACCTATAATGATCTAACGGTTATCATTGATCGATAGTGTAAAAACAATTTACGATAGTGTAAAAACAATTTACACTGACGATGTATCTCAATTTAATCTTAAAAAATATTGATACATAAAAATAAAAAGTAAAAATATTATTAAAGGTGGTGGTGGTCGGGGATGGTGGGAGATGGTGGTGGGTAGTAGGTGATGATGGTGGTGGCAATTGTCATAGGTGGATGGTTGGTGGTGTTGACCGTGATTGGAGGTGGGTGGTCGGTGATGATGGAGGTTGTAAAAGGTGACGACAATTGTTGAGATAGGTGGTCCGTGATTGTCGCGGTGGTCAAAGAAGGTGGTCGGAGATAATGTTAGTCGATGGTTGTTGGAGTAGTGTTTATGTTTATTAATGAATTATAAAAATTAATTTTTTGTTTAGTTTTAATTTAAAATTATTTTGAAATTTAGTAAAACTTCAAAACAACCTCATTTTGGGTGTGTTTGTTTAAACTTAAATAAAAATGATTTTTGTTTTAAATAATTTAGAAATTATTTTTTTAGAGATTTTTAAAAAAAAATGATTTTTTAATTCTTGTTTGTTTACTATTATATAAATGATTTTTTTAAAAAAAAAATGATTTTTACCTTGTTTAAATACAATTTTGTAAAAATGATTTTTTAAATTAAAATGACCATTGTAGACAAATTTTAGAATTTGATTAATGTAATTGAACACTCTTAAAAAACAATAAAAAAATACACAACCAAGAAAACAAAAAACAATAAATAAAATACACAACCAAAAAAACAAAAAACAATAAGAAAATACACAACCAAAAAACAATGATGTCGAAAAAGAGAACAAAAGTTACTGGATGATAACCTAGAGGAGGGTTGCATAGAATGAGAAAACTAACAACGTCGTGTAAAGAGAAAAAAAAAATCGCCACTGCAGAATAAGGTAGCGGTAATTGCATCATTTTTTCTTGTTAATGAGTTAAATTCTATGTTTTTCAAGTGTGTTTCGTTTTTCTATCTCATTTATGGCAAGAGGCAAAATTGAGAAGTTACTATATTTAGATTTTCATTTTTAGTCAAAAAATGAATAAAATTATTTTAAAAAAATCTAAAACAAATACTCTTCAAACACTAAAAAATGATTTTCAGGTTGAAAAAATAAGCACATTCTTTATCTTATTGAAATTTACTTTCAAAACTAACCACCATGAACGAACTCTACCGCAGTGGATTGGAATGGAATGTGTAAACTTGCCCTGTACTAGATGGGCATGTAAGATTTATGGGTCACATATGTAATTAATTAATAAAGTGTGTTAAGGTCATTATATAATTAGCCAATAAACTATGGGTCAAATAATATATAATAGTTTATGGCTAAAGAGCATAATAATTATGAAAATTAATTGTGTAGATACCAGGCGGTTTCTAATTTAATGAGGGGCTGAATTAGTAATACTGCAATTTGGGATATAACTAATAATAGTTATATATAGGGGTAGTGGTCCCCAAGGCAAACACAACAAGACTATTCAGATTCACAAATCCTAGGAGAAAACTCTCTGGTTCTCTGGTTCTCTCTATCCCCATCAAGAGAGCAAGGTCTTCAGGGTGTTTTGCTGAGGAAGATCACCCAACCCATTGGTTTTATCATCATCATCCTAGGATTTCATCAATGGCAATTCCCACAGGTACGCTTCCGCCTTTGGTTATTCATCATGTAATTGGCATGAATTATTAAGCATAAGGTTGTAGGGTTTGTATTCCAACAATTGGTATCAGAGCATGGTTTGTTTAATTTATGATGAAATTCGGTTATTATCTTTGTTTTAGTATTCAATTTGGGAATTTTGACATGATTGAATAATTAGGGTTTATAATTTGGGAATTTGGATATATATATATTAGGAAATCATTCTTGATTTGTTTTTTTTTTTTATAGCAATTCTTGTTGTGTTATTCAACAAACAATCAATTAAAATATTTTTATTATATCCAAATAAAAAAAATAAAAAATAAAAAACCTCAACTCAACGTGTGTGTATCAATGTTCAGTCCGATCTACTTTGCAATCTCAATTCGCGTTTCTAGATAATTTCCCAGGGGCTGAAAATTAAGACGTAGTCATATGAGGTAGCATTTAGGATGCATTTGACACCGTTTTCTAGTATGTATCTATGAAGTGGACACTTGAAATTGGCTACAGACTTTTGATGAATTTGCGTTCTAGATAATTTCAGTAATTTGGGTTTTTTTTATTTTTTTATTTTTTGTGTACAATTTAAGGCTAACTAGCCCTCTGACTTGCACAATTTATTTTCTAATAAATGTACCAATCGATTTGCCTAATCGATTGATAGCATGTTTGATTTTTGAAAATGTGCAAATCGATTTTGCCAATAGACAGACTACAAATACATATTATATGCGTGTTATTTTTTTTGATAATTATCATTTTTTTTTATGAAACAAAATTATCAAATACTAATGAAACACAGTTTATATTAGTCAATAATATTTTTTTTAAATATTATTTTATTTGGATATAATGAATATATGTTCAAGTCAAGTTTGACATTTTGAATGAGTTAATTGAAACTTGACGTCGCCAAAGTGACCTCTCTTGTCTAAATTGCTCATAAAGAGTGTCAAGTGGCTGTGTATATGTTTATTCATGCGGGTATTGACCGACCCAAAGGAAGGTTAATATTTGGCAGAATTAAATGTACACCTGCAATGATAAATGTGTGACAATTATATGGTATACATGTGAGCAGTAAATCAGCCCAAAGGAAGGTTTATTGTTTGACATGTCTTATTGTCAATAGTTGATCGTTGCAACAAGAGTACCACTAGCAGTTGGTGTTACTGTCCAAAGACTTGACACCAATGGTGCACTGGGTATCTTGAGATGGGTTAAATTCCATGATTTGAACATATGTATTTATTTATTGATTTATTTTCCTATAATGTGAGTTTCTAAGTTTCGTCCTTTATTTAATTCACAACATCTATTGCTTCCATATCTACAAATTTGAGTTCTATTCCTGTCCTTAATGGAACAAATTTTAAGGAATGGGAAGAGAACATTCTGATTGTTCTTGGCTGCATGGATCTAGACCTTGCATTAAGAATTGATCGACCCCCTACTCCTAAGGACTCTAGTTCTTCTGAGGAAAAATCAGAGTATGAGAAATGGGATCGCTCAAATCGCATAAGTCTTATGATCATAAAGCGTGGCATTCCTGAGATAGTTACAGCTAAAAAAAAAATTTCCTTGCTGAGATGGAAAAACGCTTTGAAAAAAGTGATAAGGCTGAAACAAGTTCTTTGCTTCAGAATTTAATTTCCATGAAGTATCAAGGCAAGAGAAATATAAGAGAGCACATTATGATGATGTCCAACATTGCTTATAAGCTTAAAGAACTAAAGCTTGAGTTGTCAGATGACTTACTCATTCATTTAGTATTGCTGTCTCTTCCTGTGCAATTCAGTCAATTTAAGGTGACTTATAATTGTCAAAAGGAGAAATGGACTCTTAATGAGCTCATTTCATTAAGTGTGCAAGAAGAGGACAGGCTGAAGCAAGATAGGACTGAAAGTGCTCACTTTACTAGCATCTCTAAAGACAAGGGCAAAAGGAAAATAATTGAGGAGCCCAAGAACAAAGCTACTGCTAAGGGTCCAGAACAAAAGAAGCAGACTAAGGATAACAACTTCTTCTTCTGCAGGAGTCCTGGACACGTGAAGAAGGATTGTGCCAAATATCACGCTTGGCGTGTTAAGAAAGGTATAATTCTGTCTTTGGTCTGTTCTAAGGTTAATTTAACTTCAGTACCTGGAAACACTCGGTGGTTAGACTCTGGTGCAACTACTAACATTGAGTGTGGAATCACGTGGTACTAAGCGAAAAATTGACAATCTCAATTCAGGAGTGCTTTGGCACAGGCGTCTAGGTCACATCTCTAGAAACCGAGTTGAACGACTTGTGTCAGATGGAATTTTAGATTCCATTGACTTCACAGACTTTAACGTTTGTGTAGCATGCATTAAAGGAAAACAGACTAAAGACAAGAAATTAGGCGCATATAGAGCTACAGACGTCTTAGAATTGATACATACGAACATCTGTGGGCCATTTCCAACTCCTTCTTGGAATGGTCAACAGTATTTTATATCATTCATAGACGATTATTCTAGATATGCCTACCTTTACCTAATTCACGAAAAGTCCCAATCAATAGACATGTTCAAATCCTTTAAGGCAGAAGTTGAGAATCAACTTAATAAAAGAATTAAAAAGGTCAAATATGATCGTGGTGGTGAATACTACGACAGATATGACGGTTCAGGTGAACAACGTCCGGCACCATTTGCCAAATACCTAGAGGAATGTGGAATCGTCCCACAATACACCATGCCGGGGTCACCCAGCATGAATGGTGTAGCTGAAAGACGAAACAGGACTCTTAAGGATATGGTAAGGAGTATGATTTGTCATTCCACCTTGCCAGAGTCACTCTGGGGAGAGGCATTAAAAACAACAGCATACATTCTTAATAGAGTACCAACTAAGGCAGCGGCTAAAACACCTTATGAGCTTTGGATTGGTCGTAAGCCAAGTCTGAAGCACCTTCATGTTTGGGGATGTCCAGCTGAGGCAAGGCCTTATAGGCCGAATGAAAAGAAATTTGAACCCCGAACAATTAGCAACTATTTTATAGGGTACTCAGAAAAATCAAGGGGCTATAAATTTTATGATCCTAATTTGAGAACAATTTTTGAGACGGGAACGACAACGTTCTTTGAGGATATTGAGTTTGGGGGGAAGATTAAGGTTAAAGATTTTGTCTTTGAGGAAGAATCGGTAACAATTCCAGAACTGATTCTTCCACCAATTGACTTTCTGATTATTGAACAAACTCAAGATGATCTGGTTGTTCAGGAAGAACAAAATCCAGGTCAAATTCAAGATCCTCAAGAACAAGTGCCTCAAGAGCCAGCTCCATTGCGGAGATCCACTAGAGAAAGGAAGAATGTTATTTCGGATGATTATGTAGTATTTATCAATGAGGTAGAGGAAAATGTTGGCATGACGGAAGACGACCCAGTCAACTTTCATCAAGCCATGCAAGATTCTCGTTCAGATAAGTGGATCGAAGCAATGAATGAGGAGTATAAGTCTATGCAAGACAATTCAGTTTGGGAACTTATCCCATTACTTGAAGGAGTGAAACCCATTGGTTGCAAATGGATTTTTAAAACCAAGCGGGATTCCAATGGTAATGTGGAGAGATATAAGGCACGCCTTGTAGCTAAGGGTTATACTCAAAAGGAAGGGATTGATTATAAAGAGACTTTCTCTCCGGTTTCATCGAAGGACTCTTTAAGAATAATCATGGCTCTTGTTGCTCACTTTGATGTGGAGCTTCATCAAATGGATGTAAAGACAACGTTTCTCAATGGCGACATTAATGAGACGATCTATATGGTGCAGCCAGAAAACTTTGTGTTGGGAGACCCAAAGAATATGGTGTGCAAACTAAGAAAATCCATTTATGGGCTAAAACAAGCTTCTCGTCAATGGTACCATAAATTTCATCAAGTAATTCTCTCATTTGGTTTTGAGATGAATACAGTTGATGATTGTGTGTATCATAAGTTCAGTGGGAGCAGACATATTTTCCTGGTCTTGTATGTTGATGACATACTGCTTGCCACTAATGATATAGGCATGTTGCACGAAACTAAGAAATTTCTATCAAAGCATTTTGAGATGAAAGATCTTGGTGACGCCTCTTTTGTATTAGGAATTCAGATACACCGAGACAGATCTCGAGGTATTCTTGGATTGTCACAAAAGAGCTATATCGATAAGGTTCTCAAAAGGTTTGGGTTCCAGGATTGCAAACCAGGGGACACCCTAGTTGCTAAGAGAGACAAGTTTAGTCTCAAACAGTGCCCTAAGGGAAGTTTGGAAATTCAAGAAATGCAAAAGGTCCCTTATGCTTCAGCTGTAGGGAGCCTTATGTATGCTCAAGTATGTATGCGTCCAGACATAGCGTTCATAGTAGGGATTTTAGGCAGATATTTAAGCAATCCAGGTCTTGACCATTGGAAAGCAGCCAAAAGGGTCATGAGATATTTGAAGAGAACAAGAAACTACATGCTCACATATAGGAAGTCAGACCAGTTAGAGATCACTGGGTACTCTGACTCGGATTTTGCGGGATGCCAAGACAGCTTAAGATCAACTTCAGGCTATGTCTTTCTGTTAGCTGGTGGAGCAGTTTCTTGGCGTAGTGCCAAGCAAGGTCTTACTGCTTCATCAACCATGGCAGCAGAATTCCTAGCAATTCATGAGGCATCTGACCAGGGCATTTGGCTGAGAAATTTTGTCACGGGGCTGCAAATAGTTGAAGGGATTGAAAGACCACTCAAGTTGTATTGTGACAATAGATCAGCAGTCCTGTATTCTAACAATAATAGGAGCTCAACCAAGTCAAAACACATTGACATTAAGTTCCTAGTTGTTAAAGAGAAGGTACAAAGTGGACATATATCCATAGAACACTTAAGGACAAACTCCATGATTGCGGATCCGCTCACTAAAAGTCTACCACCCAAGGTCTTTCATGAGCATACTGCTCACATGGGTGTGCTACAGTTTGAGGGATCTTGATTTTAGTGGGAGTTTCGTCCATTATGTAATTTATGTTCTATGTTTAATTGTAAAATACAAATACATTGTATTTGGATTTTCTGATCAGAAATAAAGTTTACAATATTCAGTTTTGGTTACTTTGTACATTTAAGTAATGGTATGATCTCATTCGGTAAAGTAGGACCAGTTGAAAATTGACATGCATTGACCAACTTCATGTAATTTTCATGCTACACTTTTCATAATGGGTCTATGTCATTTAGTTGTGTCAATGCGGGTGATCATTGATGGGTTTAGTTATGCTTATTATGACGAAAGCCTCTTTGGTTCCATGTGCTGATACGATTAATGGACGGGACAATTTGGATTAGGCTCAAGGTAATTATAATGAAATTTTTGACGTCATAAAGTCTAACACACTCCTAAGGATACATGTGTGACCAGTGGGAGATTGTAAGATTTATAGGTCACATATGTAATTAATTAATAAAGTGTGTTAGGGTCATTATATAATTAGCCAATAAACTATGGGTCAAATAATATATAATAGTTTATGGCTAAAGAGCATAATAATTATGAAAATTAATTGTGTAGATACCAGGCGGTTTCTAATTTAATGAGGGGCTGAATTAGTAATACTGCAATTTGAGATATAACTAATAATAGTTATATATAGGGGTAGTGGTCCCCAAGGCAAACACAACAAGACTATTCAGTTTCACAAACCCTAAGGAGAAAACTCTCTGGTTCTCTGGTTCTCTCTATCCCCATCAAGAGAGCAAGGTCTTCAGGGTGTTTTGCTGAGGAAGATCACCCAACCCATTGGCTTTATCATCATCATCCTAGGATTTCATCAATGGCAATTCCCACAGGTACGCTTCCGCCTTTGGTTATTCATCATGTAATTGGCATGAATTATTAAGCATAAGGTTGTAGGGTTTGTATTCCAACAGGGCACTTACCAATGTGGATTTAGTGTATAATCTTACAGTACAAATTTTTCTCAAAATAATATACATTCATATTATAGGCCTCTAATTTAAGGGAAAATTGAAAAGAAAAAAACAATAAATTTTTAGATAAACTATGACGGACGCATCTATATATATATAAACTTGATTTTGAATTTATTCAAGTGTAAAACTTTTAAATCTAAAATACTTCATGAAAAATGTAAGTCATAGATAAGTGGAAAAAACTTAAATCTAATGTTATAGTGCTTACGAAAAGAAAAGTCCATACTACCGAAAAATATAAAGGTATAAAGTTTATTTATGATGGGTTTTGTTCAAAATATTGTGGTGTTTTGTCTTAAGATTCTAGGCATATTCGGACAAACCTAGATAGTTAGACTATTGAGCTGGGAATTTAGGCTTCCACACATATTTGTGTTCTGGTTGTTTCTTCTTTCTAATTTCAATGTTGCTTTAAAATATATCTTTAAATTGATCAATTCAGATATCTGTTGGGGCAATAGAGGAAACTCCCTTGTGCAGTTGATTTTTAAAATTTTAAAATGATATTAAAATTTAATTTTATAGAGTCACAGTACAAATCAAAAATAAAAATTCACTATATACTCATATCTAGACCCCATATCCCATAATATAGATTGTGTCTAATCACTAAGCTAAAAACGAGTAATAACGTATTTTTTATTAAAAAAAAAGTGCAGTCGTTACATGTATTAGAAAATACAAAATTTTAAGATAGTCTCTTATACAATATTTTTTTATAAGCATTGTCTTAGGTCTTATAAAAAAATTGGTGAACATCAGACAACTCTTTTCAAAAAAGGGATGTCATAGGTCTTATAAAAATAATGTTAATTTTAAACAACGCTTTTCTGAAATTATCATTCTACAATGTAGCTAGAAACTCAACTGAGAATCAATAAGTTTCTATTAACTTTACTTTTATCAAACTTTTATTTGTATGTTTGAAATTTTTCAATAACAAACTAAGTAAAATTTTAATATTTTAGTAAATTCAGAAACCAATGAATACTAAAACATGTCTACATTAGAAATATCTAATGATGTAAAGAAGTTTTATAATAACAATAAGAAGGTTGTTGCAAAATCATGCATGGTACATGATTAAGCATTGCAACATCTTTTTACTAACCAAAAGTAGGGAGAAGTTTATTAAAACTTCAATGAACTATCATACATGTTTTGATATAGAAATGAGAAATATTGTTTAAAATCATTATTTTTAACATTCACTTGTGAAAAGTTGGAACATTCATCTAAAGAAATATTAGAGGTTATCCATGTATGCCTCAAGAATAAATTTTCAAATTAATACTAAATTTGCCTCTAATAATGGGACTGATCATATAAAGCAAATCAATTCTCTAACTCCAAAAATAACAATTATCTGTTAATCCTATCAAAAGAATAAGTCTACTTCTAATGAACAATACTTGCTCGTGTGATGAATATTTTTAAAAAAAATAAAGCTCAGAAGTAGAGAAATGAATAGAACCATAGTGATTTTTGTATTTGGTCATAAGATCTTCAAAAAGATCACTTGAGAGTCTGGTAAGACAACAGTATGGATGAAAATTGTTGATTCACAATTTATTCTCGGTTAAATACTCTGTAATTTATCTTAATTATAAATTCATTTAAGCATTTAATTGATTTTGTCTTGTTTACTTGTATAGTCAACGTCATATCTTTTACTTTAATAGTCTTATTCCTTTCGTGTGTTGCTTGTGTTTTACTTTAATTGTGTTTAAAAAAATATTTTCATTTTATTTATATCTTTTAAATTATATTTTGTAGCTTGAGTATTAGTAGTACAAATCTTAATGTTTTAAATTGATATCTTTTGTCATTGTTCTTATCATTTTTTAAGGCATTTTTTTATAGATTCCTTTATTGACTCTTTGTATTTTTCAATGCAATTTGAGGAAATTCTCTTTTTATATTCTTTGATATTTCTTACCTAATCAGTCAAATCTCTTGGAAAATGTAGTTTACAATGAGTAATATTACACACTCATTTATATCATAAGGTTGATTTCTTGTCAATAGTTGGTAAAGTATTTATCCCTCAATAAATTTAAATGTCCTCGGGTATCAAAAGTTTTTCAAAAATCATTCTTCAGTCGTGACCTCAATCTTCTCTTATGATTTTGATGTTAAAAAAAGATATTTTATGAGAATAATTTATTTAGATTAATGGCTTCACTAAGTGTGCAGGAATAAGAACAACAAAACCAAAACCAGAGAATATCACCAAAGGATACCACCATAGGATATCACCAAAGGATGCCACTATAGGAAGTCACTAGAGGAAGTAAAGAGGTAAGAGGAAACGAAATCAAATCATTTGACAAAATCCTTAAAATTAGACAAATGCATGCCTTGAAAATTACGTGTATTTGCATCTGATAGCTTACTTCTAGTAGTTCACCGGGCTTCTGGCAGCTCAACGGTTTTTTGGTAAATCAGCGTGCCTCTTAAGATTCAACGTGTCTCTAGAGTTTCCATGGCTTTAACGCACAATACTTATGCATGCCTCTGATGAACAATACTTTTGCATGCCTCTAATGACCAATAGTTATGCATGCTTCTGATGAACAATACTTTTGCATGCCTCTGATGAACAATACTTTCATCATGCTTCTAATGAATAGTAATTTTGAGCATGCCTCTGATGTATACTATTCAAGCCTTCCCTTGAAGCTCATGTTCCACTAACTCTAATAATTGCAACATGTTCTAGAATGTTGACTCTGATAAGCAGCCTTTGAAGTTGTAGTGACTCTATTAATGCAACAAATGTGATTTGTTCAAGCCACTAATTATATGTCACGTAGTCTGCCTCTGACTATCAAGAGAGCTAGGTATACAACATATGACTCCAACCATCAAGCATACTATGATGAAGAAAAGTCAATGCCTTCGATGGAAAGACAACAATTCTAATAAAACATAAATTTCACTTAGTTGTTTTAGAAATTTTGAAGATCCAACAACAGACCCCATTATTGTTCACGCCCCATAATCCAAGAAAGAGTATCAAGGAAGACTCAGTTGAATAATTTCCAAATGCAATCACGAGAAAATACGCATCATATCTTTTTGGAAGAGTTCCTTATATCAGATTCGAAAATAAGTAATTGACTAATGTTTATATTATCAAAACATATCTTTCAAAATTATATTTGGAAGAAATATTTGTTGACCAAGCTAGAATAAAGATACGATTCATAATTCACAAGGGATGAAAATGAAGCCTTAATTTTTCCTATAAATAGCACCCAAGGTTGAAGAAGAACCAACAAACTCAGAAATCTTAAAAACCAAAGTTATTCAAAAAAGCCTCAAGAGCTCAATCTTTTTAAGTATTCAGAGTTTAAGGTTTTAAGTTCTAGAAAAACACTCATTCAAAGTAAAATATTCTAACTGTTGTTGTGTGGAAAATTAATTGTATAAAATATGTTTAGTAGAAGCAAGACCAGACCAGTTTCCAACTATTTGTAACTCATCCCGATAATGGCTTTAGTGCGTCTCAAGCAATATGTGCATCTCAGGTTATGTTGTGAAGACTTGACTTGTAGGGTCAAGTGGGTAGTTTGAATTAGTGGATGAATCCTTCTTTGTGAGTGAACTGGATGTAGCTATCAAGTTGATGGTGAATCAAGATAAAATATGGTGTGTTATTTTTACTTCCATGATGTCTGTTTATTGTTGCCTCTAATTAGTTAAAATAGTTAAGTCACCAAATTAGAATAAGAATTAGAATTAAGAAAATAGTTTTAAAATTAGGCAAACACAATTCAACCATTTTCTTGTGTTTGCGTACCTTTAATTGGCTTTAGAGCTTGCTCTCAAGGTTGAGCATTTTACAGTGTTTGAGGTAAGATCCAAGGATTCAACGTGTTTGGATTTTGTGAAGAAGCCTAAAAAAGAAACATCAGCAGACCACCTCTATTTGATGAAGAACGTTTTGAGTATTGGAAGGATACGTTGAAGAGTTTCTTTAATTCACAAGATATTGAACTTTGGGACTTAGTAGAAGAAGGCTATAATGCTCCAAAAAATACAAATGGCATTGAAATTCAATGGAAAGATATGGATGTTGAACATAAGAAAATGTATAAGATGCATCACAAGTCCAAAACCTTAATGATAAATGCAATCACCTTTAAGGATTTTGACAAATGCACTAACAAAGAAACAACAAAGAGCATCCATGACAATCTGGTTCTGACTTATGAAGGAAGTAAGCAAGTTTAAGAAGAAAACTCCAACCTTTTAGCCATATAATATGAACTATTTTAAATGGAAGAAGATGAAGAAATTGAAACAATATTTTTCATATCCAAAACTATGGTCTTAGAATTAAAGTTTCTTGAAAAATCCTAGGAGTTTTTGAAACAAGTGGAGACCTAAGATTACAACCACCCAAGAAGCTAAGGATTTGAATACTCTTAAATTGGAATAGCTAATTAGCTCCTTGAGATCACATAAAATTGAGCTTGTGGAGGATGAGCCCAAGAAGAAGCAGAAGAATTTGGCTTTGAAATCCAAGAAGAAAAATGCTCTAAAGGTAACAACATAATCAAAGGATAATGACTCAGATGAACATAATGTGAACTCTGACAATGAGGAGCTGGCTTTCGAATCCAGAAAAATTCAAAGGATGTGGCATAACAAAAAGAAGTTGTTCCCTCTAAAAAATTACACGCAGTCCAATAGAGGAAATCATGACAAGTTTGACAGCAAAAACATCGTTTGTTATGGATGCAATGAACCTAGGCATGTCAAGTATGAATGTCCAAATCTAGAAAAAGGAAACATCAGAGGAAAGACTCCAAACATGAGAAGAAGGTTTTGAAGGTTATATGGGATGATTTTGATGATACCTCATATGATTAAAAGCAAGCAAATGTGGCCCTGATGGCACATACTGATTCTAACTCTTGATCCAACATTGATTCTGATTTTGGAAGTAAATCAGTAGATGAAGAAATTGAGGTACTTAATGACTTAACCCAATTTGAATTAATTCAAGTCATAAATGATTTCTTAAATAAAAACCAAAATTTGTCTCTTAAACTAAAATTACTTAGGAAAGTAAATGTAAACCTGACTGAAGAAATTAATGTTTTAAAAAATGAAGGTGTTGAGCTTAAAATAGAAAATACAACTCTAAAAGATAATCATGTATCAAAACATTTAGAAAATGTCATATGTAATTTTGATAAATTTGAAGTATCGTTCAAACAATTTCTAGCTAACAATATAGAAAGAAGCAAGTATGAAGGTGTTGAGCTTAAAATAGAAAATACAACTCTAAAAGATAATCATGTATCAAAACATTTAGAAAATGTCATATGTAATTTTGATAAATTTGAAGTATCGTTCAAACAATTTCTAGCTAACAATATAGAAAGAAGCAAGTATGCTTCTATGATTTATGGAGTTAGTAAAAATAGAAAATGAGATCTAGGATACCAAGAAATTGTAACTAGGTCTGAACTTATCAAACCTGATGTTTTATATATTGTTTACTCTGAGAGAGGTCACTCCAAAATATCTTTTCCCATGTTAAACACAACGAAAGACAAGAAACATTTCAAGAATAACAAACCAGGACCCAACTAAATTTGGGTATCTATGAACAAAATTATCTGTGTTGCAGATGTTCTCAACAACCAAGTTGAAACACTAGTCATGGTATCTAGACAATGGATGCTCATGACATATGACAGGAGAAAAGTCTATATTCCAAGAGCTAAGTTGGTAATGACACATCTCCTTCCATTAAAGATGTTTTGTTTGTTAAAGGTCTTAAACATAATTTATTAAGTGTTAGTCATTTAATTTATAATAACTATGATATTATATTTAATAAAAAATAATGCAAAGCAACATGTTAGAGGCAAAATAACCTATATAAGATAAATTTGTTTAGCTTAGAGAAACAACATGTTAGGTGTCTCATGTTAGTAAATCAAGAAAAATTAATTTGGCACAAAAGATTAGATCATGCAAACCTAAGATGAAGTTTCAAATTGAATAAACTTCAACTTGTTAGAGGTCTACCTAAGCTTAAGTATAGTATTGGAATTATGTTTGAAGCTTTTCAAAAGGGAAAACAAACTAAGAACTCCTTTACCCCTAAGAACTTAGTCTCTACCTCCAAACCCCTTGAACTCTTGCATATATACATCTCTTTAGACAAGTGAAAACAGCCTCAGTAAATGGAAAGAAATATGGTTTTGTAATAGTAGATGATTACACTAGGTAGACTTTGGTAAAACTCTCAAGAAATAAAGATGACTGCCACAAAGTGTTTATTGCATTTTGCACACAAGTGATGAATGAAAAATGTCTTAGGATTATAACAATTAGAAGAAATCATGCAGGAGAATTGAAAATAAGTTATTTGAAAGTTTTTTGTGATGAGAGTGGAATCTCACACAACTTCCCCTCTCCTAGAAAACAACAACAAAATGGAGTTGTATAAATAGAGAATAGATCGCTTCATGAAATGGCCAAAATCATGTTAAATGAGATGGATGTTGCAAAAAAATTCTAGGAAGAGGCAGTTAACATTGCATGCTATATTTATAATAGAATTTTAATTAGGCCAATATTGAATAAAACACAATATGAATTATGGAAGGGTATACAGGCTAATACGTCTTACTTTAAGCAATTTGGTTATATTTGATATATGTTAAACACTAAAGACAACATTGACAAGTTTGATCCCCGCCCACAAAAGTGTACCTTCCTTGGATACTCTGAAGGATCCAAAGCTTATAGAGTGTTGAATAGGTAAACTCAACTCGTGGAGGAGTCAATACATGTTAAAATTAATAATAAACAACTTGACCTTAAAAAATCAAAGCAAGTTGAAGATACTACAGGTTTACTAGAAGCAGATGCATACAAACCAAAAGAATTCAAACAATCAAAGGATGCAAGTAAATCAGAGAAAGATCACAAAATGTTAGAATGTGAACTTGACAAAGTCATATGCAATCAAAATAGTTCATAAGTCAAAACTGGATGGAAATACAAATTATCCCATCCTACAACTCTGATTATTGGAAATGCTAGTGATCTTCTAAAGACCATATCTTCATTGAAGGATACCTCACTATTTGGTATGATCTTCTTTATTGAACCTGCCTCAATTGAAGAAGCACTGACGAATGATGGTTAGGTCCTAGCAATATAAGAAGGCTAAATGAATTTAAAATGAATGATGTTTAGGATCTAGTATCCAGGCCAAAGAATAAGAAGCCTATTGGAACCAAGTTGGTATTCAAAAATAAATTAAATGAAAAAAGAGAAGTTGCCAGAAACAAAGTAAAACTGATTGCAAAAGGTTATAGTCGACAATAAGGTATTGATTAAACTGTGACATTTTCTCTAGTGGCCAGGTTAGAGGCAATACGTATCCCACTATTTTTTTTTTACTTATAATAATATTACTTTATTTAAAATGGATGCAAAAAATTTGGTTACATAAATGAGGAAGTGTGAGTAAAATAACCTCTTGGTTTTGAAAATGCTGAGTTTCTAGATAATGTCTTCAATCTTAAAAAGTCTTTATACATACTGAAACAAACCCCTGGAGCATGGTATGAAAAAATTAACATATTACTCCTAAAAAATGATTTTGAAAGAGGGCATGTTTACACTACTTTATTTAGAAGACTACTGAAAATGACTTCTTGTTATATATTTATGTTGAAGATATTATTTTTGGATCTACTAATGGAACTCTTTGTCAAGAATTCTCTTAGTTAATGCAACATGGATTTCAAATGAGCTTGATGGGAGAACTAAGGTTCTTCTTAGGGATACAAATTTAGAAAAGTTAGAAGGGCATATACATTCAAGTAAACGTAATAGCTTCTTAACAAGTTTAAGATCAATGATTGCAAAGTTATGGTCACACCAATGCATCCCACCTTCTAACTTGATAAAGATGAATCAGGAAAGAAAATTGACTAGAAAACAAACAAAGGAATGATAGGGTTACTTCTATACCTTATTTCCTCTATACCCGATATTTTATTTAATGCGTGTGTGTGCAAGATTTTAGGTTGATCCAAGAGAATCTCATTTAACTAATGTTAAGAGGATCCTTAGATATCTAAAAGGTACTTCCAACATTGGCTTGTTCTATAAGAAATATACTGTAACAACCGTTTTTTTTTAAGACAAAAGTCTAAAATCGAATTTTAGAAATAAAGAGAGAAAGAAAATACTTTTGGATAAAATATTTAAGTCGTAACATAATGACAAAAGTCAACAAATATTTACAAGCAGCGGAAATAGTTTTTGAAATACAAACCCAAAGTATTTACGCAACAAAATACACTGGGGCTATGAGACCTATTAGACATAACTCAAACCCCTGGGGTATTCTCGGCAAACATCTGTACAAAAGCACTGCCCCAAGAATTTTAACTTTCCCACATTGCATCAAAAGTGGTACAAGGACCCATCAAAATGAAAGTCAAGCTAAAAATATGAGGTATAGGTACAATCGTCTAAATTGAAATAAATACATCCAGAAAAGAGAGACAACTAAACCCTATACAATCCTCTAATTTGATAATGCTACAAAAAGCTATACATCCCGGGTGATCTCCATGCGCCCCGCAAGATTCCCTCAAACACAACATCGGACATGTATGCCTAACTACCTTCCTATCTCCAAGGTACTAACCGGTCGGATGATCCTGATTCTCATATGAGGGCAAAGCGCAGATTTCCACAATAATTGTAAAGGTCACCAACTGAAATTAACAAATAACACATAGCATTTAAATTTTAAGTCCACAAAATAACCTTTCAACTTAACATACTATTTGAAAGGGTTTTCATATGCCAAACATGCATAATCAAAGTTGAAAAATGAAGTTTTTAACAAAACTGCACTGTCGTATTCGAATACAGCATCCTTGTAGTCGAATACAGTGTTGTTTCATAAGTCAGTAGCAAAATTAGCACAACTGTATTCGAATACAGCATTCTTGTAATCAAATACAGTGTTGTTTCAGAAGTCAGTAGCCAAATCAGGACATCTGTATTCAAATACAACCTTCTTGTATTCGAACACACATCAGAAAACAGGAGAAAACAGCAAAAACAACATAAATCAGCTTTTAAAAAGGTTTCGCAATCAATCAACACTTACACACAAATCCAAACAATCTCACTTACCAATTAGGGCACAACCACAACCACAATTGGACATACATATACAATCATCACAGTATATCAAACATGACTCGCGTGCCAAACACACTAATGCAATGCTTATATAATAAAATGCATAAATTCCGAATTCAAATCAAACTCTCCCCGAGAATCAAAAATCGTAATTGTACAGTCTCTCACAAACCAGTACTAATTACTAAGGTGCAACCTATCACAGGCCCGCACGTTTTATTTAAGTGTAGCCTATCACAGGTCTTACACCTCAATTCCAAACAAAACCACGAGAGGCGTAAATCCTAAACGTATAGTTCCTCAAGAACAAACACGAGTGAAGTCTCTCAAGGACAAACACAATTTTCTAGGGTGTAGTCTCTCACGGACAAACACCAATAAAGTCTCTCACCGACAAACACAACTTACTAGGGTGTAGTCTCTCACGGACAAACACAAGTGCAGTCTCTCACAAACAAACACAATTTTCTATGGTGTAGTCTCTCACAGACAAACACAATTTACTAGGGTTTAGTCTCTCACAGAAAAACACCAGTGCAGTCCCTCATGGACAAACACAATTTACTAGGGTGTAGCCTCTCACGGATAAACACCAGTGTAGTCTCTCATGGACAAACACAATTTACTAGGGTGTAGTCTCTCACAGACAAAAACCAATGCAATCTCTTACGGACAAACACAATTTACTAGGGTGTAGTCTTTCACGAACAAACACAATTTACTAGGGTGTAGTCTCTCACGGAAAAACAATAGTGCAGTCTCTCACGGACAAACACAATTTACTAGGGTGTAGTCTCTCACGGACAAACACCATAGTTAAATCCTCTTAAGGATAAGATGAACCACTCCACTCATCGAACCATCCTGTGGCCCATCGCGGTCACCACTTAACCTCGTGGCCCATCACAGTCACCATTCAAACGTAGTGGCCCATCGCGGTCACCACTTAAACATCTTGGCCGATCGCGGTCACCACTTAATCGCATCTCAATGCACCTTAAACATACATATAGCAGTTTTGAACAAATCATCACATCAAAACTTAATCACCACAACATCACACATAATCACACCACAATCATTCATAATATCAATTATGAGCACATAATCACATCCAAATTAATCTCCACAAATTCACACATTAACCACCTCAAATTTAATTCAACAATTCACCCATCACTTTCAATTTTCTCAAATCCCACCAAATTTAGTCCACAAATCACCCATATTACAACTTCACATATTTCAACCATAATTCACCCATTAATTTCTACAATTTTAAACATGATTTTACACCAAATTATTTTCCTCAAACCACCCTTCAAACACATCAAAATAATTTCCTCAACCACACTTAAATCACCTTTATTTCATTTTTCAAAAATCCATAAATAAAACATATCTCCAAATTCAACCCGCACATAATTGAACTAAATTCATTTTCCATCAAATCACACATAAATTGAATTAAATTCATTTTCCACAAATATACCTCAAACACATAAAACATTCATAATACCAATTATGAACACATAATCAAATTAAATTTAATTCTCCCCAAATCCAACTTAATCACCCATATTTAATCTCCAAAATTTTCAAACATTAATCACCAAATTAATTTTCACAAACCACACTTCAAACACATCAATTTTAATTTACTCAAAACACACGTAAATGAATTAAATTCCTTTTCCATAAAATCATACATCAATTTCATCAAATTCCAACTCCACAAATACACATATATCATCCTATATGCAAGGTAAAAAT
Organism: Cicer pinnatifidum; assembly: GCA_037974775.1. Classification (NCBI taxonomy): domain Eukaryota; kingdom Viridiplantae; phylum Streptophyta; class Magnoliopsida; order Fabales; family Fabaceae; genus Cicer; species Cicer pinnatifidum. The sequence goes on from JBBPBR010000006.1 coordinate 31,546,566, forward strand.
TTGGAAGGAGCCCTTACCTCTGTTGTAACATTAACAAGCGATTACGGCGCCGCAATTAATTTTGGTAAAATTCCCGCTCGCGTTGTCACTTCCAAAGTTGGCTCACTAGCACCGTAGCGTGGAGATGACCAACTTCCCTTCTATCACTTCTCGGAATAACGCTCAAACGTCGAAGAAAAATATAGATTTGTGTTTGACAGTTTTGAAAATCCCTAACACGGTTTTTCTTCATTTTTGAATCAAAGAAGAAGAAAGGAGCTGAGAAATCTTCTCTTTCTCACCCACCAAGACTTGGGTTTCTTTTCTTGAAGACAAAGAAAGAAAAAGAAGGGAATGAAGAACGAGGAAGTTGAATTTGCTCACGAGGCAGGGAGACGTGGTCGTTTTCATCTCTTTCTGTTTTTCTTACTTCTTCCTTTCTAACATATATAAATATATATTACTTATAATACTAATATATAATATATAATATATAATATATAATATATAATATATAATATATAATATATAATATATAATATATAATATATAATATATAATATATAATATATAATATATAATATATAATATATAATATATAATATATAATATATAATATATAATATATAATATATAATATATAATATATAATATATAATATATAATATATAATATATAATATATAATAATAATTAAACATAAACCAACAAATATCTAACAACTCATACACACATCACAATCTATTTCGATAAAAATATATACTCTCATCGCAACTCAATTGACAGATAAAACTTTCGGCAAACCGAGTGATATTTTTAATAAAATTGTCCAGTATTAAATTCTTTGCAACGTAAATAAAGTATTTTGCGACAAATAATTTTAATCCAATTTCCAAAAATATATTTTTAGCATTTAACTCACTGAATACCAAAAACTGGGTTGAAAGCCTAAGAAATTCAACACAAAATACCCTAAAATTGTATAATTTAGAATTTAAACTTAAGGGTCTTACATTAGTAACCTCCAAAAAGAAGTTTCGTCCTCAAAACTTAAATGTACGAGTAACAATCCACACTATGTTTTGTACTCAAATTCAACATACAAGTCACAACTTGTTTCACCCGGCCTATTCGAAGAAAGTGTTGCCTACCCCTTTTCTTATGGTGCTTCATAACTTTACATGTTTCCCTTGAGAGTAACATTATCATATTTTGTGATAATACTTATGTTATTTTCCTAACAAAGAAGTATTAGAGACTAAACTCATAGAAATTAAACATCAATTTATTAGGGTCTTTGTTCAACAAGGAGTACTAAATATTCAATTTATAGGCACTGAACCCCAATGGGCTGACATATACACCGAAAAACTACCTGAAGACATATTTGAATTCATGAAGAAAAATTTGAAACTTACCTTTATATCTGAATAATGTTTTGTTATGCCTTGATTAGTTTAGCTTCATATTTTCTTTCTAATTTCATCAAAATAAAGATTTATAATCACTTTGTCTGATGACGAAAGAGGGGGCAAAGATATTTCAGAATAGTTTCCTGTTTGATTTGTTTATGTATGCATGTGGAGAGAAAAGAATTGTAAAATTACTTAGACTTAGGGGGAGACTTAATTCAGGGGGAGTCAAGTAGTAATAGCCAACAAAATTGTTATAAAAAATTACTTAATTGTCACCATAAAAAATAGGGAGAATGTTGAAACCAAGTTGGTTATCCTCTTGTGCTTTTGACGTTAACAAAGGTATTTTATGAGAACAATTTGTATAGACTAATGGCTTTATTAAGTGTATAGGAATTATAACAAGAAAGTCAAAGGAAGTTACCAGAGCAAGTAAAAAGATCAGAGTAACGAAATCAAATCAACCGATGAACTCCTTTGAATCATACAAATGCACGTCTTGAAAAGTACGCGCATCTACCTCTAATAGTGTGTTTCTGGTAGTTCAACGTGCTTTTGGCAACTCAACATGTTTTAGGTAAATCAGTGTGTCTCTTAAGAATTTTGTTCCTCTTAAGATTTAGTGTGTCTTTGGAGTTTCCATGCCTTTGATGGACAATACTTCTCCATGCCTCTAATGAATAGTATTTCCGCATGCTTATGATGAACAATACTTTCAACATGTTTATGATGAACACTAATTTAAGTATGCCTCTGAAGCCTACTATTCAAGCATACATTTGAATCTCATGTTTCGTTAGCTCTAATAATTGCAACATGTTCCAAAATGCTACCTCTGAAGTTGCAGTGAATTTGATAATGCAACAAATGTGATTTCCCAAGCCATTAATTCTAAGTCACTAGTTTACCTCTAACTATCAAGAAATTAGAGTACACAACATCTGACTTCAACATTCAAGTCATAATGTGATGAAGAAAAATCATTGCCTCTAATGGAAAGTCAACGATTCCAATAAAAGACAACTTTCACTTAGTCTTTTCAGAAATTCTGAATTTCCAAGAACATGCTCATTTTTTGTTCACCCCCAAAATCGATGAAAGAGTATGAGGGAAGACTCATATCTATTTGGAAGAGTTGTCAAGATCAGATTCAGAAATAAGGAATTGGCTAATGGTCATATTATCAAAACACATCTTTGAGATTTATATTTGGAAGAAATATCTATTGACAAAACATGAATAAAGATATGATTGAAAATTCACAAGGGACTAAACTGAAGCCCTAATTTTTCCTATAAATATCACTCAAGGTTGAAGAAGAATCAACGAACCAACAAATGCAGAAATCCTAAAAACCAAAGCTATTCAGAAAAACCTCAAGAGCCGAATCTTTCTAAGTATTTAGAGTTCTTGCAAACCACTCATTCAAAGTAAAATATTCTATGTGTTGTAGTGCTGAAAAATTATTATCTCAAATCTTCTTAGTAGAAGAAAAACCAAACCAATTTCCAACTATTTGTAAACTAGTCTGATAATGGCTTTAGTGCACCTCAAGAAATATGTGGATCTCAAGTTATGTTGAAAAGACTTGACTTGTAGGGTAAGGTGGATACTTTTCTCGTGTTTGTGCACCTTCACTTACATCCAAATGTTTTCAACCTGAAGCCCTGTAGGAAAACATGTTGCTTTGGATTCTTAATGTCATTATTGAGAACTGTGGCCAACAAGATGGATTATTTCGCGAGCATTGTATCCCGAGTTTTTCAAGCTCACTAAAAAATTTCAAAATCAATGGCACAAGGAAGACTTTTATTAATTCTTTTTTCTTATTCCTCTTATTTTCTTTTATCTCTTAACGTTATTTCGTTTCATCTGTTATTTTTGTGTTAATGTTAATTTTAGAAATATTCTTCTCATATTTCTAAATTAGTGTTATTATCTTCAATTGTTTATTTATTCATTAATATTAAAGTTAGCTTTTTTAAACATACTTGCCATCTAATTCTATTTTTTTAAGTCTCCGAAAATCACTATGTACCTTTTCTTCTACCCTTATGTTTTTAATTTAATTTTGAACCCATTTTAATATTCACTATGTCTTATGTTCCATAGATTTTTTTTTTTTTTATGTGTAACTCTAATTTAATAGTTAATTTCAATTTTTTTGTTTTATCTCCTTCAATTGGTATTTAATATTTTACTTAAATTGGTATCATCTTACGTCTAACTTAGGAGTAAGAATAAAATAATAGGTCAGTACTTTAAAAAAGAAATTAATAAGGGATCTAATATTGTGGATTTAATAAAAAAAAATAAAAATTTTTAAACGTCTTGGAGTTTTTATTTTTTTTAATAGCAATACCTCTAAGTAACTATTTCTTACGCTCTGATTTTTAGTTTATTAATTTCAGTTAGTCAGTAATATTAATTATCTATCCTCTGTTTATCTATTTTATTTAATTGTTTACTTTGGTGTTAGTATTTGTTTTTCTTTTAATGTTGCCCTATCTATGGGTGCATCTGCATCACATGTATTTGGCTGTGTGCAATTGCTTGTCATATTTGCATCATGCATGTAGGCATAGCATCTAATGTATCATTCTTTTAACAGTAACTTGCAATTCACTTTTGGTTTTAAAAGGCTCAACATTATGAGAAATAGTGAATTGTCAATCAACTTATTTCATATGTACCGAAAAGGAACTAGCCGTCCAAGTGAATCAAATGAAAAGTATTATTAAAATAATGATAAAACATGTGTGACATATTTGCATCCTCTTAAATTTCCTATCTACTTACTTTTATTTAATTTGTTTTTATTTTTTTATTTTTAGTTCTTACTTTATTAACACTTATGTATATAAAAAACATGAAATAATTTAATAAATTTGAAATTTTTTGAAATCATGTTTGTCATATTATGGGAGAGATTCATAATATTGATCTAAAATATTTTTCTTAAAAAATACAACAGATTATTAAGTCAAACAAATTTTTGAATACTACATTTTAAATTTTATTTTGTGAAGGAAATTTATTCATCAATTGTATAGTGTTTTGTCTTCGTAGAAAATGGAGAGATTATGAAGGAAAAATAGATATAACTACAATTGTCTGATTAATGCTTTGATAATGCTAAAGACAATAGAATATTAATTATTCCATAACTATATTATTTTACTTTTGCATAAATTATGATAAAGTTAAGAATAAAAATCTAAGTATTATTAACACAAAATATTAATAATATATAAGATTAAGAAGGACTTTGAGTATGCTGTAAAGTCAAACTTCATCTAGTTGCAACAAATGATTTGCTAAAGTAATGATAACAAGAGCTTTGCAATGAGAATCAAATAATTTTGGAGGGATCAAAATCAATTTTGAATGTGTAAAATTGATTTTGGTATGTTTGGATGTTGTCCAACATAATTGATTCTACTTCCAGAATTAATTCTAACTTAAAGTTATGATTTGTAACTTTTAAGTCCAAATATACTTTTTACATTGAAATTTATTGTAAAACTCACTTTTACCAAAACATATCCGAACATAAATTACTTTACATTCAAGTCGCTTTTAACTAAAATCAATTTTAGTCACATTAGAACCAAAATAAGGCAATCGATTTGCTATCATGCATAAGTCAAAATAAACCAAAAACATAGAATATAGTAACAATGCAAGTAACCTTGATTGTCTCACAAGGATCTCAAATATAACAATAATCAACATTAAGAACGTGCAACAAAATAAAATAAAAAAATGTTTACAATTTGAATAATAGATTGAGTAATTATAGAGAACTATGAATTAATCGAAACAATCAATCTATTTGAACTTATGAGTTCTTCATCATGATTCTATCATATATTATAAATAAACATCTTTTCTATGTTTATATTCATGTTTGATCATAAAACTAACCAAGAAAGTCGATGTCATTTTTATGTTTCGAAAAACTTTTAAAAATCAACTTTATGCCACCAAAATATTATTGGGTTGAGTTGCAGACTAAGTCGCTCTCTTTAAGACGTTTCGCGGCACTACCTAAATTGTGCAAGGCATAATATCAACCACGAAGTCGCTAGGATAAAACAACTCATATACATTGTATCGGAGTTCTACTGCACCGTAGAAAACTATTCTAGGATTACACCCCCAATATAGGAGTCGAATGGTTGCCACTCGTAATATGGTACTAACACCACTCGAAAGAAAAAGAAGAAGTGAGAAAGAAAGGGGGAGAAGTGGAGAAAAACATCAGATGTAGAGAGCTTTTGGTGCGCTTTTCCAAATGCGGAGAACCCTCTATTTATAGAGGATATCCACAACTGGATCATAGAAAACCAAGCGATCTATTAGAGCGGGCACTCACCACAGAAACATGCGCTCCAAACTATTTCGCCATAAAAATTTGCACTCCAAACTTAGGATTTTGACCGGGTAATAACAGATGCGTGAGACCAAAGATTAGGGGTTTTAACGGCACACAGAGGCACAAATTTAGAAAGAAAGACTGGAATCAGATGTTGAATGTTGGCTCAGTGGAGAGTGTAACACCTTGATTTTTAACAGTGAAAATGTAATTTATTTTTTAAAAAGAAAACAACTAAACACTTTAGGTTAAAAATATTGATAATCGTATTTAATTTAAATCAAAGTAAAATACTTAATTATAAAATTCTTTTTCCAAAAATGACGATTATAATTTTTGTTGCATTATATAAAATGGTTTCGATCCAAATTACTTACTTACAACCAAACAATTCACATTGAATCCAAAAAAATTACAATTATTTCAGATACATAAATTTCATTGCAACAACAACATTGCAATAAGGAATGAAGAATAAATAAATCCTATATCAAAATCCTAAGCTGATCTTGAACTCTAATTGAGGGTCCACAAGTGGCATCAAGCCTCACTACTTCCGATTTCCATTCCAAAATCATCACTCTATCACGTCTTTGACATCGTTGCAATTCTCGCACGACTCAAAACTCTAAGCACCTGGGGCGTAAGCTCGACCCGTAATAATAGTAGAGGATCACGATCTAAAAACAACATACATACAAAAATACAAAGCACGAAATCATAACATGACATCAATTGATAAACAAGCATGCATATAAATATTATCATATAACAAACATGACTCGTGTGACAAAACACCCTAATGCAATGCTTATATGCTAATGCACATGATTCCTGAAATTCCTCACCCTTTTCGAGGGGCATAAATCATAAATGTACCGCCTCTCACAAACCAATACTAATTACCGAGGTACCACACATCACAGATCAACACGATTTACTATAGTGTAGTCTATCACATACCTACACGACTCTAAAATCCTTGTAAGGATAGGATGGACCAATCAACTCAAGGAACCACCCCATGGCCTATCATGGTCACCACTAATACTATGTCCCATCACAGTCACCGCTAACTATGAAATGCATGAGCATGCTAGGACTCTTCCAAATCAATCATTATGTAAATGCAATTATTGAAAAACTCCCCTTTTAATACTCATTAAACACTAATAATATAGCATACTCAATATATATTCTCATCTATAAAACTCATAACACATATGTTATCAATTAAGAATACATAATCACATCAAATACATAAACAATTGTGTATACCTTTATTCACCACAAGCACAAAGAACATGTATACATACACACTCTGCATTCAAGCATATATAATACCGTTAGAAAGTGCCCTTACCTCGATAGGGCTTTATTACACAAACAACTTATACTATGTCAGCATAACCTATCGAACGATTCCAACAACACCTATCAATTTCCTTGTATATTAAATCAATCAATTAACTTAATCAATACAAGTTTCTAAACCAACCCCAAATGACCCTAGGTTCGACCACTTTCCAAATCAATTCGGTTTGACTTTTCTCTTAGGTTCCCTAACTTCAAGAAGACCTTGCTTTAAGTACTTTGGTGGAAGCAGATTTTAAAACACTTATGCTACACTTTGAAAATCTTGAAATTGCTTTTCCCAAACTTATTGAAGTTCAACTCAAATCGTTTTCTTTAACAACTTACGACAAAATAATTTCTTAATAAAATCAATCAAAAACAAGCATACTCACGTTATTCGAAATTTCGAATAAATCATTCATCAACATCATAAATTTCAATACTTTGATATGTGAAAAACTACTATAAGGTGTTTTATCGAGAAATCTTATATAAAAGAACAACTCAAATACTAAGAGTTCCAATATTCTAACTATTCAAAATCTTGATTTTCTAATTTGATATTGTTCAAATCTTAATCTTTATTAATTATGCTTTGTATATATTCTTTTACTTAAAAACCATATTTTCTCATCAACACCAAATATTTCCGAAGTTCACAATTTTGTTTTATGTTTCCATCTAAAATCTTCATTAATAATAAAATCGTATGTCAAAACCCAAAATTATAACCAATCATTGTTTTTCAAAATACCTAATACTTTTTCAACCTCGAATTTAGCATAAAGTTGATATCCTTACTATAAAATTTAAAAATATTAACTTCAAGACTTAGGATTGGAACTTTGTTCATAAAGTGAATATTCCTCTTTTAAACCTTTTTGATATGCAAAGATTGAACTCTTATATATATTTTTTTATATGAACTATTCTCAAAGTCATGAAGTTTAAAACTTTGGTTCTCAAAGTTAAATCTCTTCATAAAAATTGAGTAAACATTTTAGTTCAATCTATAAAAGTGGAAACCTTGTTTTCACAAAAACCCAAAGGATAAAACCTTACCACCTTTTTAACGAAGTAAACTTAAAATCAACCTTTAAACAATATTTTGAACTCTCTTTATATACATATATATATACCACTCGGCTAAATTATATTTTACTCATCAAAGTCTTTCAAACAATTTTCTAAATTCAAATACAGTTTAAAATACCTTAAATAGTCAATGGCGACAACTCATATGGTTTCAAACTTTAAACGACTCAAAATTTTAATTTTTACCACTATTAAAATCACAAGAGAACTTTTTCTTAACTTCTTTAAAATTCATAAAATTTCTACCATTCAAATAATTTTGAATGAAAACAAACCACAACAATTCCCACTTTATTTAAAAACTTATTCAAAAAAAATTGCCATAACCTTTTTGTTCATATCTCTTTTCCTTAAAAATTTCAACCAATGAACATAAAATATTCAAAGTTCTCCCTACTGCTAATTCGGTGTCAATAATCTCGATTCATTTTCGAGACTCAAGGAGCTAACTATATAAACATATAAAAGTTGCTTCAAGGTTACATTACTCAAGAAAACTAATCAATTTTTTTTATCAATTACTCACTTACTTTAAAATCGTCATTTCATAACTTTGAGTTAATTTTTTTAATTACATCACTTTGGTCCCCAAACACCTAACATCTAGTTGTCATTTTAATTAAAAAAAAAAAACATAGCCAAAGACACTTGCAAAAGTCTGAACTTTATTAACTTAAACTCTCTAATAGAATTTATTTTTTTAGTTCAAACTCTTTTATTTGAAAACAATTCATTATATTAACTCAAACACATACAAAAATCAAATTTCTACATTAAGACACACCATATTTTCTCTTACTTAAAGTTTGGAGGTTTGACTTTATTTTTTGTTATTCAAGTTACTAACTAGTAACTACTCTAACTTCAATATTAACAAAGCACCAAGGAAAAAAAACCCACTTTCATTTTACTCCCTTAGGTTTTTTAATTTTTGAAAGAAAAAGAGTTGAAAATGTTTCTTTAACTTCCTTAACATTAATAACAACCATAATAGTGATAAACAAGTAAGATTAAAGCTCAAAACATTTTAAAAAATCAACGTCCTCCTCTATATATACATGCTTACGGGTTTGAGAGAAAAGATGGGAGAAATAGCTACCTCAACCATAGATCCTTAGCTCTTTTCATTCCTTTCAAGTAGTGAAACAACTTTGTAGTTGAAGGTTTTGTGATTGAAAGTCTCTGAGTTGCTAAAAAATGAAGGAGAATATTTGGGTTTGGAGAGTAATGGGAGAATATGTTTTTGAAGAATAAAAGAAAGAGATTGTAAGATGATGATGATGGACATGAAGCGCTTTTATGGGGAGGGAAAAATATATTTTTTCTCCCTCCCTTAATTAATCTACTATCTCAATTTCTAAATTAATCTGCAAAAATTTCTAACCATAAAAATTAATCATATAAGTTTAATCCTAAAATATCACAATATCATTTATGACACTTAGTCATAATAACATCACATCAATTTTAGATCTACTTTTGTAAAAATATCTACTCTCGTCGCAGTCCAATTGACAGATAAATTTAAAAGTAACGCGTGATATCTTAAAATATTTGTTAATAATAATCTTCTATATATAATGTAATTAAATTATTCTCCAACGAATAATTTAACTGGGTCTCTAAAACTAGTTTTAAATATTTTACCAACCCATCACTTCTCATCTAATCCTTCTTACACAAATGATTCTAGTCAACACACCAAAAGGGATAGTGAAGGGCTCATTTTTGTCCTTACAAAGTCTTACTACATAGTAAGAAAATATCTAAATATTTTCATTAAGCACCCAATAAAATATTAATATCCTGCAAAAATATCTAGATATTTTGTGACTTTAAGTCACATCATCTTGTTCATCCTCTGAGTTCATTCTTAAACGAGTTGCATTTCGCTCATGAATAAATTTATACGCAACCTAAAATTTTTATGTTAAATCTACAAATCAACGGTTAACAAAATTTCACGAATAAGTTTTTATCCGACAAAATTTTTGCTCTTTAGCTTAGAAAAATATTATGAGTTCAAATTTCCATTATATTCGATATATAAAACAGCCAATTGAATTTTAGTGTCATTCAGAGTTTGTCAAAATTTTAACAGCAGATATATCTTGCTCGTTTTCAAAAAAACTCCGTAGAAAATTATTTTTGAAATTTCAACAATTCCAAAATAATCATTCACATAGTCGTTTAACATCAATGAAACATCCGAATAATTTTTTCATAGATTAATTTTCAAGTCAGACACTTACAACAATTTTACAAACCAAATACAATAAAAACGGTAAACAAACCACTTAATAAACAACAGAAGGTATAATTCGACAGTAAGCTCTAATTCTTGTTATAAATAAATTACGGGTCTTACAGAGGGAAATTACGTAATTAACGTAACAATAAGAGATAAAAATGCAAACATTAATTTAATATCAAATAAATAAATAAATAATTTATTAATTTTTCATATACCAAAAAATAATACACCACTTAGTCAATTTTGCATGCGTTTTTCCTCCTTCACAAAATTGGGGTACCCCTTGGGGCACACCCCAAGTTCCATATTTCCGCCTTATAAATACTACTAGTGTGTGATATTCCTCTTATGTGGGACTTCCTTATTTTTCAATTCACAACAACATTAGCTCTCATTAATATCATCATTATTTCCAACAATCTTCCATTAATATCATCATCATCATTTCCAACAATCCCCCACTTGAATTTAAAAAGAAGGTTTCTAAAAGAGCATCAAACCCTTCTATAAGATTGCACACAAACAAAGGTGTCTCATGACTTGAACCTTTGCATAATAAGTAAGAATCAAATTCAACAAAAATGACTCGTAGTCTTGAACTCTATCTCTGACATCAAACCCATATACAACCATTTCATTGGGTGTATTCTCAAAAGCCCGTGCATTTATGGTCCTGCACATGTATCCCAGTATAGTGAACGCTCTAGGAATTTTCCAACAAAATTCCAAAGGAAGCGACCCCATTTTCACATTCACATAGGTGAGTCAATCAAGAGTACTCATGTAGCTAGGTATTCCATTCCACATAGAGTATAGATCTCATTAAGAGTTTCTATTATCTCATCCATTTATCGCTTCAAGAATCATGCTTCTCTCATATATAATATAACATGTTCATCTCATATCACTATGACTTCTTATTATCCATTGAACCTAATTCTTGGGATCTCCAGTCTTTTTACCATCATAAGTAAATCATTGATCTATATGAAATAGTCCCATCCTTTTGGATGTATTTAGGACTTTCTCTCTAGCTAATCCTTTCTTCAAAAGATCTACTAAATCTTCATCAGTGCGTACATGATCCACCATAACAACTCCTTTAGAAAGTAGTTCTCTAAATATGTTGTGCTTACGACGTATTTGTCGTCTCTTACCTTTGTAATAACGATCCGCAATCTTTGCAATAGTCGCGGTACTATCACAATGAATCAACACAATAGGAAAAGGTTTTTCTCATAAAGAGATCTCCGCTAGTAAGCATCTCAATCAACTTGCTTCTTCACTAGCAGTAGCTTACAGATAGTGCAAATGCCATTTTTAGATTTGTAATAATTACATTTTTCACTTTCATTAACTTTAAACTCATTCGATATAACCAAGTATTCAAATTGTTCATGTCATTGCTTATGAGCCTGTTTAAGATTATACATAGACTTATCTAACTTACAGACCTTGTCTTCTTGTCCATGAATTACAAAACCTTTAGGTTGTTCCATCTAAATTTCTTCTTCTAGGTCATCATTTAAAAAGGCAGTTTTAACATCCATCAGGTGTATCACTAGGTTATGAATAGTCGCAAGTGATATGAGCACCCTAATGGATGTTATTCTAGTGAGTGGTGAAAAAGCGTCGAAGAAATTTATATTTTTTTGTTGTCTATAACCTTTGGCTACAAGGCGTGCCTTGTATTTATCAACAATTCCATCTGGTTTTAGTTTCTTTTTCAAGATCCATTTACAACCTATTGATTTGCAACCAGGAGGCAAGTCTACTAAATGTTATATTTTGTTAAACTCTAGAGAGTCCATTTCATCGATTGTAGCTACTTGCCATAAGTCTGCATCCAATGATGACAAAGCTTTTTTAAGATTTGAAGGATCCTCTTCTAAATTATAGGCCATATATTCGGGTCCATAATCTTTAGCAACTTTTACTCTCTTACTTCTTTGAGTTTCTGTTTTGCGTTATTTGTTGCTTTCAGTGCTTCTTGTCACCTGAACGTGACTTGGTTCTCTGCCCCCACTATTTCTTGATTTGAAAGGGAATTTATTTTCATAGAAGTCAACATCATTTGACTTTATGATCACTTTCGTATTTTGATCATAAAATCTATATGATTTATATTTTTACTACATACCTAATGAATACACATGCATAGGCTCTACTAGCGAGTTTAATTCGCTTTGGATCGGGGATTTTGAGATAAGCCAGACAACCCCATGTTCGAAGATAAGACAAGTTGGGTTATCTTATCTTCATTATCTCATAAGGATATGTTTTGTTTTTAGATTTAGGAACTCTATTAAAAACATATCAAACAATCAAAATAGTTTCCCCCCATTAGTGAGATGAAACAACAGAGTTAAGCATAGTAGCAACAACTAGTTTAGTAAGAGTTCTTTTCTTTCTTTCAGCTTTACCATTCTTTTCAGGTGAATATGGTGCAGTAGTTTCATGTATAATTCCTTGTATTTTATAAAACTCATTAAATAAATTGAAATCATACTATGTTCTTCTATCACTATGAAACCTCTTAATCTTTTTACTAAATTGATTTTCAATTTTAGTTACAAATATCTTAAACATGTCAAGAGTTCACTTTTATTATGTATACAAAGGTATAGTCAGAGCAATCATCAATAAAAGTGATGAAATAACATTTTCCATTTCTGGTTAATTTCCCACCAGGTTCACATATATTAGAGTGTATTAAGTCTAAAGGTTCATATTCTCTAACTACCAATTTATGTGAACTCTTAGTTATTTTATCTTGACTGCAAAAATCACATTTGTCAAAAACCTTTAAAAATAACTTTGGAATTAAGCCTAAGTTACTTAAGCTTGAAATCACACGTTTGTTCATATAACAGAGTCTAGCATGCCAAATATTGAAATCATACAACATGTAAGCAGAAGGAAACATTTTATTAATTTCAACATTCAATTTAAACATGCCATCGGTAGCGTACCCTTTTCCAACAAAAATATCATTTTTGGAAATGGTGTACAAATACGCTCTTATAGACTGGGTAGACCCTGCCTTATTGAGAAGAAGCCCAAAAATTAGATTCTTCCTTATTTATGGAGTGTGCATGACATCCTTCACAATTAAGGTCCTTCCAAAGGTGAATATTAGTTCCACATCTCCAATACCAGCAACATCAGTGGTGTGAGAATCTTCCAACAACATTTTCTTATATTCAGGAATGAGATGCAAGTGTCTATCCACCATCCATCTGATCCACCAACAAGGTTGATCTCAGTTATCATAGCAATTAATTGCTCTTCTGTCAAATTAGCCTGTTGAACAGGGCCTGACTTGTACCTACACTTGTGTTCCATATGACCCTATTTCCCATAATAAAAATAGAGAAAAGGTGAGAGAGTCCCAGTTCTAGGAGGTGGTTGCTGCCATATAATTGGCACCTTTGGAGGGTTCTAATTCTTGTTGTTGTTCTTTAAAGTGCGGTTCTGATTCTTTTGTTGTTTGTCGTTCGGCTTTATAACTGCTCTGATGAATTTCTTTTTCTTGTTATTTGCAACAAGAAGAAATTCATCTTTCTGGTTTTACTTATGGTTTTCCTCCTCAATTATAAGGCGAGTTATCAGACTTTCTAAAGAGAATTATGTTGTTTTGTGCCTAAGAGAATTTTTAAAATCTTTCCATGCAGGGGCAATTTGTCAATAATAATTACAATTTGAAATTGTTCATTTAGGGACATAATTTTAGAGATGATCTCGTGAGCAATTTTCTGGATTTCATGAGACTGAGTTTCCACTTATCTGTCATATGATATTTGAGGTACCGGCTAACAACATACTTTTTTTCTCCAGTTTCCTTAGTATCATATTTCTTCTTTAGAGCATACCAAACCTGTTTAGCAGTATTGCTGTCGCAACTTTCTTAATCATACAAATCATTAGCAAATCCATTAAGAATATAATTCTTACATAAGTAATCATTATGTTCCCATTGGGTTAATTCAACAAATTTCTTATCCTTTTCTGTTTATTCAGGTGTTTTTAGAACAACGGGAATGTCATCCTTCAGAACGTTGGCAACCTTTTTTGTGGTTAGAAAAAAATAACATCTTTGTTGCCATTATTTGAAGTGACTTCCCTTAAACTAAAAATAGTTTGTTGTAGTTAGAAGCAGAAGAATTTGTCCCACTAATTTCGTTAGTAGACATGGCTGTGAAACATCCTAAAATTGCTATTTTTAAGTTTCGAAAAACTTTTAAAAGTCAATGTATGCCACCAAAAATATTATTGGGTTGTGTCATGGACTAGGTTTCTCTCTTTATGAAGTTTCACAGCATTTCCCAAATTGTGCAAGACAGACTATCGACCTTGAAGTCCCTAAGATAAAACAACCCATATACATTGTATTAGAGTTCTGCTGCGCCGTAGAAAACCGTTCTAGAATTACACCTTGGATATGGAAATCAGATGATTGCAACCCGTAATATGGTACGAAGACCACTCGAAAGAAAAAGAAGAAGTGAGAAAGAAAGGAGGAGAAGTGGAGAAAAGCCTTAGATGCAGAGAGCTTTTGGTGTGTTTTTCCTACTTAGGAGAACCCTCTATTTATAGGGAAATCCACAATTGGTTCAGTGAAAACTAAACTTTTGACATAGGTTTTTGATTGGGCAATAACAAATGTGTGAGACCAAAGATAAGGGTTTTGGCCGGACACATAAATGCACGAATTCAGGAAGGAAGACTGGATCAGATGATGAATATTGACTCGGTAGACGGTAATTACGTAATTAAAGTATCAATAAGAGTTAAAAATGCAAGCATTCATTTAATATTAAATAAATAAATAAATAATTTATTAATATTAATTTACTAGAAAATAATACACAAAAGCCAAAGCCTAACCGAGCCGGCCGGATGACAGAGGCGACGCGCGCACGTGTATGTTGGTCAATTTTGCATGTGTTCGTCCTCCTTTACAAAATTAGGGTACCCGTTGGGGAACACCCCAAGTTCCATACCTCCACCTTATAAACATTACTAGTATGTGATATCCTTCCAATGTGGGATTTCCTTATTTTTCAATTCACAACAACACTAACTCTCAGTAAAGTAATCATTAGTTCCAAATGTCTTCTATTAATATCATCATCATCTCTAACAACTTTAATTAATTTTATCCTAATCCCTACTCGATCAAGCATCACAACATTTGGGTTAATCATTACAGTAAACAAGCGTTACAAAATACGATTAATATCATAATTGAATTCACCCAAAGCTATAACTAAGAGTTATAGATTCTATGAATTTCTATTTGAACTAAAGTAAAACAAGCGTTCAATCTATTTCAAATAATCCCAATATATGTTTAAAGCACAATCGACACAATTTAACATCATAACATAAATTGAGTTCATACAAAAAACTGAAAAAGATTTTAAAACATAAAATGAAATTGCATCAATAATATAACTTTGAGAGTCTAACAAAATATCTTTAACCAATGAATTATTTTAGAAACTTATGCTGCCATGAAATTCAGAAAATGACAAAACAATATGATAGTAGTAAGGTGTGTGGACAAGACTCTCTAAAACAATATTTATAATCTAGACAAAACTATATGATAGTAGTAAGATGTGTGGACAATACTCTCTAAAATCATATTTATAATCTAATCTTAGGTTAACCTAAATTACGATAAGATTTCTGAAAATAAAGGCGCAAAAAATAATGATCAATCTAGAATTAACTAATTGCATTAGTAAATGTTGCAGTAACTTTTCCAGCATTTGTAATTTGCATTTTTGACCATCAAGGTGTCCAAATTAGGCTTTGGTCTTAACATAAGAGTTGTGGGTATTCTTCTTATCTTTCCAATTCCCAAAAAACACGTGAAATCGGATAAATACAACATATGCTATGACGAAGGGATAGGGTGTAACAATCCAAAGATTAACTAAGATTTTCACTAAAATCTAATTTTGACCCAAAAATATAAAAATTGATGTAGGGAAAACATTAATGGATGCACCTAAATCTAACATGGCATTTCAAATTTACAATTGCCTTTCAACTTCCTTTTGTATGTTCATAACTCTTTAAGTAATTTGACATATCTTACAATCTTCTAATTGCTTCAAGGAAAGGGATGATGACTCTTCATCATATGCATAATTTTTATTGATTTTAGTCTTATTTATCATTAATCATTAATTAATTTAACGAGTTATTTGATATATTTTGTTGATTTTAGTTATTTTATTTAATAAAATGTTTATTTTCTTATTTGCTTAATTAAGTAGAGATTTTTCGTAGTTTTGCGTTGTTACTTTGTTTTAGTTCAATGTTGAATTTTGGTGAGAAATCAACATGACCTATGCGGAGTAGTTCAGCCATATCTGGAGTTGTAGATGTCCAATTGGAGTCAAACCAAATTCTAATGAAAGCTAAGATCCATGTCTATAACTTTCATGAAGACACTAGAACCATATTAAGATTCGAAAGATGAGAAAAATGCAAAACACGTCAAACTGCAGATGTTGTGCGCCTGAAGCGCGCCAGCTGTGCCTGAGGCGCATTTCCAGCCATTCAGCACTGTCAATACGTCCCCGGAGCGTAAATCCCACGCCTGGGGTGTGCGACGCGCATTAGCATTCATAAAAACGCAATTTTTTACTATTTAGGGATTTTTTGACTCTTGGGAAGTTGGGAAACTTGTGCCCTAGCATAGAAATTCAAAGACGGCCGTTTCTAACATCATTGGAGCAGTTTTATTATTTTTCTCATCTTTGTGCTTAATGCTTTTTATTGCTTGATCAATATTAAAATGTTCTACGATTTGTATTTTGAAACGGAAGTGGACTTTACGAATGCTTGAGATGAGAAATTCATGAATTTGTAGTCTAGGGATAGATGCAGGTCATGAAACCAATTAAATTAGTTGCAAAGCAATAGTTTGCAAGAGAATTTCTATATGGTAATGCTTAATTCTAATATTAAATCTACTAAGGAATTAGGGGTTACTTTGGAATTAAAGGTTCTGTCACTAAGACATTAGGGCAAGAATAATAAAGAGAATTCGGTAATAATTCAATAAAGGAATTCAGTAACTAGGATCAAATTAGACACCAAGGTTGGATTCGAAGTGAAACTCATCCCTGACATTTTTCTCATTATAAAGGATCAATTTTACTACATGTGTTAATTTTAAATATTATTTCAATCAATCTGGAAACGTTTTGTTCAATTTTAGTAATTCAATATAATTCAATAGTAAAATGCAATCCTTGAGTTCGACACTCGGTACTACCGTTTTATTATTACTTGCAACGATTCAGTACACTTGCTAAAACGCTATCAAGGGACATTGACTTCAACATTTTTGAATGTATCAAAGATTTCCTTGTCCTTACTTGACTCGTCCATTTTCTTTGTTGTGACAACCCTTTTGATGAAATGGATGTGGTATAGGTTGCTCTACATTATCATCCTTAGAAAGAAGATTAGGTTGGAAGTTGACTTATCATCTTTTTCGCCACTTACAAGAGCAATACACTGACTTAGCAAGCAAATTTCCTCCAACAGGTGTAGCTACAACTAATGCTTCTTCTAAAGAAGATGAACATTTACCTAGTCGAGTAGCAAACCACGAGGATACAAAAGAGTGAGTAGCTCCAAGATCAAACAACATATGAGTTGGTTTGCGTAGGGTACTATGGTATCCGTCCCCATAGCCGCGGTTTAAAAAAATACTCATACACGTGCTTGTATCCTCTTAGGTATCAATTTTAATACTCGTACCCCCTTTGGATACCTATGTGCCCGTACCCGTACCCATTACCCACACTTTAACTAAAATAGATCGATAGATAAATGATATTATTGTGATTAAATTTAAAAATTATTCAAATATTTTTAATCCAATCATCAAGTATTATAAACTAAAATATTTTCTAACTCAAAATATTTCAAATGACCACTCATTGCAATACCCATTCAAATATCCATAATAATATTTTATGAAGTTGCAAGTTCTACGACAATATTATTCGAAATTTCTAAAAACAATTGATAGGAAATTGCAAGTATAATTATAAAGTCGCGATTAATAAGACATAACTTTTAGTTATAAAGTCACAATTATTTACATATTCATCATAATCAAATTCTTAAAAAGTTTACAAATGTTTATCTTTCAATTATAAATATTGTAGTGATCCAATGATATTAATAGATGTTAAAATATAAAAGAAAATAATTAATTAAACTAAACACTAATATACTAAATAAATAAATAATATATTTATATAAGTGTAGGTGCGGGGTGGGGTGGGTACTATAGTACCCGTACCCGCACCCATACCCGCTTAATTTTGCGGGTAATTACCCATACCTATTATGCAGATTTTTACCCTACCCATTATGGTTTTTTTTATGGGTACCCATTGGGTCTGGGTCTAATTGCCATCCCTACATGAGCATCTCTCAAACAAATAAAAAGTATATATGTAACTATTGCATTGCATGCTTGACCATCCTGACGAGTCAAAGGAAACACTCGAGCTTGACCTCTTCCTGTCGGTATATAACCTCTACTACTAAATCCTCTACCTCCCTAATGAGATGTTCTTGAACCTTTGACATAAGAGTTCCCACTTTATCGCACATATGCAGAATGAGCCTGAGAAGATGCCAAAGTTGTTGGTGCCGATGCATAACTAGAGGATGGATGTGTTGTATCTACAAGACAATCCCTTTTGATGTGAGCTTCTTGGCCACATTGATAGCACACCTTACAGTTACCATCTCTAGAACAATTTCCAAAGTGAAACCTACCACAAATAGAACGTTGTGTAGCTGAAACACCAGAATGTCTCTGAGGGAAAGTGGATTGTGATGCTCCTCCAAAATCTGATCTACGACTTTGCACTGTTCCCAAAGACTACTTGTTATGACCATCACTTTGAGACATGAGTCTTTGTTATCCCTGATAACGAAACATAGATGCACCACCATGATTAATCAGATAGATATTGTAAGATCCTTCAACCCTTTATTTCTTTTGTGAATCTTGTCTATTACCTCATTTTTCCTTCTGTCGTTGCTTAATCTGAAGTGTCAAACTCAAAACCTAGGCAAAAGTAGAACAATTTGACCCAACCATAGATCTAAATAAGTAATCCCACAATCCTATGATGAACCTCTTGACACGTATCTCACCTAATCAAAGAAGTGTTGCACAACCTATTGTAATCCTCACAGACCAGCGACAAACTCTTCCATGGTTGAATTTATGTGCCTCTTCCTAGGTACCTCAACATTGACATCCAAGCCACGTCCGCCAACATTAGCTCTCCGCCTATGTCGACCATAAACTAAACACGACCTCATTGACGAGTGCCTGGGCAATTGACTCATCAGCGATTTCCCTTATAGTAGGAATCCTAGTCTTGGGTGGCATTCTCACCTAATCAAAGAACATTGATCAAAAATTGAACAAGACGACAAGAAAATATGGAAGGCTCAAAATTTCTCATAGGGAAGGTTCCATCTAATGGGTAACTCTCTATAATTAAAACGAGGTAACTAGTTGCACCTAACACCATTAACGATTTAGTAATTATAACAACGATTTCCCAAGACACGTATTTAAAATCATCTTTCATTTCATCCTAATTCATGAAAAACATATTCAATCACATAACAATTCAATATTTAAATACTTTTAACTCCTACATAAATCAAACTAATAACATATTATATAACAAAGACCATTAAAATAAATAAATGATGAAATCAAGATAAATTCTAAAGGTTGTGTTCTCCAAATTTTTAAATAAATACTTTAACATAGAAAACAAGTAAAATAATAATTATAGCATTATAAAAATATATGACGATGACCGTCGTTAACTCACAACTATGGAGAATGGCCTAAGTTTATTCTCCAACAACTCTTAAAGTAGTAGGCAGGACCTCAGCTGACAAATCTGAGTAAAAAAAAATATTCTCAAGACTTTAGAAAATTTATTCTAAAGTTTAGCTAACTCTAGAAAACCATAAAAATCTTTTAAATTTAATCTAACCACAAAATAAGATTTTTAAGCAAAACTACATATTTTTCTAGATATTCATACTAGCATTAGAGTTGTGTATTTACCTCAAAGAGTCTCAATAAACAACTCTCAAGAGATGGACACATTTCTCCTTCCTTAGAGCACAAACCCTAACCCAAAATCATAACTAAGAGAATTTGTAGAAGTATGAGAAATTATGCTCCTGGGGATGTTAAATTCCTTCTAAAGGTTGAGGGTTTAAGTATTATAGAGTGAGAAGAAACAACGAGAAGGAAAGACGAAGAAAAAAAATGGGGGGAGATGGTGTTGCCAAGAGGAAAAAGATGAGAAAATAAGGAAGTGAAATAGAAAAAGAATGAGAGTGGGTGTTTGGTGTTTGGTGTGTTTTATTTATTTATTTATTTATTTATTATTATTATTATTATTATTATTATTATTATTATTATTATTATTATTATTATTATTATTATTATTATTATTATTATTATTATTATTATTATTATTATTATTTAAAACAATGACATGGGGAGTGTCAGTTTTGTCTTGGGTAAAAAAAAGCTAAGAGTCTTAAATTTAAGATTTAGTTCTTTTGTTTATCCAAACGCTTGTTTGTGTATAATCATAATAACTTGATTTTTTTTGTTGATTTTTTCTTTGGTTTAGAGTAAATGAGTATTTTAATTTATTCTTGTTTTTTTTTTAAAAAAAAAAACTTAACAATCAACTTTGTTTAAATTTAGAATTTTGTTATGTATCATCCGAAAAATCAGGATGTTACAATAACTGTATGTATATATATGCGAGGAAGAAATAGAAGAACTAGTATAAAAATAGTTGTTTGAGAAATGATTTTCTCTCAGCATCATCTATTATATATATTTAAAACATACTTCCGATGTCACCTCATTATATTTTGCCACTTCATCATATTTAATCCACCTTATCATATTTAATCCACCTCAGCCAAAAACCTTATGCGTACATATTAAGAGTGTCCTTTACAATTATTTATAATAAATTTATAATATCTAATTTATTTTACAATTTGATGATAATTTATAATTTATATTATTATCAAATGATTTTATAAGTTATTTTATAATAAATTTATAAATTATTTTATAATATTATTAGTCATTTACAGTTGTAATAATTTATATTATTAGTCATTAAATTCAATAGAAAAAAACCACATAATCACTCGTTAATATCGACATAAATGTTATTTATCTAATTCTCCTTACAATTATATTATTCCACTTAACATAATGATTTTATACGTTAAAAATTCAATTACTCATTAATGTCAATCCATTTAAAATTGCTTTT
>JBBPBR010000006.1:31580367-31592629 GCA_037974775.1 Cicer pinnatifidum
AATCGATTGGATTCAATTGGATTCAAGTCAGGGGCTTTGTCTTCCAAAAATCGATTTGTCCAATCGATTGGATTCATTACAGGGGTTCTGTCTTGTCTGTCAATCGATTTACCCAATCGATTGAGTCAATCGATTTACCCAATCGATTGATTTAAGCCCAGAGTTCAGTTTTCACTAAAAACTTTCAGGAAATTGATTTCCCCAATCGATTGGCTCAGTGGAAAATCTTATTTTGAGTTAGATAATTGATTGCTCAAGTGATTTATCAATGTTTTGGTCAATTATATATTACTTGATGGATTGAGAACTTTATTTTGATTTCATTTTTATTTGGCAAGTATGACTTTAACTTTTAGCATATGGAAAATCCTTTTAAGGTGGATGCTTAGTGGAAAGGGTATTTTGTGCATTTGAAAACTTAAATGTTATGTGTTAATTGTTAATTTCGGTTGGTGACCCTTTACAACTATTGTGGAAATCTGGGCTTTGCCCTCAGATGATAGCCAGGACTATCCTACCGGTTCATACCCTGTGGATGGGGATGTAGATGGGAATGCTTGACTGGAGCTACGTTAGGAGGATCTCACGGGGCGCGTGGAGATCACTCAGGGTGTTTAGTGGTTTTGTAAAATGATCAGACTAGGTGGACACAGTGGGAACGGATGTCTTTCTTTTGGGCTGTTCTTATTTGTAAACTGGAAGACTGTACCACTTTTGATATGTAAACATTTTGAATTCATATTTTGTGAACTTTTTCCGCTGCTTGTGAATTATAATGACTTAATTACTTATCCAAAGGTGTTACCTTATTTATTTCTCTGGTTTATTTTAATTTCTTTTGAAAAAAAATACACCCTCGCTTTGAAAAACGGGGTGTTACAAAACATGGGAAGCTTGTCTTCAATGTGGATGATGAAAAGATTGAATTTAATTTGTCTAACCTTATGAAAAGTCCTTCTCATGAAGATTCTTGTTGCAGGGTCGATTTAATTGATCATTGTGTTAAGCAGTATCCTTTAGGACCACTCTCACAAGATGGGTTGGAAGCATGCTTGATTGGAAGCACAAGTCATGAAGACTTGGTAACGGAAGCTAATGCATATGCTAACTTGTAGGACGAAAATCCTCATCTTCCAAACATAAATTTTGAGGCATTAGCAACATGAAATTCAACACCTCTCCCAAAAGCGGTTGTACAGGTAGAGCTTAGACCTTTGCCCTCAAATCTCAGGTATGAATTCCTTGGAAAAAGTTCTACATTTCATGTCATTGTAAGTGTTGAATTAAATGGTGAAGAAACTTAAAAATTGCTTGGAGTCCTCAAGATGTATCCAAAAGCTATTGGATATACTATGAGGACATAAAGGGAATTAATCCATCAATTTGCATGCATAGAATACTATTTGAAGAGGACTATAAACCTTTCTATTGAGCATCAAAGGAGGTTAAATCCCAACATGAAAGAAGTTTTAACAAAAGAGGTACTTAAACTCCTAGATGTCGGGGTAATATACCCTATCTCTGATAGCAAATGAGTTAGTCCCGTTCAAGTAATTCTGAAAAAATGAGGTATCATTGTTCTTAAAAATGAAAAACAATGACTACATTGCAACTAGGACAGTTACGGGGTGGAGGGTGTGTATAGATTACATAAAACTGAACAAAGCAACTCGTAAAGATCACTTTCCTCTCCCCTTTATTGATCAAATGTTAGAAAAGTTAGCAAAACATTCATATTTTTGCTATTTGGATGGCTATTCTGGTTTTTTTTCTTTCAAATTCCCATTCATCCTAGCGACCTAGAGAAAACCATGTTTACTTGTCCTTATGGCACTTATGCTTATAGGAGAATGCCTTTTCGTTTGTGCAATGCCCTTCCTACCTTTCAACATTGCATGATGTCAATTTTTTCTGATTTTGTTGAGAATATAATGGAAGTATTCATGGATGACTTTTATCTGTACGGATCTAGCTTTAATAATTGTTTGTCCAATCTCGAAAAGGTACTTGAGAGGTGTCAACAAATTAATCTTGTGTTAAATTGGGAAAAATGACACTTTATAGTTAGAGAAGGAATTGTTCGTGGACATTTGGTGTCCGAGCGAGGTATTGAGGTAGACAAAGTAAAAATTGAGGTAATAGAGAAAATGTCACCTCCCACCTCCGTAAAAGAAGTGAGAAGTTTCTTGGGGCATGTAGGATTTTACTGTCGATTCATTAAAGATTTTTCTAAGATTTCTGAGCCTATAACCAATCTGCTCCTAAAAGATGTAGCTTTTGTCTTTGATGAATTTTGTCTTGAGTCATTTTGCAAGTTAAAAGAAGCATTGATATCCGCGTCAATTATGCAACCAACTGATTCGAGTCTTCCATTTTAAATCATATGATATGCTAGCGACTTTGTTGTAGGTGCAGTATTGGAGTAGAGAAAAGACAAGAAAGCTCGTTCTATCAATTATGCCAACCGAACTTTGGATGAATCTCAAGTTAACTATGCCACAATCGAGAAAGAGCTATTGGCAGTAGTGTTTGCCATTGACGAGTTTTTTTCCTACCTGATGGGATCGAAGGTAATTGTCTACACATACAATGCATCCATTAAATATCTCTTGAGCAACAAAGATGTTAAGCCGAGGTTGATTCGATGGATACTACTTCTCCAAGAGTTTCATCTATAAATTCGAGACAAGAAGGGGATTGAAAATGTTGTATTCGATCGTCTCTCAAGGCTACATAAAAAAATGAAAATGAGTTGCCGCTGGATGATTCATTTCTTGCTTTTCAATTGTTTGCTCTTGCACAAATAGAAACACCATGGTATGCTGATTTTGTGAATTACCTAGTAGTTGGAGTATTACCCCTAGATTTGAACTATCAACAAAAGAAGAAGTTTTTATCGGATCTTAAACACTATTATTGGGATGAGCATCTAATTTCTAAGACAGGGGGCTGATGGAGTTTTCAGAAGATGTGCCGCAGAAGAAGAAATGGAAAGCATCATGTTTCACTATCATTCCTCTGCATATTGAGGACATGCTTGTTCCTAAAAAACTGCAGCAAAGATACTTCAAGCAGGCTTATATTGACTCACACTCATCAAAGACGTGTATCGTATAAGTGGATTGAAGATTTCGATGCCCCAACAAATGATGCTAAGGTAGCTATTAAGTTCTTCAAAAAGGTAATATTTTTTAGGTTTGGTGTGCCAAGGGTGGCGATTAGTGATGGAGGCTCTCATTTCATAGCTAAACAGTTTGAAGGTCTGCTAATAAAGTATGGAGTGAAGCACAAAATTTCCACAACATATCACCCTCAAACTAGCAGACAGGTAGAAGTTTCCAGTAATGAGATTGAGAGTATTCTCGAGAAAATTGTATCCGCATCAAGGAAGGATTGGTCCGTAAAGCTAGGTGATACACTTTGGGCCGATTGTACAACATACAATACTCCCATTGGTATAACTCCTTACAAGTTGATCTATGGAAAGTCTTGTCACCTCCTAATTGAACTCGAACATAAAGCATATTATGCAATAAAAATCCTTAACTTTGATTTGAAGGCTGCTGGTGGAAAAAGGAAGCTCCAACTCAGTGAGCTTGATGAGTTGAGGTTAGACGCTTATATGAATGCTAAACTCGACAAGGAAAGAACCAAGAAGTGGCATGGTAAGCACATAAGAAGAAGTGACTTCAAAGATGGTGACTTCGTATGACTTTTCAATTCACGATTGAAGTTGTTTCTTGTTAAACTTTGTTTGAAGTGGTCAAGGCTATTTCAAATCCGTAAGGCGTTCTCACTTGGAGTTGTAGAAATCTAGAATGAGGCCACTGGAATTTTCATTGTGAATGGTCAAAGTGTTGAAGCATTATGTAGTTGGGAATCCAATAGAAAAAGGGGTAAATCTTATTATTTGATCTCCAACTTAAGATTTACAAAATGAATGTCAAACTAAGGACTATAAACAAGCGCTGCATGGGAGGCAACCCATTGTTTTAATTTTTCAAAATTTCTTTTTGCTTTGTAGGTTGAGCTAAAACAAGAAAAATGAACAAAACAGGAGAAGGCAACAAGGACTACTGCCTAGCAGTAATGGCCAGCATGGTCATAATATGTGCACGGGGCCACTTTTCACCACCACCATAACCTTGTGAGCTTTCCTACCCCTTTCATCACTATTTTACTTTTTACATTGAGGACAATATTTGGTTCAAGCATTGGGGGTACGTTTTCTTGTTTGATTGTTTGCTCAACATGTTAATATATATAAATAAATAATTTCTTCTTGCTGGAAAGAAAACCTTTTGATGTCATTCACAAGGAACCATAATTTATGTTCATGTTGTTGTTGAATAGGCAATGAACTCACCTTTTGATACCACATTATCAGTTTGATAAATTAGCTTATTCTCTAACAGCGTGTTCTCATAGATTTAGATACTAAATATGAGTTTTGGGATTATATAGGGGCTTGTATTACATCATCAAATATTATGCCCCTTTTCTTTGTTATGACTGATTATTCACCATTGACTTTGTTCTCTAGAACTTGACTTGCAACCGTCTCAAGGCTAAATTCTCTTGTGATCATGTTTGAAGAAAAAAATACTTTAGGATTAGTTTTTTTTTTTCAGGCCTCAGGACTTGTGTTGTTTTGTTTCATATTTTCTGCTAGTTGTCCACTTTGAGCCTTACATAATTATCTTTATTGGTACCTTGCTTTATCGATAAAATCGTTATTGGGTGCCCTTTTAAATAAAGGGGAGCAACTTCTAAAAAAAGTAGAAAGAAGAAAATAGATTGTTCTTAGTTTCAGTTTTAAAAGACACATTTGACTGATGATTAAAGTATGGGCTGATGAATGATTATTTGAATACGTTGAGCTCCAATTATTCAAAAATGGTATCTATGATCATATGTTTAATTGGAAATAGCCTTTTGAATATCCCTTTGTTAGTTTTCCCCACCTATTGTCCGTTAACCCCGTTACAACTTTGAAATGTTTCTTTGATTCACATATGCTCTCATGAGAGATGTAGTGGAGATTTAGTTAACAATCAAGCCTATCATAAAAACATTGCATTGGTGAAATTTTGAGTGACTGCCTATTACCCTGAAGCACTGAGAGAATTCGAGAGTTGAATGTCATATTGATGTGAATTATGTCTTTAGAGGAGCCTAAGTCACTAATTTGGAACCAAAGTTGGTTATCCATTGGTCTTGGAAGTTTCCTATTGCATACACTTGAACTGAATGTTGAGTTCCTATTCATGATGTTAATCGTATGTCGCTGCACCTATTAGTGTCTGGCAGTAATAACCATTATGGTCATAATTTTTTCTTCTTCTACTACTGCATCTATTACTGTCTAGTAGTAATGACCATAAATTGCTAAATTTCTGCTGAACCGTTTTCCTTCTATGAAATTATGATGGTTTCTTGTAATTAAAGCTCACGAAAGCACCTACGACTCTAAAAAGAACCAAAATACTCAGTTTTAGAGACATATATTCTTACTCACAATCTCTTACTACTCTTTCTTTTGTTCTTGTATTTCTCTTAGAAATTTTCTAGTTTCAATAATATTCAATTTTCTATTTTTGTTATTTTATTATGTTATTTTATATTTCCAATATTTTTATATTTAAGCTTTGATTCTACTATGATCATATGTGAGTATATCTTCTTTGTCTTGGGATTGTAGGATTTCCAATGTTGGATCTCTAACAATTACTATTTCTTCTTGTCATGGGTGTTATAGAATTGTAACACTCCGAGCATTCCCGTTACCGGCGATGCTACCTCACGACCTTCTCGCCTCCCCTAACCACTCTGTTGGAAATAGCGAGTTTTTTCCTTTTGTGGTACTTGGGGGATAAGTATCGCCTCCACACAGTCCCACTGCCAATTGAGCTACTGGCTCAATTGGTAGTGGGATTGTGTGGAGGCGGTACTTATCCCTCAAGTACTAGGCTCGAATCCCACGGAAGGCAAAAACTCGCTATTTCCACTAGGTGGTTAGGGGGGCAAGAAGGTCGTGAGGTAGCATCTCCGATAACGGTAATGGCTGGGGTGTTACAAGAATCAAATCATGAAAATAAATTTTTATTCTTTTGAAATCATGAAAGATATATTCTCTTAAAGGATTTTCCTAATACTTCAATCATGAAAATAGATTGGTTATTAATTTAAATACATTTTTGTTCTTTGAAAGAAGGCATTAGTTACAACTATTTATCTTATTTTTAAGAGTTTAGCACCCATAACTCATAGAAAGTTAATTTTATTGTATTCATCATTATGAAAAATACAATCCCAAAACTGTATTTTTATTGTGAAATTTAAACCAAACATCATTATCAACATTTACTATTTTAGCTAATTATCATAGTAAAGAGACACTAGTACTCATAACAAAGTCCTTGTGGGAATGATAATTTTTAATACACGATAATATCCTGCACTTGCGGTCTTATCAACATCTCATCTCATTGGAAGTTCAAGTGATCCTTTCTGGATCAAATCATCATTAAAAACTACCACTTTGTTTGGCCCACTCTCATCATCTGAGCCTACCACTGTTGATGAAGCACTAACAAAATGATGGACGAATTCCTGCAACGCAAGAAGAGTTAAATGAATTTAAGAGGAATGGTGTTTGGGATCTAGTTCATAGACCAGAGAAGAACATTATAGGAACCAAGTGCGTTTTCATAAATAAGTTAAATGAAAAACGTGAAGTGGTTAGAAACAAGGCAAGACTTGTTGCACAAGGCTAAAGTCGGCAAAAGGGCATTGATTACACTAAGACATTTGCTCCAATGACCATGTTAGAAGCTATTTGTATTCTACTTTCTTTGGCTGCAAATAATAACATTACATTATTTCAAATGGATGTTAAAAGTGCTTTTCTAAATGCTTATATAAGTGAAGAAGTCTATGTTAAACAACCCCTAGGTTTTGAAATTTCTGAATTTCCAAAGCATGTTTTTAAACTTATGAAATCTTTGTATGGTATAAAACAAGCACCCAGGGCATGGTATAATAGACTTAGTAACTTCTTTCTTAAAAGTAACTTTGAAAGAGGACAAGTAGATAATAAACTTTTTAGATAATCAATAGGAGATAACATTCTTATTATTCAAATTTATGTTGATGACATT
Organism: Cicer pinnatifidum; assembly: GCA_037974775.1. NCBI lineage: Eukaryota > Viridiplantae > Streptophyta > Magnoliopsida > Fabales > Fabaceae > Cicer > Cicer pinnatifidum. The sequence goes on from JBBPBR010000006.1 coordinate 31,587,528, forward strand.
ATTTTTGGATCTACTAATGGAACTCTTTGTCAAGAATTTTCTAAATTAATGTAGCTTGAATTTCAAATAAGTATGATGGGATAGCTTAAGTTCTTCTTAGGGATACCAATTCAGCAAATTAAAAAAAAAGTATATACATTCATCAAACAAAATATACGAAAGAGCTTCTTAAGAAGTTTAAGATGAGTGATTGCAAACCTATGGCTACACCAATGCACCCTACTTGTTCACTTGAAAAAGATGATTCAGGTGAAAAATTTATCAAAAAAAAACTACCAAGGAATGATAGGATCCCTACTAAACCTTACCACTTCCATACCTGACATCACGTTTAGTGTATGTCTGTGTGCAATATTTCAAGCTTACCCTAGGGAATCATATTTAATTGTTGCTAAGAGAATCCTTAGATACCTAAAAGGCGTTACCAACCTTACTTTGTTCTACAAGAAATCTCCTAAGTATAAACTTAGTGGATATTGTGATTCTGATTATGTTGGAGATAATCATGAGAGAAAGAGCACTAGTGGCAACTACACATTTTTAGGTGACAACTTAATATCTTGGTCAAGAAAGAGACAAAACACAATTGCAATGTCAACAAAAAGGTTGAGTACATTTCAGCAGTTGGCTGCAATTCTCAACTACTTTGAATGAAACGTCAACTTGAAGACTACAAAATCCTAGAATTCGACATTCTCGTCTACTGTGACAATACTTCTACCATTTATCTAACCAAAATACATATCTTACATTCTAGATCTAAACACATAGAGATCAAACACCACTTCTTTAGGGACTTTGTCCAAAAAGGGGTACTAAACATCCAATTTGTAGATACTACACACCAATAGACTGACATATTCACCAAAACATTAACTGAAGATCGGTTTGACTTCATCAAGAAAAGCCTAAACCTTACCTTCATACCTGACTGATGTTGTGATCACTTCAAAGTAGTTTAGTTTTACACTAGTTATTATATTTTCTTGTATTATGTTATATTTATTTTATTCCAAAAAAAAACGAAGAGAGACAATGTTTCACTTTCAAATCTTTTTATCTAATGGAAAAAGGGGGAGAAATATATTTGAGAATGTGGGGGAGAAAAGGATACTTAGACTTAGGGGGAGCCCTAAGTTACGGGGAGTCAAAGAAATATAAAGAAAAGTTGTTATAAAAAATACAAGTTTTGTCATCATCAAAAAGAGGGAGATTGTTAGAACCAAGTTGGTTTTACATTTAGAGTTTTGATGTTAACAAAAGTATTTTATGAAAACAATGTATTTGACTTAGAAACGTATGAAACAAGATTCATGTTTTTGAAGAAAATCTAAAATAAGATTTGATTCAAATTTATAATTGAAGAAAATCTAAAATAAAGATTTAATTTAAAGTTCAAAGTTCTCAATTCTTCTTAGAGTTCATATAGAGAAACACTTGTTCAAGTTAGAAATATTTTTTGAGTGTTTTTTTCGTAGAGTGTGAGAGTTATTGTTATTATCAGCTTTGTTAGAAGCAACTACTCAAGTTCAAATCTTTTGTATCGAACCCGATAGTGGTTTAGTTCCTTGTTCATTCTGGGGTTGTCAGGTTTTTAGGAGAATACTTAACTTGTATGGTCAAGGTGGTTAGTTCCTCAAAAGTTTGAGGTTGTTAGATTGTTTGAGAAGACTAGCTTAGAGTGTCAAGTGCTTTGTAATTTAAGGTATTTGAATTAGTGGATTAAAGTCGTCTAAATGAAGGGACTAGATGTAGCCAAGTAAGTGATGAACCAAGATAAACATATGTGTCAAATTATATATGCTTTCATTGTTTACTACTTTTGAATCTAATTGCTTCTACTCCAAGTAAGTCACCAAAACCAAACTAATTTTTTTATTATTTATAAAATATCAAAAAGTTATCAACTTTGGAAAACACAATTCAATCCTCTTTCTTGTGTTTGCACCTTCAGTTGTCCCCTCACTAAGTCTTTATAACTTATCCCTTCATGTTGTTTATGTTTTTCAGATTCGCAGGCAACTGAGTAGCAAGCTGTTGGTAGATTCAAGTTTCGATCATATTTTTTTTTGTAGGTCTCTTTGATTAATGACTTTTTTTTTTTTGTAAAGTCGATTGAGTCATGATTTAATTTGCAACTTTTGAGTCTATAAAGTCTTTTGGAAGATGTGCTGAATATTTAGATTATGCTCTTTGGATAATCACTGAATTGAGAGTTTAAATAGGAATTTTACAAATTTGGAAACGTTGAAGTTACAGTGGATACTCTTTCGAAATTTTGAGAATAATTATATATATATATATATACATATATATATATATATATATATATATATATATATATATATATATATATATTGAAATGGTTATTGAGAATGAGAACGTTTTAGTTGTTTAATTGTTAAATTAGTTGATAGGCTTATCAGGCTAGGAGTATAGTTTGTGTGTCGGTCATGGCATTTAGTTTTTGGGTCGTGATAGTTTGCAACTACATTCCTCACTCATCAAAGATTGTATAAACAAAAGAATAACATAAGAAGGATGATTGTATTAGAATAGTGGGTGTACACAAATGCATCAAAAGATCCTAAGAAAAACGGCATATAGTATTATTATCAATGTATCATTTTGGAAGGATGTTCTTTTCTCTCCCAAGGTGATGGGGTCGTTGGTGCATGTTTTAAGATTTGTTGATAACGAGAAAAAATCAACAATGGGTTAGATATATGAGGCAATGGATAGGGCGAAGGAGTATATTACAACAACGTTCAATGAAAGTGAGAGTAAACACTCTGAAATTTATGCAACTATAGATAATAGATGGGAGTGTCAACTTCATCGTCTATTGCATGCAGCAAGACATTTCCTTAACCCCCATCACTTATACAGTAACCCTAATGTTGACAAAAATCCAGAAGTGACACATGGATTTTATGCTTGTATTTTGTAGCTTTCTAAAGATTTTGATCATAATGATGAAGCTCTAAAGAAGATTATAGGAAAGCACATAGCTTGTTTAGTATACCTTATGCAATGTTAAGTGGTCGACCATGTATGAAAACCATAATCCACATTTGCAAGTTGTTGTATGGGCTTCTCTCTTCAACGCATGATTTTTTTTCTCTCTGTGGTTATATACTTAGATACTAACACTCTTAAAGAACCACGATTAAAAGAAATACTAGAGAAGAAATTATGAAAAAATTTGAAAGTACGTTTTAAAAATAGATTGAATATATCTAAAAATTCTGAAAAATGTCTTCATTGTTTTCGAAAATGCATTCTCTAATTAGCTTCCATCTTGTTTCTTCTCTATTATCACAATTAACAATAAAATTTTAATAACATATGTCATTCCAACCATTGATAAACAAAGTAAATATTGAAAACACAATGTTTTACAAAATAATGAGACCATACTTTCCCTTTGTTTTTATTTCGTTAATGCCTTTTCCCTATTTCCCTATTGAAAAGACGAATTGCAATCCTTTGATCATGACTTGCATAGGATTTTTCATAATTTTGGGTATGAATTATGTAGTGCATTTTAATGTTGAACACAAGCAATATGTGAAAATTTTAAACTCCTTTTTATGATTTATAATATTGCATGGAAAATAGAGGTCCTTTATGATTGCAATATCTAGATTCTCTCTTTTATTTTTAAATTTTTTAATAATCAATTTTGTAGAGACCGGCCATGGGCCCATGGTTCTTGGATTCAGTACTTTGCATTGGTGTCATACTTCATGGCATCTGCAACTCAAAGCCCGAGTTCAATTCGATCTTCTTGTCTCTCCCTGGGGTCCCTTTCTGCAATGTTAGACTATCCTTTGTCTATCTCATAGCTGGATACTGGTCCTATCTTTCTGGTCTAGCTTTGGCTCCGGACATAGCATTTTATGCTATGGCTGCTATGGGTGGCATTTCCTTTGCTTTAAGAATGATTCAAAGAAGTAGTGGCCCACATTTCAAAAACCACATTTTGTAGAATCAGATAATAGGATGCCATGTGTAAACTACGTGTAATAGTTTTGTTGATGAGCGATGTGTACCACGGAGATGGTGTTGCACCATAGGTCATTACTGTCACATATTTGATTGATATTTCATGTAATACAAACATGTTTTCCTGGGTAATGTGTTATTAGGCTCAGGGTGTTTTTGTTTAGCCAACTAGGCCTGTTCACATGTTAACGAGAATATTGTTTTGCAATTATCTGAATGTGATGAAAGGTTTTTCTTATTGTTGAAGTGATCATACATGTGATGTGAATTAGTCATTGAAACGAATTAACAATAAAACGAAAAACAATCACAAATTGTTGTAAGTAGGGTTGTGCATGGTTGGTTTTTTTAAAAAACCAAATCATATCCATTTTAAAACCAATATATGGATTTGAATTTATAACTAAATCCATTATTTGGTTTAAAACCAGTTATAAAACCAATTGTAAAATTAGTTATGGTTAAATAACCGATTTATAATTAAGCAAACGATTTTGAAAATTTTAATTTTAAAATCGATTTTTTTTTTCAAAATCGGTTAAAGTTTGATTATGTTTTAAAAGATCATTTATTCATAGTTTAAAAATCGGTTATTTAAAAAAATCAATTTTTTCGATAAATTTTTAAAAAATTTGTCTCATCAAATTTTTTGAGAAAAAAATTCAATTTAAAACGTTTTTGAAAATTTTTTATTGTATTTTATTTTTTTCCGATATCTTTTCAAAAAAAATAAATTTCAAAATTTTTTCAAGAAATAAAATCTCAAAATTAACAAAATATTGGTAGTGGATAAAAACCAAATCCAAATATAAAACATAAGTGGTTATCCAACCGGTTTATAAATAACCGGATTATAACCATATGTTTTAAACCGGATTTTTAAAATGGATTTGGATTCGGTTTTGGATTTGGGCCTTATAACCGAATTTTTTACACAGCCCTAACCGTAAGTTAGGTTTTAATATTTTTTTTAAACAGTAATTAGGCTATTTATAATACAGTTTCACTCATTAAAAGAATCAATTAAGTTTGTATTGTTTCAGCATCCATTAGATAGCTGACAGCATTTTATATATATATATATATATATATAT
>JBBPBR010000006.1:31603171-31639038 GCA_037974775.1 Cicer pinnatifidum
TCCGAAATCAAGACTTTGTTCGACACGTAAGTAATATTCATTTATTTTTGTTACACATATATATAAATAAGTGTTTGTTCATGCTAAAATAATCACATTTATTCATTTTATAGTGCATTAAAAGTTTTTCGAGCTCAAAGAGGTGCGGTAGTGTCGAAGCAAAAGTCTAATAATATTACATGGATCCCAATAAAGTGCCCTCGTCAAACAAACAATATCGACTGTGGGTACTACGTATTGAGATTCATGAAGGAGATTGTTGACAAGAATAAAACTATTATCCCAGAAACGGTACGGTATTTTGATTATATGATTTTCATATATAAATTATCTATATATTTGAAACTAACTTAATATAATATGTTCAATTTTTATATTGCAGTACTTTGAACATTCCAGTCCTTCATATTCTGAGCAAGATCTGATGGAATTAAAGGAGGAATGGTGTGAGTATGTGCTTGAAATGAAAATTATTTGATTTTCTGGGAAATAGCATGCTGCAAGGGACTGAATATTATATGGTGCATAGTTATTATATGTATATGATCATAGGACAGTATATAAACTTGCATATAAATATGTTGTAAATTAGATTCAATGTATATTCATACCAAATATGTTGTAAATTAGATTCAATGTATATTCATACCAAATATGTTGTAAATTACTGTGTATCATTGTTCTGGTTCTGGTTGTGTTACTGATTCTGTTTCTGTATCATTGTTCTGGTTCTGGTTCTGGTTCTGGTTCTAATATTAGTGATTCTGGATGTGTTGTGTTGTGTGAACTGGTTCAAACTAATTTTGGATAAAAAGATAAAAGACAGCGCTTTATAAAAAAAGTGCCATAAAAAGCTAAAAAACGCTTTTAAAATATATACAGGGTTAAAAAAAAAATAAATAAATAACACCTTTAACAGCGCTTTTTACAAAAAGCGCTGTAAAAGGCACCCCAAATATGTATTATGGGTATGCCTTTTACAGCGCTTGTTACAAAAAGCGCTGTAAAAGGCACCCCAAATATGTATTATGGGTATGCCTTTTACAGCGCTTGTTACAAAAAAGCGCTGTAAAAGGTACCCAAAATATGTATTATGGGTATGCCTTTTACAGCGCTTGTTACAAAAAAGCGCTGTAAAAGGTACCCAAATATATGAACTGTGGTATGCCTTTTACAGCGCTTGTTGTAACAAGCGCTGTAAAAGGTGCATAATAAGCGCGCGTTATAAATGGTGCCTTTAAGAGCGCTTTTTTGAAAGCGCTGTTGTAGCTTTTACAGCGCTCGAATCTACAGCGCTTTTTTTTTTGAAAAAGCGCTGTAGAAGGCTTAAAAAAAGCGTTGTAAAAGACAATTTTTAGTTATCTTTTCATTATTATTTTTAAAGTCTTTTACAGCGCTTTTTAAAAAAAGCGCTGTAAAATGTCTCATTGTTTAATTTTTAAAAGGGCCTTTTACAGCGCTTTTTTTAAAAAGCGCTGTAAAAGACATGCACTTTTTTTACATGCATAGTTCTTAAGAATTGTAATTGTCCAAATTTACATAAACATGCAATAATCACTGGTTATGCTTGCCTTCTTAGACAACAATAAAACAAGAATACAACCAGAATAATTCAGATTATATAATACCACAATAATTCAATAAAACCAGAATAGAATCAGAATAGAACAATAATTCAGATTACAATAATAAAACCAGAATAGAACAATAATTCAGATTACAAATAAAACCAGAATAGAACAATAATTCAGATTACAACAATAATTCAGATTACATGCATGGCTTATATAAAACAATTAAACATGTACATTAAGATGCCCTTCTTCTTTTCCTGGTGGGATTCACATTTGTTTGTCCATTTACAATACGAAACGATGGATTAATCCAAATTCCCTCATCATGATCATCTCTAAGATATAAACCATCATCAGTTGAATCAATTTCATGTGGTTGTTGTGATGTTGCAAATAAAAGATCATTACCAACATCTTCATCATTGTTGTTATCATCACTTATTTTATTGGTCGATAAGACAACAGACCATTTATCATCAGAAGGATCGGTGACATAAAACACTTGTTGAGCTTGCGACGCTAAAATAAAAGGCTCGTCTTTGTATCCCACCCTATTAAAATCAACAAGCAAGAATCCTGACTCATCAATCCGAACGCCATTATTATTATCGACCCACTTGCAACCAAATATGGGAAGACGAAACATTGTGTAGTCTAACTCCCATATGCGCTCGATAACCCCAAAATATGATAGATTTGCATATATTGGGTTTTTGTCTTTTGCACTTGAGACATGCATCGCTTCAGCTACGAGAGTGACTCCACTATTTTGCATAGTGGTCTGATCATCTTGTTCTTTGGTATAAATGTGTAGCCGTTAATAACATAACCAGTGTAAGAAAAGACATGTAAGCTCGGACCATTTGCTAGCCACCTCAATCTCTGTGAAATTGATCCGGGGTCTATGTCAAATTTTGACTTTATGTGATTTTTTAACCATGGTATAAAACTTCGATTGTGCTCTCGAGTTATCCAATTTTGATTCCTATTCATGTTCAAACGAGATAACTGATCCATGTGTATTGTAACATACGGTTGAACCTCATCATCATTGTGCAGAACATACAATTGTGCCTGCTCCAATTCTGTCCTTGATATAGTCAGTAGTCTCATTCCAATTATCCCTTCTCCTGATAGTCTTCCCGAATGACGAGACATGGGAAGCCCTATGGATTCAACATTGGACAGATATTCAGTACAAAATTCAGCAGCCTCTTCAACAATGTATCGTTCAGCAATACAACCTTCTGGTCGACTTCTACTTTTTACGTACCCTTTTAATATTTTCATATATCGTTCTATCGGATACATCCATCTCATATAAGCTGGCCCACAAAGTTGTGTCTCCTTAACCAGATGAACAGTAAGGTGAACCATTATATCAAAAAACGATGGTGGGAAATACATTTCAAGCTCACACAAAGTAACAACAATTTCCCTCTGCAATGTCGGTAATTTCTCAGGGTCGATCACTTTACTACAAATTTCCCTGAAGAAGAAACATAATCTAGTTAATGCTAGTCGAACTTTTTCAGGTAAAATGGAACGTATACCTATTGGTAGCAAATGCTCCATTAGAATATGACAATCATGAGTCTTCAAACCTTTTAACTTGAGGTCTTTCATACAAACCAAATTTCTAATGTTCGAAGAGTATCCTTCTGGAACTTTAACTTCATGTAGAAATTTACATAAAACAATTTTTTCCTTTCTAGATAGAGTATGAGCGGCTGGAGGTAGATATGTGCGATTTCCTTTCTTTACTGGAGCCAATTCATTTCTTATTCCCATATCGACCAAGTCCAATCTTGCGTTGATGCCGTCTTTAGACTTTCCTGGAACATTGAGTAACGTACCAATAACACTATCAAATACATTTTTTTCAATATGCATCACATCGAGGAAATGTCTTATATACAATGACTTCCAATATGGTAATTCAAAGAAAATTGACTTTTTCTTCCACCCAGTTTTGACCAGCTCTCCCGCAAAAGGTTTGCCAAATTTATTGGTCAAACCTTGTACTTTTTCAAGTATTTGATATCCAGTCGGTGGTAAAGGAGCTTTACCTTCCTCTGATTTTCCATTAAATGCATTTCTCCACCAACGATACTGATGACTATAAGGTAAAAATCTACGATGTCCAAGAAACACATTCTTCTTGCAATGTTTCAACCGCATCCAATTTGTACTCTCTTCACATACAGGACATGCACATTGACCTTTAATGCTATATCCTGATAAATTACCATATGCTGGAAAGTCATTAATTGTGCCGAACAACATAGCCCTCAAATTGAAATATTCTTTCTTATACCCATCATAAACTTCCACACCTGTCTCCCACATACGTTTTAAATCTTCTATTAGAGGAGTCAAGTATACGTCGATATCATTCCCCGGTTGTTTGGGTCCAGAAATTAACAGAGACAACATCATAAACTTACGCTTCATACATAACCATGGAGGTAGGTTATATATTACCAAAATCACAGGCGACGTGCTGTGTGAGATGCTTTGAAGACCATGTGGATTCATTCCATCAGTAGAAAGTGCAAGTCTTAGATTTCTTGACTCTATCCCGAATTCAGGATACTCGTGATCAATTTTTGCCCATTGTGGGGAATCTGCAGGGTGTCGAAACATTCCATCTCTAATTCTTTCATCTGCATGCCATGTCAAGTGTTTTGAATCTTCTTCACTGCGATACATGCGCCTAAATCTTGGTATTATAGGAAAATACCACACGACTTTTGCTGGAGTAGATTTTTTCTTCTTATATCGAGAGACATTGCATTTCGGACACGCCTTAAGTAGTTCATATTCATTTCGAAATAAAATGCAATCATTAGGACACGCATGAATCCTTTCGTAACTCATGCCAATAGAACACAAAATCCTTTTAGCCTCGTAGGTTCGACTGGGAAGTTCATTATCATCTGGCAACATATCTTTTATGAGTGTTAATAATTCTGTAAAGCTTTTATCAGACCATCCATTACTCGCTTTTAGGTTGTACAACTTTAATATCGCCGACAGTCTTGTGAATTTAGTACAACCATTATATAATTCTTTCTCTGCATCACTCAACAAACTTTCAAACATTTTAGGACAATCTCGAAGATCTTCTTCAACTGCTTTTGCGATCTCATCAACTCGATCCGGCTCATATGTATCTGTATCGAAGTCAGTTGAAGCATATGTCGAACTATTCTCAAAATTAGTGTTTCCTTTTTTTTTCTCACCATGTCTTATCCAACATGTGTAGCTTTGATCAATTCCATTACATACTAGATGTCCTTCTAATTCATCTTCTCTAACACGTTTTCCAAAACAACATTTTAAACAAGGACAAACTACTCTATTTGGATCTTTTGCATTCTTCACTGCAAACTCAACAAACTCCTTCACTCCAATTTCATACTCTTTTGACAATCGATTGGCTGACATCCATTTCCTATCCATATTATACCACCTATATAAATGCAGTTACAAAACTAATAATTAAGCTTTCAAAACATATCAACAAGTTTCAAAAAGAAACCAATATCAATCAATTATTTTAAAAACAGAACAGATCATGTGGTATGAATTTTTGACTAGTTGAAGAGATTTAACACAAATCAAGTGGTATGAATTTTTAATTTGATAAAAAAAATCTAGTTAAAAAAAAAAATACCTGAGACAACACGTAATAGGTAGATGGCGGCACAACACGTAATGGATATGAGGGTATGAGGGTTCCCAGAGTAGAGGTGATGAAAGATGTAGAGGATATGAGGGTTCCCAACGTATATAATTATTTGAAATTTATGTCTTTTACAGCGCTTGTCAACAAAAGCGCTGTAATAGGTAGTTAAATTCAATGAAAGCGCTTGTATTTTATAGCGCTTGTGAAAAAAGCGCTGTCAAAGGTGGTCCAATTATTTTAAAGAGCATGCCTTTTACAGCGCTTGTGAAAAAAGCGCTGTAAAAGCATACGCGAAAGCGCTTCATTTTACAGCGCTTTTTTAAAAAGCGCTGTAAAAGCCTTATAACATTATGCGCAAACGTTATATGACCTACAACAGCGCTTGTTTTACAGCGCTTGTGAATAAAAGCGCTGTAAAAGGCTCCGTTATTTTTCAAATACATTTACAACAGCGCTTGTGTTTAGCAAGCGCTGTAAAAGGGGCGCTGTTAAATATCATTTTTGGCGTAGTGGGCGGACTTATGTTTTATGCTAGGGGCCAGGGCCCCTTAAGCTTTTTTGAATTATTCTTACATACTACACATATAATATATGGATAGATATGTTATTAATAGTAGTACATTTTATAGTAAGATTTCACATGAGTTGAAATAATTTATAGCAATAAAATAATAATAATAATAATAATAATAATAATAATAATAATAATAATAATTTAAAGAATCAAGAGAAAATAAATTTTATTCTCTTTTATTTTATATTATTATGTTTATTTTTATTCTATCATTATTACTCAGTATTACTATTGTAATTTATTTTCCTATATAAACAGCTTAGAGCTGTAGTAATAAAATATGAAAATATTGTCTTTTACTTTGTTCGTGTATCAAGAGCTCTGGTTAGGGTGTTATAAACATTTCCACATCCCATTAGGGTTTCGCGCTCCAACTAGGTTCTATAAACCTTCCCACAACCTAGGCGCTCCAACCAGAGCTATAGCTGATGGTTTGGTTTAAAAAATCAAAAGTTGTCAACAACGCCGACAATCAAGGCAGCGCCCTAGATGGTTTGGGTAAAAATTCGGAAGTAGTCAACAACGCCGACAATTTAGGTAGCGCCCTAGGCGACAGTGTCAGCGGCGCAGGCGGCCAAAATAATTTATCTAACAACGGTTTTTCAATTTTTTTGGCCATGAGAGAACTTCTAATGCCCTCAAGGTTGAAATCCATAAAATAAATGGAAAAAATTATGTCGAATGGCCCCAAACCGCAAGATTGATTTTAGACGATAAGGGAATATATGGTTTCCTAACATGAGACGTGCAAATGTCTACCACAACTTATTCGAATTACAGGTTTTGGAAATATGAGAACTCTGTTATTATTGCTTGGTTGCTAAGTAATATGGAATCAACGATCATAAAACCTTTTATGTGTTTGCCTACTGCAAAGGAAGTTTGGGAGGCTGTCAAAGAAACATATTCTGATATTCATAATTCTTCTTAAATTTTTGATCTCAAATCACGATTATGGCATGCCAAACAAAGAGATAGAGATGTCACTACCTATTATAATGAGTTGATGACACTATGGCAAGAATTGAATTTCTGCTATGATGATCATTGGAAGTCTTGTGACAACAATGTTTTGTTTCTTAAGAAATATGAGAATGACCGTGTATTCACGTTCTTGGTTGGGCTTAATAAGCGACTTGATGAAGTTCGAGGCAAAATAGTAGGAAAGATCCCATTGCCATCACTTCGGGAAGCGTTCTCAGAAGTTAGAAGAGAAGAGGCGAGACAAGGTGTTATGATGGGTAAGTCACCTTCTGTTGGTGAGGTTGAAAGCTCTGCAGTAGTCACTAAGAATGAAGACATGAAGAAAACTGGCAAGAAACCATGGTGCGAACATTGCAAATGTATATGGCACACACGTGATACATGTTGGAAGCTCTATGGAAAACCTCTAAATTAGAAGAAAAAAGAAAGAAACGAAGGTCATGCGCTCCAAATTGGTACATCTGATCAAGAGAAGCAGTCTCTTTCAAGCCCATCTCCTTTCACCAAGGAACAACTAGATCAATTGTACATACTTCTTGAGTCTCAGACTTCTTCTTGCTTTATATCTCAAAGAGGTAATTTTCCAAATACTACTCTACTTAGTGTCATTCCCAACTATACTTGGATTATCGATTCTTGTGCTACTGATCATATGACTAGGGAGTCGAGTCTATTTTCTTCTTATAGTCCTTGTGCAGGTAACCACAAAATTAAAATTGCAGATGGCTCTCTTTCAGCCATTGCAGAAAAATGTTGTTATTTTGTAACATAAGTTAACCTTAAAAGATGTCTTACATGTTCCTAATTTATCATGTAATTATTTATCCATTACTAAATTAACAAAGGATATAAATTGTCAAACTAACCTCTTTCATTCTCATTGCACTTTTAAAGATTTGAGCAAGGGGAAGATGATTGACAATGGTAAGGAGAGTATAGTACTCTATTATCTTCACAATGGACTCAACTTCAAAGACCAACAAAAAATAAGTACCTACTTTGAATCTATTTTTATTTCTTCTAATAATGATATTTTGTTATGGCATTTACGGTTAAGACATCCTAGTTTTCCATATTTGAAACATTTGTTTCTTAAATTATTTTCTTAGAAGGATTCGTCTTTATTTCATTGTGAAACTTGTGAATTTGCTAAACATCATCGTTCTTCTTTTTCTACACAACCATATAAACAATCAAAACCGTTTGTAGATATTCATAGTGATGTTTGGAGTCCTAATAGAATAAACACCTTTTCTAATAAAAAAAAATGGTTTATAACTTTTATTGATGATCATACTAGAATTTGTTGGGTTAATTTATGGAAATAAAAATTGAAAGGTGGACAAGTTGTCAAAAATTTCTTTAAAATGGTGCACACTCAATACCAAACAAATATTCAAGTCTTCAAAAGTGACAATGGTAAATAATATTTCAATATACTTTTGTCCAATTTTTTTCTTGCAAATGGGGTTGCTCAATAAAGTTCTTGTGTTAATACACCCCAACAAAATGGAATAGAAAAGAGAAAGAATAGGCATATTCTTAAGGTTGCTAGAGTTTTACATTTTTGCAAATAAGGTTCCAAAATATTTATGGGGTGAAGCTGTTTTAACTGCATAATATTTAATTAATCGAATGTCATCTAAAATTTCAGATTTTTATAAAAAAAAAAATTGATGTTGGAGTTATATGTCTACCATTTGTGACTGACTTTCAATCAGCAAACTGTTGATACATTGACAAAAAGTTTGGCAAGACCCAATTTTGAGCGGCTTATAGCCAAGTTAGGCATGACATATATCTATGCAGCAACTTGAGGGAGGGCGTTGACGAATCAAGAGAAATTAGATTTTATTCTTTTTTAATGTATGTTATTATGTTTCTTTTTATTATGTCATTATTACTTAGTATTATTATTGTAATATTTATTCCTATATAAACAGCTTAGGACTGTAGTAATAAAATATGAGAGTATTTTGTATTTTTCTTTCTTCAATAATTATAATAATAGTTATATGCCTACCATTTGTAACTTTCAATCAGCAAACTGCTAATACCTTGACAAAAAGTTTGGCAAGACCCAATTTTGAGCGACTTATAACCAAGTTGGGTATGACATATATCTATGCACCAACTTGAAGGGGGTGTTGAAGAATCAAGAGAAATTAGATTTTATTTTCATTTATGTTTATTTTTATTTTGTCATTATTACTATTGTAATTTCTTTTTCTATATAAAGAGCTTAGGGCTGTAGTAATAAAATATGAAAGTATTTTGTATTTTTCTTTCTTCAATAATCATAATAATATTTAAACTTTTTCAATATTTTATTGCTTCAAAGTATTATTATTAGAGTAAAGTTTGAAATTGGTATATGACATTTTAAATGTGAACCATTTTATTTTCTAGAAAAATAATATCTACGTTAAAATGACTTGCGTACAAAATGTCAGAGATCAATCTGAATCTTTATTATTATTTACAAAAAGGTATTTTTTATCATCAACTTTTTGTATATTTTAAATAGCAATTTTTTTTACTATAAATATAGTCAAGACTAAATATTACTTATTAGTATAAATTGAAATGATAATAGCTAAAAAAATAATTTAAATTCAATTATATATACAAAGTACATGTTTTTGTATATATATATATATTGGATTAATATCTTAAATTGGAGGTTTGGTGTTTTTGAATTAACTAATATATTATTGGATTCTATAAGCTCCAAGGAAAACGAAATACAAATGCAATAATCCATGGAACCTATTCAAGTTGCAACACTGAAGTGGATCATTGAGCTGCAATTGCACTTTTTAATTCTAAAATTTTACTTGGCTATCACCTAAGATTCAATTAACAACATAAATTTGTAATCACACTATTCATATTAGGTCTATGTTAATTTCAAACACATACTTGACTAGGTTATCCATCAATCTGACCTTGTAGGATTATGCATTTGTGATTATTATTTGTTTTTCATGCAAGACATTTGTTAACATATATAGCTTGGTATTTCAGGGCTCAGCAAATTGTGTTCTTTTCCACGTGTTGCATTTGTTTGGAATGATATAGCTGGACTTCATATATATCTAAATTTGAACTCTGAAACCATTTTTGTTGATTCCTCACCAGCACAGTGGTTTTCCCCTCAGCAATCTGAAAGAACCACTGTTCTCCTGGTATGAATCACCCGATAAATTAAAGTGAACTGTTTTGCCCCTTTAATTCTTAAAAAAAACAGCCAAAATGTACATGGCAGGGACGACAACATACGGAATTTCTTCACTATTCTGCATGTTGACCCACATTGTTCTTATAAAAGTAGCATTTCAATATTTGTTACTGCTGCTGCTGCTTCTGCTATTGTATAGTTCAAAGGTATATACTTTTGTAACTTTATTTTCAAAATTGCTTATATTGCATTTTATTCAATAACTTTTACTTCCATATTCTTATGTCTTTTTAAAACCTACATTGTTATATTTTCATTGGTAATTTATTATATTTGTATGTGTTTTTTATTACTTTAGGAAGGTAAGTTGTGTTTTCAAACATATGATCCAAGACATAATATGTTGAAGTTGTGGAACTTTAGATATAAGGATGAGATAAAATAATAAGAGCTTAAATATTATTGATAATAACTTTATGCTAAATTTATACGAACAACTCAATAGTGTTCTCTATTTATAGAGATAGATAGACTAAATCATAAATCATGAACAAATCATAATAATAATGAGATATTTGAAGTTATTTCTATGATTTTAAATTGATCCTGAGAAATAACTCAAGATACTCTAATATTATAAGATATTTTCTAATATTCAAACATAAAATTTTCTTGTTTCTTGTGTCTCCATATGTATGTTTTTTTACATAAGTGCTAATTCATGGTGACTAACTGTTTATTTAATGTTGTTCATTCAGATTGTTGATATCTCTATTGCCGTTGTTTTCTTTGCTCTAAAGCAGCAAGCATGTTCTTGTGCATGTGATCAATCGATTCCCTCATTATGTCTCAATCATTCCCTCCAATTGCTAGTTTCACTAGCATCTCTCTAGTTTGTTATATAATCGCAAACAGATTCATAGTCATTCTAGTTTTAATATCTCACTTGATATTCTTTGTGGCAGCGGATAAACATATTCACATCAAGACAAGGTTAGTAGCACCCCAAATTGTGCATACTTTAAGGCAAATAACTACCAGTATACACAATTTGGGATGGTGACTAACAGTATACTAACCTTATACGAATATAAGTATCAAAAACCACAAAGAATATCAAATGAGATATAAAAATTAGAATGACTATAAATCTGTTTGTGATGATATAACGAATTAAAGTAATGCTAGAGAACCTAGCAAATCGAGGGAATGGTTGAGACATAACGAGGAAATGATTAAGACAAATAAGATGCCTAAAATAGCTAGGATAAACAAACGAGACATTAATGTCAAATTAGACTCGACAATAACATTGATGGAATCGATTGATTACAAGCCTAAGAACATGTTTGCTACTTTAGAGCAAAGAAAACAACGGCAATAGAGATACCAACAATTTACATGAACAACATTAAATAAACAATTAGTCACCATGAATTAGCACTTATATAAAAAAAAATATGGAGACATGAAGAAATAAGAAAATTTTATGTTTGAATATTAGACATTATCTTATAATATTCTATATATTATATTAGAGTATCTTGAATTATTTTTTTATGATCAATTTAAAATCATAGAAATAACTTCAACTATTTCTCATTATTATTATGATTTATTCCTTATTCAGAATTTAGTATATGTATGTCTATAAATAGAGAATAATATTAAGTCTTTCATATTAATTTAACATAAAATTATTATCAATAATATTCAAGCTTTTATTATTTTATCTCCTCCTTATATCTAAAGTTCCACAACTTCAACATAATATGTCTTGGATCATATGCATGAAAAGACAACTTCCCTTCCTAAAGTAACAAAAAACATTATACAAATATAATAAATTACCAATGGAAATATAATAATGTAGGTTCTAGAAATGTATCAGAATCTAGAAGTAAAAGTCATTGAATAAAATGCAAGCAATTTTGAAAATAAGAGTTGCAGATGTTCATACCTTTGAACTATACAATAGCAGAAGTCTACTTGCAGCAACATTAACAGATATTGAAATGCTACTTTTATAAGAACAATGTGGGTCAACCTGCAGAACAGTGAAGAAATTTCGTATGTTGTCGTCCCTTCTACGTTACACTTGGCTGTTTTTTGGTTCAAGAATTAAAGAGGCAAAACAATTCACTTTAGTCATTGGGGATTCATTCCAGCAGAAGAACAATGGTTTTTTCATATTGCTGAGGGGAAAGCCAATGCGCTGGTGCTAGTAAGGAATAAACAAAAATGATTTCACTATTCAAATTTGGATATATATGAAGTTCAGATATATCATCCCAAGCAAGTGTAACAAGTGGAAAACAACACAATTAGCTGAGGCTTCAAATACCAAAATCTGTCAACAAATGTCTTACATGAAAAATAAAATAAAATAATAATAATAATAATTATAATAATAATCACAAATACATAATCCTACAAGGTTTGATTGATAACCTAGATCAAGTATGTGTTTGAAATTAACATAGATAGTGTGATTACAAATATGTTGTTAATTGTTTATTGAAGTGATAGTCGAGTAAAATTTTAGAATTAAAAAGTTCAATTGTAGTTTAATGATCCACTTCAGTGTTGCAACTTGAATAGGTTCCATTTCATTTTCCATTTTCTACTTGTTGGAGCTTATAGAACCCAATAATATATTAGTCAATTCAAAAACACCAAAGCTACAATTTAAGCAAATAAGGTCTAGTAATGTGGTGTGCAATAGGTGCGATGCCAAACCCTCTAACATAACAAGACTAGTGACCTAATAAATCTAATATCATAATCCTAAAAGCGTCAATAGTTGATGAGTTTTTAGATGTGTTAATATGAAAAAAAGTAATGAGATCACACTATTAGACCGGTTTATAAATATATCCACTTGTTCTCATAAAAATGCATTATCTTAACCATAATTTGATTGAATAAAAATATTGCCTGCACACAACATACATCTACATGATCTATAAAATTCTTTTATGCTGGACTTGGCAAGCATGTTGGAGTGTTATCGATGTAGTGAATAAACGAATAACTCTTGAAAAAAAACATGCACGCCAAAGATAACATCATCATAGATTAGATTTTTGGGATGGCAATTATATTTAAGATATTAATCCAATATATATATATATACAAAAACATGTACTTTGTATATATAATTGAATCTAAATTAATTTTTTAGCTATTATCATATCAATTTATACTAATAAGTAATATTTAGTCTTTACTATAGGAAAAGAAATTACAATAGTAACACTGAGTAATAATGACAAAATAAAAATAAAAATAATAATATAAAATAAAAGAAAATAAAATCTAATTTCTCTTGATTCTTCAACAATTATTATTATTATTATTATTATTATTATTATTATTATTATTATTATTATTATTATTTATTTTATTGTTATAAATTATTTCAACTCATGTGAAATCTTATGCACTACTATTAATTACGTATCTATCCATATATTATGTGTAGTATATAACAAAAAAACTCAAAAAAGCCGAAGGGTCCCTAGCCCCTAGCATAAAACATCAGGCCGCCCTTAATCATCACAAAAAAAATTCTAAGAAATTGGCGTGGATTAGAATTCTTACTACTACTTTCAATGTCTCCTGCTTCTTCTCCTGGAAGTCCAGAATTTCTAATTCCACAACCGACAGTATTCATAGACAAAGTAACATGAAGAATGCCATGATAATTTAACTGCTAGAGGATGAGCTTCCTCCAACAGCAACTCCTGCACAGCATGCCAAAATTAAACTTAAGACAGCAAAAATGTAACTAATTGTTATATATTCCTGAGTATTCTATTCCTGAGTTTTACAAATTACAAACTCTAATATATACACCAATGGATATGAATCCTAATGATTGGTAGAAAGAGAAAAGAAAATAAAAGCTGGCCTTTTAGCTACAATAACATCACAGATATATGTTCAAAAGAGATATTGGATATGGAATATTATATCTCAAAATAGTGCTATTTGCACTTATTTACAACACATTTATTGATGAATATGCAGTCCATCCATCCTCCTGAGAAGCTACTTTCTTACTTTATACACAAGTTACTTGCATAATCAAAAGTGAATTAAAAAAAGTCTTCCACAGAAAAGATCAAATAAGAAATCAGAATTCAAGTTTCATGTCTCAAAATCTTGTTATCAAGCAGATCAAAAAGGTCTTACGGAATAAATAATCATAAACAAACTTAAATAATTCTGGAAACCTATATATGATAAGCAATTATGCATTTATTAATATTTAAAGGAAATCATTCAAATTTGATGTTGTACCGGACGAGGTGCAACTGAGATAGTTAGAAATCTGAAGTCATGCATATCTTCAGGTCCTAACCAAAATATAGCAGATTGAGGAGGTTGCTCGGTTTGACTGCCAGATTCAAGATGTAACATTAGTGCATATTCAAAGTTTTGAGTAAGCATATAAAATTAACTAAATTTCTTCCTCCAAAGATAATTTGAAACATAGATAACGGCCTCAGTAGTTACAATTTTAATGTACAAAAAAAGCTAATTCAAACAGGAAATAAGAAATAATTTGAAAGAGGCATTATATACCTGCCGTGGTGCTGGACCTGAGGTAATACGCATCATCTTTGATGTCACTTCCATAACCCTATCATTGAGAGGCAAACTTGAATTTTCAGGCCACAAATGAACTCTGATTCCAGAACATGGCTTAAGATTGGTCACTAACACAAAATGACTTTTTCCATTTGAACCC
Source organism: Cicer pinnatifidum (assembly GCA_037974775.1). Taxonomy (NCBI): domain Eukaryota; kingdom Viridiplantae; phylum Streptophyta; class Magnoliopsida; order Fabales; family Fabaceae; genus Cicer; species Cicer pinnatifidum. The sequence goes on from JBBPBR010000006.1 coordinate 31,617,932, forward strand.
TATATATCCAGATTAAAAGACTAAAAAACTGTACCATGGCATAATTATCTATGATGTAAAACAGACACTTAAAAATATGAAAATCAGGAGTTCTTGGAGCTAGCAAAATAATTATAATATGAATTTAATCCAAGTCATCATGCTTAACATATAAACCTTTATACCTTCCAGACACAAAATTCAACAAAGATCTTCTACTTCAAATTTAGAAATGCTCAACAAATCAAAATTAATAAGGCTTAATTTGACGTTGAACAACTAATTTAAAGATATATTATGGAGCGAGTTGAGTGCCTAACAAGATATTATTTTTAATAAATATCTCCATTAACAAATAGAATAGAAATTACAAAAACAAGCAATTACAGGAATATCAATATTTCTATAATTATTACTGAGAACCGGAGTGCTCTGGTTATAACAAAAACAAAAGAGAACAGTATAGAGAAATTTTACGAATCAGGTCTCTATCAATTTGGGCATAAATGACAACATTGACTTAGTCATGACTGGTAAGAACTTTTATTATCAATCCTTTAAAGCACCTAGTAAACATGGATGTAAGATAGTTGGTGCCACTGACTGCATGACTTTTAATTCTACAACCATTTACTCTTCTTTACAGTTGAATAATTTGGTTCATGTCTGTAAAATCAAAATTACTTGATCTCTATACATAAGTTCCCTAAAGACCAAAATGTAGTAATAATATTTGTCCCTTCTTTTTTGCAGTTATGTTGTGTTCCTTGATATTGCAAAAAATTGCTGATAAATGCGGCTGTGATTGCAACCATAATCCCACCATGAACTTACAATCCCTTACACCATACTCATATCCATACCTAGTGCCAATAATGTACCCATGTCTATGCAATGTATATTAGGAGTCTAGTATTTGTATAAATAACAGATAGCATATTCTATTTTGTAACACATCATTTCACTTGCCTCATACAAATATTATATTTGATTATTCAAAGTTTGTTCTACCTTTTCTCCTTCTCTACCTTAATATTTATCATTTTGGTTTTCCTCTTTATATGTTGAATACTTTTGGTATTGTGATAGGACACCGGATATTGGATAGGACACCAAGGTAGAGATAGTAACTAAGACTTTAACAAAGTTTACTTCAAGACATTACATTTTTGTGTAGTTGATAAAATAAAACTTCAAACTTTAATTTTACAAATTTTGTTTTATTATTTATTAATAGTGATCTATGAGTACGGCATATAAGGTTAAATACCTGGTAATCATTACATCAGAGAGTACTGGACCAGACACATATCGTACTGTGTTAGTCGTTTGAACCTCGTATCCTTCTCTCCATTTTGAATTTACACGTGCAAAATAATGATCCAGGGAAGGCTGCAATGCCACAGGAAGTGATCTGAATAAAATACAAGTGTCTAGTCAAATATTTAATCAGATCATAAAAATAGAAGAGAAACCGAAACCAAAAGAGGAGGAGAACCATACTGATGTGGGGATGAAAGTGTAAGAATAGTTTGAACTGCTGATTTCCTAAACCAGAGAAGAATATTATTCAAAGTAACAACATAGCCATCTAGTTATTTCCTACCACAAGATGATAATTTCCTACCACAAGATGATAAAAAACTGTAACCAATAAATAAAGTTTACTTGCATAGGACATAGAATGACTGGAGATCAGAGTTGACCATTTAACCAAAATCATTCTAACATGGGACATAATTCGTTGTTATAGTCACTGGTACACAATAATCAATGCACATTAATGATAAAAAGCACAATTCGAAACAAATAATTCACCTACAAATAAACAATTTATATTCTCAATATTATTAATCCAATATTCATTTGCTTCCCAGGGATATAGCTATTGGTTACCATTCTATTATGGGATAGTCATATAATATATTTCCTTTCGGGTAAATAATTGAGTTAATTAGGATTTAATTAGCTTCCTAATTTACTTGTAGTCCGGCTATTTATACCATATTATAATTTGTACAAAATCAATGAGCAATACAACACGTTTTCATATGGTCAGAAGAAAAAAAATTAGGGTTTTCTCCGAGAAGAAAAACAGAGTAGCCCAAGCATCCTAGATGCTGAACTAGCGACCAGAAACACTCATCATGAAACAATTATCATTACTAGCTACAAACTCATGAAACAATTATCATAGCTACAAACTCAATGACAGAACTAAGATTCAATAATATATAATATATCCATTCGAAATAGGATTCAATAATACATGTATCCGAAATAGGATTCAATAATACATCCATTCGAAATGGGATTCAATAAACCATACAAATCAAGACATATCCCTATCAACAATCAAAATTTCAACCTAACTTTTCCTCTAAACATTGCCATCGTTAAAAAAAGCTTGAAAACTCCAAAATCTCAAAATATAATTGTCATTGTTGAAAAAAAGCTTCAAAACTCCGAAACAAAATCGATGCACACTTTGATTTTACTTCAACTAATTAACTAACTGAAAATAAAAAAAGTGCTTTGAACATTAAAAACAACAAAGTAGCTCGACTAAGTCACAAAGGCCACCAGATCACGAGTTTACTGTTGCATTGAACTCTAGTTCCAACTTGAGATTCATACCGTTCATGGATCCAACAGATTCTGCTGGATAAAAAAATACTATCAATTTCCAAAATTTAAAAATGAGATCTAAAATTAGTGATTAAACTAGCAACGAAAAATGCAAAAAAAAAAAAAATTATAAAAAATAAAAGAAGACGAGATGAAGAAAAATATACAAAGAAAATAAAAATTAGAAAGAAATTAAAACGGTAACAGAAAGAAGACAGAGAAGAAACTTCATAGATCTGAAATAACTGGAAGTAGAAGAGATAGAAAGATTACCGAGTTGTGAAGAGGAGAGAGAGGGGACGGAGCGCAAATGAATTTGTTATTTATATTATTATTAAAAATGGAAGTTGAAAGATTAGAAGAAGAAGAAAGGAAGGAGTAAGTGCGCAAATGAATTTGTTATTTATATTACACTCTTGCTACCAACACCCCCCATTTTGCTACTCACACCCCTCCAAACTACCAAAAAAAATAAGAATACCCAAAATGCTCCTGCCATCAATATTATCCCATTTATTATCCCACAATTCACTTTTACTCACTTTTATCAAAATTCATAACACTTCACTAACTCATACAAAAATCATCATACCTCACTAACCCATACTCAAAATCATTAAAAAGTTACTTACAACACATCACACATCAGTTTGATCATCACATTGTGGTTAAAGGTATGTTTGTTGATCTGATTTGTGGTTCTTTTTTTTTTTTTTTGCAAATCTGAGGATTTTACGTGAACTGAGTTCACGTACGTTATGTTGTTACATGAACTGAGTTCACGCACGTTAAAAAAAATAAAAAAATTTGGACTCTACGCAAACTGAATTCACGTAAATGTACGTGAACTCAAATTGCGTAATTAATGGAGTTTGAATTCAAAAAGGTCAAGTAGGGGTACGCATTCTGAAATCACGTACGTTTACGTGAACTGAGTTCACGTACGCTTACTAAATTTCAGTTTACGTAAACGTACGTGAACTGAGTTCACGTACACTTACGTGAATTACAGTTCACGTATGGGATGCAGAATTTGAAAATTTACTTTTTTGTTTGTTTTGAATACAGATAAATGAACGAAAGAGAATACAACAGTGATGAAATGTATGAAGGTTTGGAACCTGATTTTGAGGATATGAATAACTGTTTGGAACGTGATTTCGATGAAAGGTATGATGATTTTGATGCAATGAATGACGCTATGAACAAGGGAGGTGAAGATGTTATGGTTGATTTGACTGATATATTTAGCACCGGTATGATGTTTGATACGCGAGATGATTTATTAAAATGGGCTAGAAATGTTGGAAGGGAAAATGGAGTTGTCGTTGTTATTTTTAGATCTGAAAATGCGACAGCACAACCAAGAACAAAGACAAAATTAATTCTTGGTTGTGAAAGAAGCGGTAAATATAGACCTTGGAAGAATTCTAAACCGATGAGTAGTACTTGGAGTAGAAAATGCGAATGTCCATTTAGATTGAGAGGTACACCATCAAATGTTGGTGATGGATGGTATCTGCATGTAATATGTTTGGCCAAAAAATTGATTGGTCATGCTTTCTTAGGTCGATTGTCTCAGGAAGAGAAAGTTGTACTTGGTGATATGACGAAAAATATGATCAAACCAAGAAACATATTGATGACAATAAAAGATCATAATGTTACAAGTTTGACGACAATAAAACAAGTTTACAATGCACGTCAAGCATATCGTTCATCACATAGAGATAATAAAACAGAAAATGCAACATCTTTTGACATTGATGGAACGCGACAAATATGTCTATCGATATAGGAAGGTAGATGATTCAAATGAGTTGAGGGATATATTTTGGGCTCATCCAAATGCTATCAGTCTTGTAAATAATTTTCACATAATATTGATTTTGGATAGCACATATAAGACATGTAGGTATCGGATGCCATTACTTGAAATTATTGGTGTTACATCTACAGAAATGAAACTTTGTGTGGGATTTGCGTATCTACAGTCTGAACGTGCTGATAATTTTACATGGGCACTACAAATGTTGAAAGAACAGATTACAGCTAGTGAAGTTGAAGTAATTGTTACTGATAGAGATCTTGCTTTGATGAACGCATTTGAATGTGTTTTTCCAAAGGCGGCCAATTTATTATGTTTGTTTCATATATACAAAAATGTCAAAGCGAAGTGCAAGATGACTGTTTTTCCAAAAAAGAAGCAGGTGCAAATAATGGAGGCATGGGAGGCTCTTGTTTACAGTTATGATGAGACACAGTACTACATGAATTTGGCCAACTTTGAAGGAATTTGTAGTAGCTCTTCTATCTTTAATGATTATGTACATGACCAGTGGTTAATTCCTCACAAGGAAAGATTTGTAGAGGCGTGGACAAATAGAGTTATGCATTTTGGGAACACTACAACACAAAGGGTTGAGTCGGCGCACTGGAGTTTGAAACGGATATTACAAGATAGCATTGGTGATATATGCAGTGTTTGGGAAAACATTAATAGCATGATTGTATTACAACACAGTGAGATAATAGTATCATTTGAAAAGAGCATAATTCAGAAGGTCCATCGACATAGTAACAGATTGTATGCTAATTTGCGTGGTGTTGTGTCAAAAAATGCAATAGATCACATTGCGGTAGAGTTTGATCGCGTGAAGTATGTAGGTATAGATAAGACTGAATGTCGCTGCAAAATAAGGAGAACACATGGTCTACCTTGTGCATGTGAGATAGCCAGGTATAGTATGATCCCTCGTTCTATTCCTTTAGATGTTATTCATGTTTGGTGGACTAAATTAACTTTTCATGATGATGGATCGGGTAAACCTTCAGAATTATCTTTGAAACATGAAATAGAAGTGATAGTGAAAAAGTTTGATGAACTTGATGTACCTGGAAAAATTGCAATGAAAGGTAAATTACGTGAGATTGCGTATCCATCTACTACGTCGATGTGTCCACCTGTTGACAAGGTTAAAACAAAGGGTGCACCTAAAAAAGGCAAAAGTAAGATATCAAAAAGAGATAAATCAACCAAGCGTGATCCATCTTGGTGGGAATATGTGGATGCAAGTGTTCAATGCAGTGGCACAAATGCATGTAGTACTGTAACTTCTAATAAAGTACAGCAACCTCGACCATCAGTAACAAAGCTCACACCTCGACCATCAATCAGCAAAGTTCAACAACCGAGAGTTCTTATCTTCAAGGATTGGTTGCCGGTTGAAATTCACAAATTCAAAGATGACATTATTGATGTGGGCGAGGATGATAATTGTGGATATCGTGCAGTTGCAGCTTTACTTGGAATGGGTGAGAACTTTTGGGCATTCATTCGTCAAGAGTGTGTGGTAGAGTTTCAAGAATTCATGTCTCATTACGAGATAATATTTGGTGGACAAATTTTTGTTCAGCAACTTATACACAATGTATATGTTGAACATGTTGCAACTTTGGATAATTGGATGACACTTCCAGAAATGGGATATGTGATTGCTTCGAAATTTAACTTGGTTTTTGTCACAGTATCACTTAAACAATCAGAAACATTTTCCCCACTTAGAAGTCCACCACCAACACCTATTTCAGATCATCGTATGATAGTTATTGCATTTGTTAATAACTGTCATTTTGTGCAGGTATTTAATTTTTCACTTATATAGTTATTTCCCACTTATATTTAATTTTTCACTTATATAGTTTTTCACTTATGTAGTTTTTCACTTATATAGTTATTCCCATTTTTCACTTATATAGTTATTTCCATTTTATTATTTTAACAGGTTTATTTAAAGCCAAATTCTCCTATACCACCACCAAGTAATTTGTGGAGACAATATTGCACAGAAGAAGCACGTCAATGGAAATTTATTTACAATTATCGCATTCAGCATTGGTTGAAGATATTTCCATGCACTATAGATGAAAATGTTGTAAACTAGATGGATATGTTACATGCAGTATTAATGTGTATTACTCAAATTACATTGTCAAATTAAAATATTTTAATGCAATATAGATGAATGTACCCAAAATATCCAAAATAGATTAGATCCGAATGTACCCAAAATATCCAAAAGTACACAAAAGTAAAATATCAAAAAGTACATAAAAACTAAAATATCCAAAATATATCAGTTTCGAAACTACCCAAATATTACAAAAATACCATGTTCCAAAACATTATAATAAATCCTAAGTCCTTCTTTTTCTTCTACGATATGGTACTATGTTCGAACAATCTCTACCACCACCCCTCTGACTTCGCAGCAACAAAATTAACTCATTAATGAGTGGCATCCCATCAGGTAATATCATTTGTCGGCCAACCAGCTGTTCAGCAATTTCTATTGCTCGACGCTGTGATAAAAAATAAATTAAGTATCAATAATATATTAAATTAAATATCAATAATGAAATAAATTAAATATCAACAATAAATTAAATACCGTTATGTCAACTGTGTCATCAGCAGGATCGCCGCCATCAGCTGCATGAGTGGCATGATCAGTAGGCTCTGCATCAGCTTCATGGACTGGTCCTCTATGAATGATGTATGGATGAGAAATTCTGCGAAACCAGTCCATATAATCATTCGAGCAGACTACATGTCCCTGCGCAACTGCGCCAGCATCCACTACATGTACAGCATATTGCATAAACATTATGTCCATTTCCTTTGGTGTGGTCGTCTGACCCACTACCTCTAACGGTGAGCCAGGAATGGTTTGGACATGACCATATTGCCGCAATACTCTGTCTGGTAGATGAGCATACATCTTCGAACCCCAACGTATCCACCCTCGAAATAAAGATACATCTTCAAAAGGCCGCTTCAGTCGATGCTCCTCATATGGTGTCCAGCATACCTCGTCAACATCAATCTCATCAAGAGCTTTCCTAAATGGAAGAACCAACCCCTTATCCCTTTTGGGCTTCCATTTAAGTGCTCTAGGATAGTCTTCAACATAAGTAGGAGAAAGTCTACAACAATCTCTACATAATGTAGGAAAATGCTCATAGACCCATGCCTGCACATATATAATAACATATCATTAGTTTATAATCATTATTAATAAAAATTATAAACACAATAAACAATCATACAGTTTACCTGTAAAAGTGTCAGATACCCTTAAACAGTTCTGGTTTGATGCATGTTGGCTTCTCGAAGATTGTCATAAAGATAAGTAAGAGTAGCTGCACCCCATGCATATCCCCTGCAAGAATTAAGGTCTCGGAAGCACTCAAGATATGCAACACTAACTGCGTAGGCACTCTTATCGCTGAAGAGTGTGCAACCAACCAAAAACAATAGATATGCTCTCGCAGCCATCTGCCAATGCCGCTCCTGACAACGCTGATGGTATACGTCAAGTAACCAACTATACCTAACCGTGGCTGTCCGCGTCACATTAAATTCAGCATAAGCAACACAGTGACTAACTCCAAGAAGCTCTGCCAATATATATGCACCTTCATCCTTGTTAAATACATTAACACTGAAGAATGCACCAGTAATAGGAATATGCAACAGAGATGACACGTCGTCCAATGTAATCGTCATTTCACCTATAGGAAGATGAAAGCTACTTGTGTCACGATGCCATCTCTCTACAAATGCAGAAATAATCCCTTTGTCGATCATTTCATAGCTGCATTTTAATAAAGAATACAATCCCGAGCTTTTAACCAGTTGCTCAACCTCTTCGTCTTCAATAACAGCTTCTTTTAATTTTTTCCCATTGCTGAACACCCTTAATTCTCCTCGATCCTGACATTATTTAAGTGAAAAATAAATGTTAAACATAAATTTAAAATAAATTAATTAATTTAACTTAATTTGATTGAGAAAATTATCTCGCCATCCCAGAGTCGAGTCGCAACATGATCGCCAAATGTCCTAAGGACAGAACTATCAACCGGACCACCGGGATAGCCAACATCCTGTGGAGGTTCATCTATATCAGCTGTTTGGGGTTCGGGATGGGCATCAGCTGTTTGGGGTTCGGTTTGGGACTCTTCCTGTTGTCGCTGCACTCGCCGCCGTTGTGCCCTTGCAGAAGCAGTAGGCCTAATACGATGACCGTCCGCATTAGACTCTTCATTATAAGTACCCTCATTAAGTCTAACCCGACCCTCTCTGTCAGTATACATAGTGCGCACCATATCTGCAAAACGAAAATCATTTAAAAAAATGTAAACGGTAAATCATTTCTGAATTAAGTAAACCAGTTTTCGAAAATCCAGAAATCAGTTTACGTGAATTCAATTCACGTACGTGAACTAATTCCATACCTTACGTGAACTAAGTTCACGTACGTGTACGTGAACTGGTTTTGCACACCTTACGTGAATTGAATTCACGTACTCAAAAAAAATTCAAATTTTCCAAACCTTACATGAACTCAGTTCACGTATGTGTACGTGAATTGAAATCACGTACATATACGTGAACTGAGTTCACGTAAGGTTTGGAAAATTTGAATTTTTTTTGAGTACGTGAATTCAATTCACGTACGTTTCTGGGTTTTTCAAATTTTTTTACGTACGTGAACTCAGTTCACGTACGTTTTTGGGTTTAGGGCAACATAGGTGGTGCTCTGCAACAACAATGGAAGCTAGATTTATGGGTTTCAGGCATTGCAGCATTCTTAAATACATAAAACAAAACAAAAATGAAGATTACTTACTTGATTCACAGCAATGATGAAGATTTTACGAAATTGGTTGATGATGGTTGATGATTAATGGAGATGGTTGATGATTAATGGAGATGTTTGATGAAAATGGTGGAGAACTTATGTTATGAAGAAGATGGAGAAATAGTGAAGATGAAGAAATACTGTATTGAAGAAGATGAAATAATAGTGAAGATGAAGAAGATGGAGAAGTTTAGTTATGAAGAAGAAGAAATAGTATTGAGGAAGATGAAATAAAGGAAATGGCAGTTTGATCATTTTATTTATTTTTTTAAAGTTGAGGGGTGTGAATAACAATATAAGGGGTGTTGGTAGCAATTTTGTTTATATTATTATTAAAAATGTGAAAGATTAGAAGAAGAAAGGAAGGAGTAAGTCATAGTGAGAGCGACTGAGTTGATGCTTTTGAGCACACTACAAAACACTTTTATGTGATTTGAATTGGTGCAATATTATGTGAATTTGAATTGAATTGGTATAAATTTTATGTGATTTGAACTAGCAACAAATTTTATGTGATTTGAATTACCAACAAATTTTATGTGATTACAATTTAAATAAAGAAATATTATTTTTAGTTTTTAATATTTTTTATTAAAGAATTAATTTTTAAAATTAAAAATGAGACAACAAAAATATCTAAGACAACTATAATTATGTTACTATGCAACTACACATTTTTTAAGCAAAAACTACGCAAATTAAAAAAAAAAATTATTTAATAAGAAATTAACTAATTAAGAAGTTATCTGCCGTTTTTCTTTTTCTCAATAGATTTGTTATAAAAACTTTTTTAATATTTTTCTCTATAATAATCTTCTTATTTAGTTTTTATTCAATGGCGGTCTAATAATCATCAAGATAATAACTTTTTTAAAAAATATTTAAGAAACATTTGTTAAAAAATAGAAAAACTTATATAATTTTAAAAGTTGTATATTTAATGTACTTTTTTATTTAACGTCTAGAAATTTTAAAAAGTGATTTTCTTACATAAAATTTTGTTTTTTTTAATAAGTGATCTTATCACACTTGTAAACATAACTTTCATTTTTTTTATTAATTTTTTTAATGAAATTAATTTGAACTTCTACAAAATCGATTTTAAGAATACGTTTAACAAGATAATTTATATTATCGATAATTTATATTATCGAGTATTTGTCAAAACAATGAATGAATATATTCTTACATTAAATTTAGAGTTAGAAATTTAGGAATAGCAAAACGGGTTGATCCACCTCGTTTTGCACCGCCACTTCATGACCTGATTAAAAAAGGGCGAAGTGGGATACGCCATAAAGTTGAAATATTAAAAATAAAAAAAAAATTAAAATTGTAAAAATAAAAAAATTAATATTAAAATTGTAAAAATAAAAAATAAATAGGCAATTTAAGGAAAACAAAAAAATGTAACCATATGAAAATCATCATTCCAACATTTGTATTTTATCATCTAAAAATCTACAATAAATCAACAGGACATCAAAAATAAATTGTTCATGAGTTCAGACAAATTTTAATCTATATAAAATTGTATATTTTACTTTCGGTCTCTATAAAAATAATTATACTTTTTAGTATTTAAAAAAATGGTGAATTTAGTCTCAACCATAACACCAATGTGGTTTGAATAACATAATACCACACAGTAGTGGCATGTGATCTAGCCATTATCATTTTTTTACTAGTTTAATTTTTTGACAACAAATATTTTTCTTTTACTTCAAAACTATTAAAAAAAACTAACATATGAAGAATCTATTATATTTATTTAAAAAAACTCCCTCACTCTATTGTTATCACCTTAGAGTAATTCATTCTACGTGTACAAATATATCTCATCTTAGAAAGAAAAAAAAATAGATATGTATGTCCCTCTTAGAGAGTTCTCTTGTGTGTTGTGCTTCACTTCATTTTCCTCCACTTTGTTTCTAGATTATTTCCCCCCCTTTTTTTAACCCCTTTAATCCTTTTTTTTTAAAACGCTTCCTCCTTGATCTTAATGTCCTCCAATAGTTTCTTCTTCTCGATTCCAATTTGCTCACTTTGTCGCTTAAATTCTCCAACTGTTTATGTTTCCACGTCCTCGATCTCTCACTGATTCATGATTCAAAATCATCTTCTTTGACGTCCCTCCACAGTCTGCTACCCAATGCATTATTCATGTAACTCTTTTGAATCATCTCAATTGAAGGATGAGCTTATAGTTTACATGTTTTTTGAATACATTAATTAGGATTAGTCTAATGATTGCAGAGATCAGATCTTCAGAAGCTGTACTACGTAACTTGAGGAACATGTGTGAAAATCCTTCATCTTTAAATGTTGTTGTTGACTCTGATGTTATTAATATTGTCGGTGTTCACTCAAGTAATAAGGAAACAAATCCTGCAAGTTGTTGCTCCTGGTATTGTGTAACAACCTATCTATTTTGTCAAGTATAAAGGTTAATTATTAAAATTGTTAATTTAAAAATAAAATAACTATTTTATTTGTTAAAAAAAAGGCATTATTGTAATATTAGGACAAATAAAGGGAAATGACGTAATTTTCACTCTACCTCTCCAATATCTCTCTAATATCTCGTATGTTGTTTTTCAGAAACTAATTATGTTCCTTCTTCTTCATTATTGTAAGTCAGCTCATCCATCCTCCCAACCTTCAAATCAGAGTCAAAAGCTTGACAAAGGTCTTCAAAACCATTTTTAAACCTTGCATGTCTCAAATTGTCTCTAACCAGATTCAAGGAAACAGTAGGGGATAATAACAAAAAAAAAATGAAGAACTTGAGTCAAAGTGACCATTTGAGAAAAAGGGGAGCTCAACAACCAATTTAATCAGAACATCGTCTTCTCCCTTATCATAAACTGTGAGTTCTTTTTATTAAAGGTTTTTTTTTTGTTATGATTAGAGATTTAATTTTTTGAAGTTGTTTAGAAGAAAATAGGAATTGAAGAAAACAACTCTTTAACCCATAGTGATTTCATTGAAAATGTCAATAAGTTAAAATGTGCATGTTGTTTATCGGTGGGATATCTGTGAATGAATTATATGTTAGGAAAAATTTACTTGGATGTGTATAACTAGATTTAAAGTGATTATGCTTGTCGAGCACGATTTATGCACGTTACTGCTGTTGCCTGTGATGTGTTTGTGAAATTGTGTTATGTTATATTAATTATGTCTAGCATGAGGATTTTGGGCGCTGAAAATAAACTGTTTAGGTTATTACAGATTAGGAGAATTAGAGTGTGATGAAATAAAATTTTTGCATATAGGTGTTTTTAAAAACTACATCCAAATGATTTTTCATGACTTTTATGTTGTTGTTAACTTCATGACTTTTATGTTGTTATTAATTTCATGACTTTTATTTTTTACTATTTTTCATGACTTTGATGTTGTTACTATTTTCATTACTCCAATATTGTTTCTATTTTCTGACTATGAATTTACGTTTTGAATTAAGGACTTAAGATTAAATTATTATGAGTTTAGTATATCGCCTAAGTTATTTATAATTGTTCTGGATGAATGGTGCATTTTATATATGACAAAATAATTAAGTGCAATTTATACAAAATATTTGAAGTTTTGTACAATATCATTAATCAGATCATGCATGGCCTTATTCACGGTGGGACATTTAGGTTATTACAGGCATGGAATAACATGTAAAGGAGAACAATCAAGACGGTGATTGGGTTTTGGCCAAACCACCTTTACCAATCAGAACTCAATTATCTTAGTGATCCGCATTAAGATAGTGGACGACTTTTCCTTATTCCAAAGGAAAAGATTTGAGGTCATGCATATGTTTTTTAGAATAATATATATATATATATAGACATGTATAATAATAATAATTTTTTTCTTGTGATGTATAATTATTTGTGTTCATGTTTTATACACTTGTATGAAAGAAACTCTTTGAGACTATTTTTCCCTTTATTTTTAGAGCTCACTGAGATATTTTATCTCATCCCAATTATATTTTTTTATTTAGCAGCTGAAGGAACATGAGACATGAAACTAGTATCAGAAGATCAGTTCCAAACTCGTTGAATTAGAATTTAATTGTTTTATGATGTAATCAGTCAATCGTAGTTGTTTTCAAGATGTAATATTTTATGAATCTACTAAACAAGTTGTAAACTATATTTATGAATGTAGTTTTTAGTTATGATGGTGATTCTAATTTATTATTTATTGTTAATTACCTCTGTTTTATTAAGGTGTATGGGTCAAATTATCATATTTTAGACAAACGATAATGGGTCTTACATATTGATTGAGATATTTCAGTGGAAAGTTCACAAATTGATTGGGACATTGGAACTGTAGAAGCAACTGAGGATACTTGTAATGGTTTTGTGTATAACCATTGTGGCCTCAAAATCTGACAATCGCGTTTCGCAGATAACTAACTTTGCTCCAATGATACCCCAAAAGAGGTATAGATTTGTTCGTTGCAACATGATTTTTTCTTCTCTTTGTCCATGTCTGATTTTGCAGATAACCTGCTTCTCATATTTTGATTGGCATAAATTCAATTGGAGGAGATGCATCACTCTACTCCTTAACTTTGATTAGAGGTGTTCTTGTTTTCTCAACATTCATTTCACTTCTTCTTATTAGACAAATGATCACTTTTCAGGTAAGAAAAAGTCTGACTCAAGTAAATGCTTATAATGTTTAAATATATGTGCCATTTGTAAGACCCATAGGTTCTAAATTCTAATTTATGTATTTCAATATATTTTGGTATTGAACTCTGAGGCTTTTTAGCCAAGTTATTGATATTTTGTGAGTTTAATGCCCAAAAATATCTTTTGATGCCCCAATTAAAATTATTCATCGATAAATAAATTAGATTAAGTACAATGAATCTTTCGTCGAAGAATTTAATTCTGGGCAATTTTGTTAAATATATCTCAAGTTGCTGAAAATTGTATCTGTCAATTGGGTTGCGACGAGAGTAGATATTTTTATCAAATGGTTTGAGAGGTTATGGGTAAAATGGTAATTTTGATAAATATTTAGATATTTGTTAAGTTATAATTAATACATATAAATATATATATAAAGTGGAGAGAAATATATTTTATAAAGTGGAGAGAAAATGATACTAACACTTAGGGAGAACCCTAAGTTAGAGGCAATTAAAGAAATATAAAGAAAAATTGTTATAAAAAATACAAGTTTTGTCATCATAAAAAAATGAGGAGATTGTTGGAACAAAGTTGGTGTCACGACCCGAAAACTAAACACCATTATCGGCGCACAAGCTATACTCCTAGTCTGGAAAGCCTATCAACTAACTTAACAATTAAGAAACTAAATCGTTCTTAATGAACCTTTCAAAAAATATACATATTTTTTCTCGAAATTTCGATAAAGTATCTTATGTAACTTCAACGTTTCCAAATTTGTAAAGTTCTTCTTTAACTTTCAATTCAGTCATAATACAAAGAGCATATTGTAATTTTTTTTAATACATTTCCCAAAAATACTTTCTAGACTCAAAATAGCTGTAAATGACATCATGATTTAATATACTTTGCAAAAAAAAAAAAGGTCCTCGATAATAAAGGCATACCAAAACAAATATGATCGAAACTTGAATCTACTAAAAGCTTGCTACTCAACTTCCTGTGAATCTGGAAAAAAAAATAACATGAAGGGGTAAGTCACAAAGACTTAGTGAAGAGACAACAACCACCATGAACTACAAGGGAAACACAAAAAGACATGAATAACTATTTTACAATCTTGTGGCGATTATGTTATATACATAATAAAATCATTAAACCTATAATTTAGTTGTTCAAATAGAAATGTTAAAAATCCAATTAATAGCGAAGAGAAATCAAAATGAATAACCTTAAATCATTATAGAAAATCAAACAAGTAAAAATACAAAGTTTTGAGAACCAACAGGCAGCTTCATCTCATTGATAACTCTTTCCTACTATGGGTGTCCTTTCCCTTAGTGGTGGCTCCATCTAATGGATATTCCTCTCCCCTCACTTTTGCAATCCATCATCAGGTATCAATTATGGAGCTTACATCTGGATAAGAGTGAGATAGAAAGAAAGTCGGTGTGGGTATGGTAGTTATTTTTTTTATTATTAATATATATATATATATATATATTTGTTTTTCTTTTTGGTTTTTTCAAAAAAATTGTCCGCTAGAGTTGGTTTGTGAAAACAATATATTTGGATTCAAAGAATATGAAATAAGATTCATGTTTTTGAAGAAAATATAAAATAAGATTTGATTTAAATTTATAATTGAAGAAAATCTAAAATAAGATCTGATTCAAAATTAAAATTGATGAAAATATAAAATAAGATTTGATTCAAATTTATAATGGAAGAAAATATTTGGCCAAGTTGAAAAGAAAATATGGTCAAAATATGAAAAGATAAGATCAAGATTTGAAAAATATTTAATTAATATTTTATCAAGATTTAATTAAGATTTGATCAAGATTTAAAGAAGATTTTATTAACAATGAAAAGAGGAAGAAGAGAGACAACCACTCTAGGGTTTCATAACATAGAATGAACCAAAAAACTTGAGTTAATAGGGTTACAATGGAGCATCGAGAGTTTCTCAACTAAAAAACGAAAACTTTTAATAGAGTGCATCTTTGTGAGCAAATCAGCAATCTGTAAAGAAGAGTACGAATACTAATCATTTTGGCTACAGGAGCAAAAGTTTCTTCATGATCCAAACCATAGTGTTGAGAGAAACCCTTAGCAACAAGACGTGCTTTGTAGCACTTAACTGACCCATCAAACTTAGTTTTGATCTTGTATACTCAACGAGACCCAATAGCACGTTTTCCAGGAGCAAGAGGTACTAATTCCCAAGTCTTGGTTTTGTGCAATGCAAATAGTTCTTATGCCATGCTGCAAAAGAGGATCAAGAACAACCTCTTTATAGGAAGAGGGCTCAGACAAAGTTGACGACAGGGGTAACGAGGAGGATCAACAATCGGGGGCAAGAGGGATGTCACCAAAGAAGAAGCCATAATCAAAGAGAAGAACCAAAAAAGAGGGAAACAACGACAGTAGAAGCAGAAGCCAAAGAGAGGATCATTAGCTATACCAAACAATCACAATAAAGAGAGAAACCAAACCAACAAGAAATCATATCAAATAGTCACAATAAAGAGAGAAACCAAACCAACAAGAAATCATATCAAATAGTCACAATCAAGAGAAGAACCAAGCCAACAAAAAATTAAACTAAAACCAAATCAAACCAAACAAAACTTTGGATAGCCAGAAGAACCAACAAAGAGAAGAACCAAAGAAGAAGCAACAATCAAAGAGAAGAACCAGCAAAGAGAGAAGCATAAGCCAAAGAGAGAAGCAACCAATAACAAAAGAGTGTTGATTTAGAGAGAAGAAACCAAAGAGAACAATCAATATGGAGAGAAGCAACAAAGCAAATCACTAGAGAGATGAGCAATCAAACAAAAGAAGCAACAGAGAGAGGAACAATCAAACAGAAGACGCAACAGAGAGAGCGACAACACATAAGAAAGCAACCAAAGAGATAGGAGAGACAAACAATTAAATTACCAACCAAATCAGCAAAGAACCACAACAATTGAAATCATGTGAACCAAACCAAAATCAGAACTAGAGTCAATGGTAGGAGGAACAGAAGCAACAACATTGGACGATGGTCCCCTAAAATTCTTCTTATGTGCTCTCCCCAATTTCGGACAATGTGTTTTCCAATGTGCTTGAAGAGAATCATCCTTAGCACCAGCTATAACAAATAATGACAGGAAAATACGACAAACACAATCACTGAGACAAAATAAATTAGGGATAACCTGCTACTGTGAGAGCACGATTTCTCCCCCTACGGATGTCGTTTCGCCGATCCGACCGTTGAAGACGAAGACCTGAATGTTGCGAACCTACTGTCCAAAAATCAGCCCGATCCAACGGTTAACGAATGCGCAATCGATGTTTTTGTGAGACTGATTTAACAAAATCGGGAATAGGGTTACTCTTCTATTTTCTCTTTTGGCGGTTGTCTTTTCTATCAAAATAGTCTCTCTCTTCTTTACAATAGATCCCAAACTGTTGGGAACTCGGCAGCGGAATAGAGGTGGAATCGTTCAAGGAGGATCGAAATAGGCTCTAGATACCATGTTAACAATGAAAAGAGGAAGAAGAGAGACAACCACTCTAGGGTTTCATAACATATAATGAACCAAAAAACTTGAGTTAATAGGGTTACAATGAATATATACAGAAAACAAATAGAAATATCTAAAATACCCTTACTACTAATATATAATAATATTATCTAACAGATTTGATCAAAATTTGAAGAAGATTTGATTAAGATTTGATCAAGATTTGAAGAAGATTTGATCAAAATTTGAAGATTTAATTAAAATTTGAAGAAGATTTGATCAAGATTTCTCTACAAACAAAACATGAATAGAATCAATTTGAAGAATTTACAAATCCAGTTTGAACAAAAATAAAATAGAATCAATTTGAAGATTTAAAAACTCAATCTAAACAAATTAGAAATAGAATCAATTTGAAGAATTTACAAACTCAATATGAACAAGATACAATTCAAAATTAAACAAGGACTAAATTGAAGCCCATGTTTTCACTATAAATAGACACTAAAGGATGAAGGAGAAAACATCAAAAAGCATAAAAAAGTAGAAGAACTCAATCTCAAAGTTATCAATTCATCTTAGAGTTCAAAGGGAGACACTTGTTTATGTTAGAAATATTTTCTGAGTGTTCTTTTTTAGAGTGTGATAGTTATTATTATTATTATTATTATTATCAGTTTTGTTAGAAGCAATTACTCAAATTCCAATATTTTGTATCCAACCCGATAGCGGTTTAGTTCCTTCTTCAATATGGGGTTGTCAGGTTGTTAGAAGAAGACTTGGCTTGTAGGGTCAAGGTGGTTAGATACTCAAAAGTATGGGGTTGTTAGTTTACTTGGGAATATTGGCTTGGAGGGTCAGGTGCTTTGTAATTCAAGATATTTGAATTAATGGATTAAAGCCTTATGAATGAAGGGACTGAATGTAGCGAAGTAAGTGGCGAATCAGAATAAATATATGTGTCAAATTATTTATGCTTTCATTGTTTACTGTTTCTAAATCTGATTGCTTCTTTTCTAAGTAACTCATAAAAACCAACCAACCTTCATCAAATTAGCAAAAAATTATCAAATTTATCAAACATAATTCAATCTCCCTTCTCGTGTTTGTACCTTCACAAGGTACTTCTAAACTCTAAAGCTCAACTATATTTATCTTGTGCATTAAGTAGGGAAGGAAGTGAGAGAGTACATGAATGTGAAAGTTTGAATTATTTGAAATGAATGATGAGAAACTGAAGTAACAATATTGATTTACAAGAAAAGGGTGTTTGAATTGTAAATGCACCTTTTAAAAATTCTTGTTAAAAACTTAAGAAAATAACTCAAGATTGATTCTTGGTTATGAAAACAAAAAACAGAGAACGTTGTTGGTTTTTATTATAAAACAGAGAACGTTCCTTGATTAGCTTAAAACAGAAAATCACTTTGTGTTTTATCTTAGTTAATCAATTAAGTTTAACAAATAAAGAGATAGGATAGAGAATACCACACAAAGATATATCCTGGTTCACCTAACTTGGGTTATGTCCAGTCCTCACACTGTGAGATTTTTCCACTAAGTGTTTAAAACAAAGAACTTTCATGATCTTACAACACCTAGTCTAGATCAACCTTGATCTGCTCCAATCTCTATTACTTTCCACCCAGAAAGCAATAACAGCAACTATCTAACTTTGATAGGATTCAATGCACTCTAAACAAACTATAAAGAAACTCTTATAGTTTGAGTTTTTACAATTGAATTGTTTTTGACAGAATCTGAGATTTCTCAACTCTTGTTTGAGAATTGATTCTTTACAAAGGATTCACTGATATTTTCGCAATCTAATATGAGAATACATATATGCTTCTTCTTTGCGAAATTTCAGAACTTCAAGTATGTGAATATGATTGATGTTTGGGATTTTACAGCACTTGAATTTCTTGCTTTGATCTTGGATATTGGCCTTCTATTTATAAGCTTTAGAAGCATTTAATGAAGGTCAAAAAGTGTTGTTGGTAGTGCTCTATGGTTTGACTAAAACCAATATATCAGAATAAAAATTATCCAGCCTTGAATTGCTTTAAAACTGCTTTTGACTTTTCTGGTACAGCTTTAAATCAGTTTTGTCTTCTAGTTAAAAAGGCTTTTAACGTTTCTCCCTTGATCTTGGATGGTACAGTCTCGATCTTGAGTCTTGAATATAGCCAGAGGAGTTTGGAGAAGAATTATAAGCCATTGCAGAAGAAAATACATAGCTGCTGGAGTTATGCAGAAAACGGAGAGTGATTATCAATCTGGGTCTGTCAATTTGATCTTTCTTGAGATTTAATAATCAATCTGGAGTTCCTATTTTAATCATTATGGATGTCTTTTGCAATGTCTTATCATATATCAAGGTTGATCAAACTTTCTTGAAAGTGTTATTTTTAAAGTTACAAACTGTCTTGATTTTTGACTGTCTTTGAGTCTTTTTATTTTAGTGATCAGATAACCTTTTTGAGCTGGGATGAATCCTACTTGTTCCTTCCTTGCTATGTGCAGATTCTATTTGAATAAATTTCCAGGGCAGACTCTTTGTTAAAGAGGTAGAAAAAGATTGATCAATATGCTGTGATGAGCATTTTTGAAGCTGGAGATCTTTCCCTATTTTAATGTTCT
The DNA here is from genome assembly GCA_037974775.1 of Cicer pinnatifidum. NCBI lineage: Eukaryota > Viridiplantae > Streptophyta > Magnoliopsida > Fabales > Fabaceae > Cicer > Cicer pinnatifidum. The sequence goes on from JBBPBR010000006.1 coordinate 31,638,059, forward strand.
TGTTGTTGTTTTCTTTACTTTGCTTGATTCTGTTCTTAATTAAATTCACTCAAAAGCACAAGTTAAATTAACATAACATTTAGAATCATAATTAACATTCTTAATTAACTTTTTGTTTGTTTTCATCAAAACATTAAATTGAGATTTTGTCTCAACCCAAACAATTTATAAACCATAATGAATGAAATGCGTTTTCATTGCAAAGCATACTTAGTACAAGAAAAATTAAGAAAGATCATGAGATGTCTTTCAATTATATGGAGATCAATGGTAACAACTATAAGCCAAGCCAAGAAAGTTGAGGTACTATAATTGGAAGAACATATTGGAACTCTACGAACACATGAAATGCAACTATACAAGGATAAACTAGTGAAGAAAGGGAAAGTAATAGCCTTCAAAGCATCTCAGAATTCACAAAGCATGTCACCAAAATCAAATGAGAAAAAGTGAATCAGAAGACAACCAAGAAGATGTTGACAAAGAAATTGTTCTTCTTACAAGAAAGTAACATAGAACAATGAGGAGAAGGGATCAAATAAAAAATGGATTTCCAAATAAATAAATAAAAACTTCAAAACAGAGTTAGACAAAAGTCAAATCACATGTTTTGGATGCAACAAACTAGAACATTACAAAACAGAATGTCCCTTGAACAAAAGAGCAACAAAGAAATTTCCTTTCAAGAAAAAATCTATGATGGTGACCAGAGACGATTCTAATGAATTAGAAACAAAGGAACCTAAAAAATGACTTGTAAAACTTTATCAAATCTACTGAAACATTTCAAAAAATAATGGGATCCCAAATAGTGATATTTGAAAAAGCTAGATTTGGTTTTGGCAAAACCCAAAAACCAAAAATTTATGAATATAAATTTTGTTTTTGAAAGAAAGAAAGACAAGTGCAAAATGTGTTCATGCTATAAAAAAAATTGGACATCTACAATATGTCTGTTATTTCAAAAAAAAAAAAAAAAA
>JBBPBR010000006.1:31648877-31690362 GCA_037974775.1 Cicer pinnatifidum
AGTGGTTTCTTAAAAAAAAAAAAAAATAGAGTCCAAAAATATCACTCAAGTATATTAGTATCTTAAATCAATCATTTCTTATTTGTAACACTTTAATATATTTATTAAAAAGAGAAAAACAGTATCCAATTAACTTGGAAAATTAATCCAAAATTTAAAAATAAAAAATCAACAGATACAAACAAATGTCTCATTAAAAAATGCATGATTCGATTAATGAGTTGTAAAAGTCAAATCAGTTAATGAGTTGTGAAAGTCAAATCATCCACTTCCAAGAAGTTTGGTAAGTCGATTCATCAGTCAAAAACTTCCTGGTAAATTCACATGTGTATGAATCGATTTATGAAATTAAAAATCACTTAGAAAATTTTTTTAATAAATTGTATGACTTTAATAAATTTGTGTGCTAGAGTTTTGATGTAAAGGAAACTGAAAATTATAATTCAGCAAACAAACCAAGAACATAATGACGCCACAATCTAGGGATTGATAAGCCAAAAAGAACGCCACAAGGATTAACAATCTTGATAAGTTTAAAGTGAATTCTTTCAAGAACTCACAAAAATAATGTTCAAAATCTATCTTGTATAAAATAAGGGTTTACCATCTATAGTGGCACCTCCTTACAAGTTCTCTAAATTTAGCCCAACTCAAGTTTTTATAATTAGACCCAAATTTTCTTACTAATTCAATCTACTACTTTAATTAAAAATTTGATAACACATAGATGCAACTTTCATTCTTTAATTTCTTCAATTTGGATTAAGCAATTTACTATCTTGGGCTTCAATTCTTCATGAGTTGGATTTGCTTCAAATAAAGTGGCTATCAAGTTTATAGAGCATCATTTTCCTTCTTCGATCTTGGTTATGCTTTAGATGTTCTCATCAAATATAATATCCCCTCAACCTGCAAGATCTTATGAGAAGCAATAACAAATATATGTATATATATATATATATATGACAACAAATTGATCAATATAAAATAACGTAGAGAATACCGATATTTTAACATGGAAAACCCATCAATGCAAGGGTAAAAACCACGGGTCGTTCAGACGAAAAAAATAGCTCTATTATAATTAAATAAAGGTACAAGAGAGTCTTAAAATAATGCACAAATTGTGTCTACAACTAGCCAAAACAAGAAGAAGAAAAGAAAAAAGAAGAAGAAAAACACCAAAACACCTATTGTTGTTCAAGCACTATTTGTCCCTCTTTTGACATCATTTCATCGACCTGACCGTTGAAAACAATGACCTAAATGTTTCGAACTTACTGTCCAAAATATCATCCCGATCCAACAATTAACAAATGTGTAAACGATGTTTTTCTAATATTGATTTGACAAAATAGGAAATAGGGTTTACTCTTGTGTTTTCTCTTTTGGTGATTGTTTTTCTTTCAAGCTAATCTCTCTCTTACAATCCTAATTAGATCCTTCTCCACTTAAATAAGAGAGACACATAGGTTACAATATTCGAATTTTTCTCCACATAGGAAAGGAACCTAATACCCTACAATATCTTCTCTTAGAGAATATCATATATCTTCTAGAACATCATATATTTTCTCTTAAAGATGATTATATATTTTCTCTTAGAGAAGAATGAACAAATACAAATTTTATTATTGAATGGAGATTGATGCAAATTTCAATAAACAAATACAAACATATCCTCTTTCTTTGTGTTGTTTACTTCTATTAAAATATTTTTTTTTTCATTATTTGGCTACTTTATGATAGAATAAAATAAATTTTCCATTCCATTGTTTGAAAAATAAATGAACTAGAATACATTTTTTTATTTCATTCTTGTACTTATTAATTTAGAAAACACTATTATTTAGAACTAAAATATTTAAATAATTTTCAATTAAGGTATCCAAGTTTCCCTTTATATACTATAGGACTATGATCTCTCTATTTTGTTTAATTACTATTTTTTCTTCCCATTATAAATGAATACGAAATACTTTTTTTACAAAAATAAAATTGTATTAATATTAAGCACATGGTGTCCCAAAAAAAAATACTTAATTGTTTCAATTTTGATCCATCCCACTCAACTTATTCACAACAAGTAATTTTTGTGTCAAAACTAAGGAACCTCTTTATCTAAAACACATAATTTCAAAATTTCAATTTAGACCTAACAACATGTTCATCATTAGGTCTTGCTCAAAAAATCAAATGAAATAATGGCTTATAGGATAAACTTCAAGTACATAATTTAAGTAAAATAAGGCAGCAAAAATGCCATCACAAACACTACAAGACGTCAAACATCAAAATACATTTTATCCCCCACACTAGCAATAAGCATGGTCCTCAAGACAAAATATTGTAGTAGACTAATTGAATAAATAAATGAGATAAAGTAAAAGTGAATTCTTTGAAAGAGCTTGTAGTTGGATTTTTTATTTCCTTAAAATAAAAATAATCAACAAAAAATAATAAATTAAACTATAATAAAATAAAAAGTAAATATAGGTTGCCTCATGCGAAACGCTTGTTTAACGTCTTAAGTCTGACGTTAACCTAAAAATTAATTAGGCGGCTCTCCAAAGGAAAATTTCACCTTTAAAGCATTTCTCCTTCTTAACTTTTTAATCACGTGGTTCATATTATTTTTTTCTTTTTCTATGAGATGAATGAGTTTTAGAAGATGGTGAAATTCTAATTTCATTTTCACCCACCATTATGCTAGGATCCTGCAAAATAAGATATTTTTCCAAAGGGTCTTGCATCTTGGAGTCACTAAAATCCTTATTAACAATCACATTATCAAAATAAGAAGAAATAAATGAGAGAAATTTTCAGAGAAATTTAAAACTTTAAAACATTTTCTTTCTTACCACATCTTAAAGTCACTTTTTTCCTTTTCTACCTCAACTATAGCATCACCAATGGTTAATATAGTCTTTCCCAAAATGATCAAGGTCTCTTGCTTTTTGTTTATGACTATAATCATATGGTTCGTTGATTCTCCTCAAAATTGATCTCTTCTGTAAGAGTATCTTCTCTTCCAATAGACATTTGTCTTTTATGTCCAAATTCTTCATTCAATTCTTCATTAATCGCTATAGTAATAATTTCGGCTTCATCTGGTTTGGGCTCAATTTGAGTGAATGATGCATGTTGAGGCCTTTAAGATAATTGTGGAATGGAATTTTGCATCAAAGTTGTAATTCTATCATCAATATCTAGCACGTTTTCCTAGTTTGGACTTTGAGGTTGCATGCAAGGTGGTATGTAGGCAATGTCTCACTTGGAGGAGTAGGGATCATATTGATTCCAACTTGAGTAAATCTCATAGTAATCCCAATAATTTTTTATTTGACAGTCTTGACTATCATTCCCCACCAAGTCACTACATTAACAAAGAGGAGGAAGAAATGTCTTTAAGTGTCTTTTAAGATATTTCAATTTGGCCTCTAATATATATTTCCCCATTGTTTTCCTCTAGACTCAATTTATTTTTGGTTATCTAGGATAATCTACTGTAGTTTTCCTTTTGGACATGTTTTTTTTTTCTTTCTACAAAAACAAAAATCGACCGTAAAAAGACTCTGAAGAGTAGGTGAGCATGCACAAGTAAAAAAAATTAATAATAGTTAAATAAATAAATAATTTTGTTTTTTTTATTTAATAAACTAAGTTGCAAAACAAAATTGAAATGATAGTAATAACAAAATATATATTAATAATAGTTACAACGAAAATCAAAACAAATAGATTTACTTTTTGAATAAAATAATTAAAATTAAACTAAAAAAATGTCTAAAGTAATCAAAATCTTTTTTGCTTAATATTGCTAAAATTAATCCCTTGCAACGGCGCCAAAAACTTGTTGCGCAAAATTCCACAAGCGTACGTATTTGACAATTAATAGTATATAAGATTATCATATTCACATTGATTAATTTAACAACTACCAAATTAATCAAAATTTTATATTATTTAGACTAATAAAAATTATTATTGATTCGTAATAATGAAAATATAACGATAGCATAAAACTTATAAAGAGAGTATATAACAACATAATTTTGAATTAATGGAAAGTAAACTTAGGGTCATAGTTTCACTTGTAATATCAATACCTCGAGTCATGGTTTTATATAAATTCTTATTTATTTTCTCAATGATCAATCCCTCTTTAAAATTATTAACAAATATTTGTCATTTAATATAGTATTTTTTTTCTTAAATTAATTATTTGATTGATCATACAAAAAAAAAAATAGAATTAAGAGATAGCATAAAGAACCAAGAGGATGAATGATTGAAAAATTAGTATTTATATTTCATCATAGAATCATAATCTCAATTATCGTATAGATTTACCAAATAATTGTAGTTGATCACTAGTGAATTGATTGATCAAGGCATACAAATATGGATCATCCCACATAAAATAGAATAATTTAACTGAGATAAACAACAAAAATTAAAGTAAAACTAGAATTTAAAACTAACGCACAATACGAAAGTATCGTAATCACAAAATTCACCAAATACCTTAAAAGAGAGTTTAGTTACTCATTCACATATAAAAAATAAAGTAAATAATAAAAGTCCTTGTTTTGTGTGTTTTTTTTTTCCTTCTCCAATTATGTTTCTGATTTGTGGATTATGTTTATGGTGTCCAACTCATACTTATGATATCATAAAGATCAAATCATGCAACAACCTTCCCCTTTATGTTTATGCTGTCCACCTCCTACTTATGATATAAAAAAATCCTCATGAAACAACCTTTTTATTTGGCTACAACCTTCTTCTTTTGACAATATTTTGTTATTATAAAATTCAATTTTGAAGTGTACAACAAATCTCTTTCTTATAATCGTAAATTTATATTTTTAGCACTAAAAACTTATTAAATTTAACGAATTTAAATTATTTTATCATCTCACGATCAATTCAAGAAATATCATAAATAAATAAATAAGAAGTTAAAATCAAAACTATAAAATAAGATAAAATTGAAAATAAAAATCTTATAAAAAATAAGTATATCAAAAAACACCAAACAATATACTCGATCAATAAAAATCCTAAGCACTCGATGGAAGCAAATAAAAAAACTGAAATAACAATATAGCATCCCTGAAGCCGACCACCTGCAATAGTACACCATAAAAAGAAATTGGAGAGTGGAGAATGGAGACCACTTATGTAGAAAAAGTGGCGAAGAAATAGATAAAGGTAATAATAGAAATTATAATATTAAAAGGTTTCGTTCTAATACATACACCCACATTGGAGGAAAACAAACAATCAAATATATCTTCATGCCACTCCATTCATTATATTCATCAATCCAAACAAAGCTAAGTTTCACCGCCAATTTAACAATATCATTGATTTCTTCCGTCTATTTTAATTGCTACAACATTGCTCTATGATATATTCTATGTATATAATTTTGAAGGAGCTTTTACAAAATCACAAGAAGTTACTTCTTATTTTCATGTCGATTCTTAATCCTACATATCTAATGTTTTCACTTGTTTTGAAGGAGTTGTGAGTTTCTATGTTCTCCTGTCAGAATTAAAGTAGTGTCTTTAGAACATTCAACGCGAGTGATTGAAAAGTCGTAAAGAAAATTAATTCCAGAAAAGGAAATAAGAGTCGTATTACATCTTCGTGGCAGAGTATATAATGTGGAAGTATGCTGGTGAATTTAACTAAATCTTTATACACCAAAACTATAGTAGTAGACATTTCAATTTCTTTTGAAAAATAAAGATGTCTACCCTTGACTAACTTATCGGGAATTTGACCAAGACGCATGCCAATCGAAATGTCTGTCTGTATATTGAACTTCATTTTCAGTCTCTGAAGATATCAATTCATTTCTCAACTAGGATTGGGTGAATGCCTTGCTGCCACGATTTAGTGTCCTATCATGATCTACGTTAACTTGTCATATTTGGATACTTTATGATGTTGAGAGAGCAAAATTGAAAGAAAAAAAAATCTCTTGAAACATTGTAGAACCAAAAGGTTTGGTTTATCACAGACACGTGGATTTTGGCCCAATATCCAAACATGACGTTGACAAGTTGTTTCATTAATAGTGGATGATCTTATTGGACCTAGTGCTCTAATATTTGAATCAAACATAATAAGATTATAATTATCTCACCTAGGGCTTGACAGATACGCGTGGCTCAAAAATAACTGGACAACCTGCTGTCCAAATTCAATATTGGACGGTCAAAAACGAGTTAACGGGTTTGCGGGTCAATTTTCATGGGTCCATATTGTTTTTAATGGGCGTACGCGAACCCGTCTGATTCAATATATTAAAAATTAAAAGTTATACTATGTCCAATAACATCAACTCATTTTTTCACTCAGACCTCACCATCATATTTCACAGTAACCCTAATTTGCATCCAGATCTCACCCATCATTCTCTAGTCTCTACTCTCTCTTCATTCATTCAGAGTAACCCTAACTTTCACCCTCACTCAGAGCCATGACTCAACAGAACATTCACTAAGAAACCCTAGCCACCACTGTCTTCGTCGCGCAACCACTCATCCTTCACGCGATCTCCATCGTTTTTTGTTTTGATCTGAATCGTAATCACCTTTATCTTTGTCACTTTCTCTACCATTTTTCGTCACTAAGGTTAGTATTTATTGATTTTGATTTTATGAGTTATGTGAGTTTTTTATTTTGATTTTCTGAGTTTATCGTAATAACTTCATTGGTGTTCTGAGTTTTTTATTTTCTTTTGCGTTTTATTAGTTTCTTGATATTTTAAATTTGTTAAAGTTTTGTTTTGTTCTTGGTTTGAGTTTTAAATTTGTTTTTGGGTTTCAGACTTTTTTGTGTATTATAATTTTTTTTTGTATTATGATTTTTCTCATATTTTAATTTTTGTTAAAGTTTTATTTTTGTTATGAGTTTGATTGTTGAACTCTATTCATTAACCTAATATAACTGTTTATAATGACAAAATGAACAGAAAAAAATATGAAGAAAATTATAGGAACCCTTAGGCTCAAACATTGTCCTATGTTGTTTCTTACCAACATGATTTTGCTTTGCAGCAACATGGAATGAGTCGTATCCATTTCTGGCCACAATATTAGCAGTTTTCAAGTCCAAATATTTCAGTTTGAAAAATGGTACCAACGAACTTTTCATTCTCTCTCTATGCAAAACTCACAAACAGAGAATATAACAAGACCATCAATTTTTATCAGCAAACAAAGAAACTTCAATTCAAATCCTGAAAACAAAAAGTTATAATACATTTGTTTATGTGGTACATTTTAATGCACTAAAAGCATCTAAGCCCTGAACCAAGCTTTACTCACTTTTGGTGGGTTTTATCAGTTATCATGTCATGCATATATCAACTATATTTAATTTTTTTCCCAAGTATAAAACTATGTTAGTGACTTGAGGGACATGAAAGAGTACTAATAAAAAAGTTCAAAGTTCAATTAATCCTGAAAAACATATATATTGTTGTAGTGTTTGAACTCTCTATAAGTTTTAAATTATTTGGTATAGATACAAATGTGATTGAAATTATTTGGTAATCTTGAAAGAGTAATTATCAATTTGCACATGTCAACAAGAAATAGTTCATGCATTATTTGGTATAGATATAGAAGTGATTGAACTGATGCAAATTTTTTTCCATTTTAAATTATGATCAATAGTAGAGAACATGACCACAAACAAGTTCTAATGACATAGATGCTTTTAGACCAGTCATTTTCCAGTCACAACTAATATCAGGAGGGCATCGAATTCAGGTATCAATATTAATGTGTTTATTATTTTTTTGTTCTACTTATGTTAAGTTATTTTACGCATGCTTCAAATCCAAGTATGTATATGTTGCTACATCATAACAAGTTATGCATTTTTAAATTTATAAAATAATGTGATGTTGTAAAATAATGCATTTTAGTAAATTTTTATAAAATAGGCTAAACTACATTCGCGGTCCCTTAACTTAATTTCAGGTAACATTTTAGTCCTTTATATTTTTTTCCCGATTTGGTCATTTGTTTTAATTTTAAGTGACAATTTGATATTTTATATTTTAAAATGTCAACAATGTTGCCCTTTTTTCACAAAAATTCAAAAAAAATCATCAAATTTTTCAAACAAAACCCATAAAATTCATTATCATCTTCAATAAAATACAAATTTAATCAAATTCATAACTTAAAATTGAAATAAACTCATATTTTCATTCTTTATTTGATGTTGTTGGAGATGAAAATATGAGTGTATTTGAATATTTGAGTTATGAATTTGATAAAATTTGCATTATATTGAAGATGATTATTAATTTTATGGGTTTTGGTTGAAAATTTTGATGATTTTTTGTATAAAAGTAATTACATTGTTGAAATTTTAAAATATAAAGTATTAAATTGTCACTTAAAATTAAAATAAAGGATCAACTCGGGTAAAAAAAATAAAGGACTAAAACGTTACCTGAAATTAAGTTAAGGGACCACAGATGTAATTTAACCTATAAAATATTATATTCATTCTTTATTTTTTATTATTGTAAAATTCATTTTTGTTAACAATAATAAAGGTCAACCGTTACATATTTCATGAGAAGTTCATATTAGACACTGTTATAAATCATTAGAATTTGTAAAATATTTTACAATAACAATGCATTAAATAAATTATATTTTTACCTCCACCACCACTTAAATTTTTGTAGCAATCCCTTAAATCTTAATACAATCATTAAATAATAACTTACAACCCTTTAAATATTGAACGTTAATGTGGTTGACATTTATTAATTAAGGCTTGTTCATTATTTTAGTGATAGACTAGCCTAGTCAAAATGTACCTACTCAAAATATTAACAATAATGAATATGGTGCAACAACAACAATAACAAATGTTGTTGGACCTTTATTGGATAATATCCAAGAAACAAAGAAGAGAAAACCTAAAGCAAGTGGGCCTAGGAAGTCATCAAACTGCTAGGAACATTTCAACAGAGTATCTTATTGTGAAATTGATACTGCAGCGTGTAAACACTGTCACAAGAGATATTTGTGTGACTCTAAATCTCATGGTACCACTAACATGAACAAACACGTTAATAAATGTCTCAAAAAACCACTTCTCATGTTAAATGACTCTAACCAAACAATTCTTACATTTACATCTATTGATGGATCTGGTTTAGTTCCAACTAGTAGTCGATTTAACCTTCAAGCTTATCATAGGTCAGTGTCCGTTTTCGTGGTGTTAGATGAACAACCATTTAAGGCGATTGAGGGTGAAAGATTTAAATACTTAGTGTAAAACATTGCAGCCCCAATTTACCATTTCATCTAGGCGTACAATAACTAGAGATTGCTTTCAGTTGTATTTGGATGAAAAATTTAAGTTGAAAGCTTTCTTTAGGTCTAATTGTAATAGGGTGACCCTTACTAATGAATGTTGGATATCAATTCAAAACCTTAATTACTTTACTCTTACATCACATTTTGTGGATGATGAATGGAATTATCAAAAAAGAATAATTAGCTTCACAGTTATCCCAAACCACAAGGGTGTAACCGTAGATAAAAAGAGAGATGAAGTTTTAAAGGATTGGGGAATTTGAAATGTGTCATCAATAACATTTGATAATGCATCATCTAATGATGTAGCAGTGACACTTTTGAAAAAAAAAAGTGAAAAATATGAATGGGTTGGTGGGAGATGGTGAATTTTTCCACATGAGGTGTTGTGCACATATTTTAAATTTAGTTCTAAATGACGGTTTGACAGAGAAACACTTGTCCATCTATGCCATTAGGAATTTTGTTAGGTTTGTTAAGTCCTCACCTTATAGGGCTGCCAAGTTTAGGGAATGTATAGAATTTGCTAGAGTTTCTTGTAAAAAATTGGTTTCTCTTGATGTTTCCACTCGATGGAACTCAACTTACTTGATGTTGGAGGCTGCTGAGAAGTTTCAAGTAGCCTTTGAAAAACTTGAAGAAGAGGATTCTAGTTACAAGGATTTTTTTGGAGACGCTAGTCCCCCAAGTAGTTTTGATTGGGATATTGCTCGGGCTTTTGCAACTTTTTTGAAGTTATTTTATGAGGCAACAAGGGTGTTTTCTACCTCACAACATGTGAGTATTCATACAACTTTTCACCAAATGTCTGCAATCTATTGTGGGCTAGATTTTTGTTCTTTAAATTTAAATACTTTTTTTGCTAATGTGGTTGTGGATATGATGGCAAAATATGAAAAGTATTGGGGAAACGTAGAAAAAATAAATCAGCTGATGTATTTTGGGGTAATTTTTTATTCGAGTTATAAGTTAAAATATTTTGAATGGTCTTTTAAGGATATGTATGCAACTAAAGAAACATTTTCTAAAGAGCTGCTCATCTTTATAAAAGACAATTTAACAAAACTGTATAATTGGTAAGGGCACAAGCATTTGAAGTCCATTTAAAAGAAAAATATGCAACATTTGTTTCTAATGCTGAAACATTTGTTGAAAATGCTGGTGAAAATGTTTCTAATGATGAAACATTTGTTGCTGCTGCCAATCTTTCTCAAATGGCAAGGGCACAAGCATTTGAAGTCCATTTAAAAGAAAAATATGCAATTGACCAACAAAATTAGCTCGAGGGGTATCTTGCTAGTAAATGTGCGAAAACGAGTGATATATTTGATATCCTATCTTGGTGGAAACATAATTCTGCTCAATACCCAATTTTATCCTTAATATCTAAAGATGTTCTAGCCATATATGTCTCTATGGTTGCATCTGAAAGTGCTTTCAACACTGATGGTAGAGTAATAGAAATCTTCCGGAGCTCTCTAAAACCAGAAATGACGGAGGCATTAATTGGTACTTAAAATTGGTTGAAACCTTCCTTCACCTATTTCAAAGACTTGAATCTCATGGAAAATTGGTTAATTAATTTCAATTCATAAAAATGTATATATCTAATAAATTTTGATGTTTTTATTTTATAGAGTTCCAAGATATGTCGCTAGGAAATGCAGCTTTAGGTGGCTCATCATCACAGCCAACAGACACAACCATCTAGTTGTGCTTAATTAAAATGGATGCATGTCATGCCCAACTCTTTTTTTGTTTCTAATTTGAAGTTTTTGAAATGAAAATTCAATTTTTGTTTTTGTACTAATTAATAAGTTCCAACTGTTTCAGGTCTGACTTTTTTGAATATTTTGGATCACACTTTTGACTCATTTCATTTGACTCTATGACATAATGGCAGCGTTGACGCCATATTTTGTGAAGTGTATGGGTTTTTACTTTTAATTTATTCTTGATTTACTATCTATTATTTATGTTTATTTGATATTCACAAAATGCCTTATTTTTTGTCTTTCAATTTATTAATGATGTTGCTATTTTAGTCTTTATTAAAGATGTTGTTTTAGTTTGATGATGTTAATTTTGTCTATGTTGGTAAATCTAAATATATTTTAATTTAGTGTCAAATTTTAATGTTGGTGTTGTCTTAGTATTTTTGTTAGAAACTTGAGTCATTTTATTAATCATTGGGTTGACATGTAGAGAGCAAGAGATATACATACCTTCATACTCTAGACTCATTATTATGGTAAAAGGAATAGCACCTTGTAGACCTGAGCAAATTGGACTTAAATTTTATGCATATAATTATTTGTTGCTATTTTAAATTTTATGTTGTTTAAAATTAAGTTTTATGATGATTAGATACATTTATTAAATACTTGTTACTTAGTAATTAATCAATCAAGCAAATATAATTGGTTTGTTGTGTTAATTTTGTGTTAGGTGTTTCCAATTCAAATTAATTTTCATTGTCTTGATGCTTGAGGTTCCATTGTTATTATTGATTTCTGCTTGATGTGGTAAGAATTATGAAATTCTCTATTCTGTTTGATGGGGTGCCATTGTTATTGCTTTTCTTTGTTATGTTTTTCCTAATTATTTCCTCATTTGTGTTTTATTAAAATCTGATTTTTGTTTATAATAGGGTTCAATTCCAAGCTATTTCAACAATTGTGGTATCAAGTTGTATAATCATTTGTTAAACATGGAGGAGAAAAGTAAGATGACTATGTTTAGTCTCTTCAATTTATTTTATAACCTCATTATTATCAACAATTTATATTGGCTTGTATTTGTTGTTGGTTTCTCAAGATGTGCAACAAAGATTACATGTTGATGATAATTATAATATCATCTCTAAAATTTGTGTTGATTTAAAATATTGTCATTTGAAACAATTAGTGGCCTTTCATGACATCATTCAAATTAAAACTTAAGCAAATCGTTAGTACGTGACTTTTATAATTTGATATTGTGTCTCAACATACATTTCATATTGTTGAGTATTTTTACTAGGACTTGTATGTTAGTACAAATATTTACTTAAGTCAGTTGTGTATGTTTAATTTGATATTAGTATGTAACATAAAAATCTGAGTTCATAGTTGTGACTAAATTGGACTTAATAGCCTAAATGGCTCTTCAATAGAAAAATACCAAATATGTACAAATGAACTCCAAATTCAAAAGTTTATAAAATGTGTCTAATAATTGTTTCCAAAATAGATATAAAAAATGGGTCAAAATTGGTCTTCACATAAAAATAAAATAAAAATTTAGTTGGACCAAATATATTTTAGGTTTAATTTCAAATTTGGTCCCCCTATTTTAACATAATCGCAAAAGAAGTTCCCCTATTTTAACATCATCGCAAAAGAAGTTCCCCTATTTTGTTTCTCCCCAGTTTTGGTCCCTCAAACATAACTTTTGTCTAAAATTTGATGAAATTTCATTTTTTTGCATTTATTTAAGTCACATATATAGGGAATATAGACCTCAGTTTAGCAGAATTTATGAAGAATAAATCCTATTCTAACAATATTGCTAAACAGTTTACTAAATTCAAATTTTATTAAACAAATGATTAACCACAGTCCCAAATTATAATCCTAAAAGAAGATTAATAATAACAAGTATTGTCTAATAAAGAGTGCAGTAGATACAGTGGTATTTAACAGATTAATCAAGATACAAGCATGCCAAATTAACAATTCATGCAACATCAATTAATACAGAATTTTGGCTATCACATGGGATCAAAATTAATCATACAATCATACAATGCAAATGAATGTAAAGAGTTAGGGATAGAAGGTAGTGCACCACAATTTTTATACTGATTCAGCCGTCTTTCTGATGGCCTACGTCCAGTCCCGAAAATAAACGATTTTGGCCTTTTCAATAGAATCTTGTAGAGTGTTTTACAGATGTTCCAGCGCTCCCGACCTATCAATCTTAAAACCCTCTCCCTATTCTATCTTTCACCCACTGTATCCCAGAGTTCCTCTAAGAACTCTTCCAAGATCACAACAAAGTTTCTTCTTGATGAGCCTTCTCAACAATGAAGATAACTACCAGTTTCACCACTAGATTTTTCTCTGTTCTTTGTTTACAGAATCTTTGTTACAGAAAAAATCTAAAAAGAAATATACAGAATTTCTCAAGCAGTCTTCTTCTCAAGTTCTCTTTCTCAAGCAATCTTCTTCAGGTCTCTATTGATCCCAAAGAGTGGCTGGTTCAAGTCTGAAAAAGTAATATTCAAAGTTATTCAAATGTGAGAAAAAGATGTTAGAAAGTTATGGTTCAATGTGTTTCAGTTGCTATGGTTGTTCTTGTTGTTGTTGAGAAGAAGTGATTGAAAAACGTTTATATAGTTTCTGAAAAACAATAGATGAATCGATTTACCAATCGATTCATTAATGTAATAAAATAGGCTCAATCGATTTACCAAATCGATTTCGCAAATCTTGTTTTTCTTGAATCTTGAAACTACATCAACTAATCGATTACCTTAATCGATTATTTTAATCCACTTTTCAGAACTTTATAAGCAATCCATATTGGAATCGATTGCCTAATCGATTGAAGATGTTTTTATTCCAACAACGAGATCAAAACAATCGATTACTCAGTCGATTCATTAATACACATAATCAATTTATTTATACACATAATCGATTTGGCCATAGGCTAAGTTTCCTCTGTAATTTAAAATATAGTTCCAATCGATTTTGCCAATCGATTGTACTGGTCTCAGGGATCGATTAGCCAATCGATTTGGATTATTACAGAGAGTTAGCTTATTTCATGCTAATCGATGTGCCAATCGATTATGTAATATGTTTCTGAAAAAAGATTTACCAGTTGGTTCATCCAATCGATTTCTCAATCGATTGATGCCAAACTTGATAAACAAGAAATTTGTTTCAATGGATTGTGCCAATCGATTGTGTTTATCACAGACCATGTTCATTTTGAAACCTTATTTTCGAAATCGATTATTTAATAAATGGCTTGGCTCTGTGACTTGCACAATCGATTTGTCAATCGATTCTTACAATCAGCTTAGTCTTTGTGATTTGAACAATCGATTTGCCAATCGATTAGCTTGCTAAAAGGCTTGGTTCTGACTTGCACAATTGATTTTCAATAAATGTGCCAGTCGATTGCCTAATCGATTGCTTAATCACAGACTACACATTTTCATACAACCCTATTACAAAATCGATTGCCTAATCGATTTGCTTAGTGAATTTTCCAACTTTTGTTGATTCCTTGAGTTCCAAGCGATTGTCTCAAGTATGTAGGGTTGAGTTGTTGTTCCTGAAATTTTACTCAATTTAAAATGTTAGATTTATCACATGATGTATGTTTGTCAATAATATCAAAAATGGACTTATGTCTAACAACATAATGTCTTAATATCTCATTTTCAATAATTGTACCTGAAATCTATGATTATAAATGATGTAGTACGAATTTAAAAAATGAAATTTCATCAAGTTTTGGACCAAAATTCTATTTAGGGGATTAAAACTGGGGAGAAACAAAATGGGATGACTACTTTCGCGATTCAACTAAAATAGAGGGACCAAAACTGCAATTAAGCCTATATTTTATAGCCCGCTAATTGGCCCAAACTGAATCAACTCAAATATTTTATTCGATAATCTGTTAACCCGTGACCCGTTCAAACTGAAGTATTAAATGGGCTATATTGGGCCAATATGTCTCACCCACGGTTTGGCCTGATTGTTGCTTTTAGGCCCGAACCGATCCAATGTCCAGCCCTAATCTCACCATTAAAATTTCTTGGACCCCATTCATATATTTTTTATGTTGAAAAGTTAAATGAATTTTCATGGTGAATATAACTCTCCCACGATTAATTCTCATTCAATGTAGAGTATTCAAATATGATTTTATTTTATAGTGACATGAGATTTTCCCACCGATTTTCATTGGTTCTTGCAGTGATATTCTTCTAGAACCTGCTTCTAGTTTACATAATAATTGAACCGTTTTGAACCTGTTTAGATTAGAGATTGCAGTCTTTGAACTGTTTAAAACTAAGAGAATTCTATCATGCACCCCAACACTTAAACATGTCAGGCCTCAATCAATATGAAAATATTATTTTGCTTTTCTATAAAACTTCAATTAATTTTACCACTCATTACTCCATCTTTTAAAAACTTTAAAGAATTCACCATAATTTTTAAATATTTTCAAATTTTAGAAATGAAAAAGTAACTGGCACTCGAATTTTCTATACCTTTGAAATAAATTTTTATAAAAGTTTCGAACAATTCGAAATTTTTGAAATAGAAATTTCTAGATTTTCAAAAGTTTCAAGCAATCTGAAAATTTTGAAATTTTCGATATTTAGAAACTTTCAAAACTTTTCAGATTTTGAAACTTTCGAAATTTTCCAAATTTTTGAAATAAGGATTACATTTCGAAAATTTAGAAAATTTAGAAAATTTTTAAGTTTCAAAAGTTTTTAAATATAAAAAATGTTGAAAATTTCTAAATCTGAAAAATTTCTATTTCAAAACTCTAAAATTTGAAGAAAAAAACAATTATTTTAAAGGAATGAAAAATTCGAATGCACTTTCTTTTTTTATTTCAACAATTTAGAAATATTTGAAAGTTATGGGGAATTTTTTTAAGTTTCGGAAGAGGAGGTGCAAAAATGAGTGGTAAAAAACTTAAAGATTTTATAAAATGACAAAATTATATTTTTATATTGATGGAGAGAATTAGAGTGTGGTGGTGCATGGTAAGATACTCTAAAACTAATTAAGAACTAAAAACTAGTTGGTGAATCCACCAGAGTAGTTTTTGAACTATTTATTAAAAACAATTAGGTATTTAGAAGCAGTTTTTAAATTGATTTAACAAATTCATTAACATAGAAGTAGATATGTCAATTCGACAAACTCATTAATTATTGACCTCAATTCATATATTAGAGAGGCCAAAAAAATTTTATAATTAAAAAACTCCAAAAAAGAAAACCTCCATTACTAAAAAAAACCTTTAAAATTTTGTAGGTTTAGTGGACCTATAAGTTCACTTTTTAAATAAAAAAATTGATTTTTTTAATTTTTTTTCAATAAATAATTTTTTTCAATTTTTTTCTTAAAATTTACTGATAAAAAGGTTTCAATGTTTTTTAAGAAATTACTTATAATCTTTTTTCGAAATTTTTTTAATTATAAAAAAAATTGATAACTTTTTAGAATTTTTTTTTTAAATTTTCAGAAAAAAAAATATTTTTTTTTTATTTTTTCGAAAAGAGTAAATTTTAAAACTTTTCAAAAAAAAAATTTTAAAATTAACAAAATATTGTGGTCTATAAATACATTAAGTACCCTCCTCTAAGTTCAATGAAAGAATAAACCGATATTTTAAAAAAAATTATTTTCCTAGAGGACCTAATAATCGGGTTTCTTTTGACAGTTCAACGTAAAAGTAGTCAGGAAATGAAAACCAAAGTGAACCTAACCATAGAATCCACACGTTTTGCAAGAATTGTCATCCAGTTCAGTTTTTTTCCCGAACCAAATCATGCCCACACCATTGTACTCTATAGGATTGGCGTTTCTCATTAACATGCTTATCAGAGCTTGAGTGTTAAAATCTCTTAATTGGTAGAGAGCTCAATCGAGTAACATTCTTACTAGCACTTTCGATCAGGGCTCTTTTGGTTTGTCACAAAAATAAGTTTAGTTGAAACATTTTGAGGTGAATATATCTAACAGTATAACTGCTGTCAATACCCCCAAAACTTAAAGTATAATAGACTTATTTGATTAAGTTGTAGTTCATTAGAGAGAATCACAAAAATAAACACAAGTTTCAGGGTATTGTGTTTACATCTACTCTTACTTGAGCATTTTTATTACACTACTTAACTTTGTAACCAGAATTTCAGCTCCTCTTTAAGAAGTTGACCCAGAAACAGCTCCAGCAGATGCCAGCAGGGGTACCAGCTTACCCTGGTTTTGCAAGTTAGTTGTTGCTGCATAGAAACAGAAGGATCAAGAAAACAATTCAATAAATTGTATGAAATGAAACCAAATGATTAAGAAACTTGCACATATTTATAAGAAAAGGATTGGGCTCTACTAAAGTTAGTAAAATGAGAAAATCAAAAGTTGATTGATATTTTAACAATTGTTATGCATGTGTATACAATACCAAACATTAATTTGTTTATCAACAGTTGATATTACTCGCTTTAATTTGTAAGCCTCATACATAATAAAAAAATCTAAATCTTACCGTCGCAGCCGCCGATGTGGTTTCCACCAATAAAAACATTTGGCACAGTCCTCTGACCAGTCCACTCAGCTAACGCTCCTTGGATCTCACTTCCATCAGCTGCATAATGTCAAACCACTTCGGTTAATTCACAGACAAAACACATGAAAATCATGAAAAGAATAAACAAAAGCCATAAAATATAGGAAGGCAGAACCACATTATTAACACAGGGAGAACCAAGTACTAGTCAATTCCACCCATTTTATGCATAGATTCCCATATTCCTATGTGAAAGTAAATATTACTATTTGCTTATTCAGAAAACAACTATGGAGCTATAACTTTGTGAAAAATCAATCCCTGATCCAGCACAGGTTACTAATTCTCGATATTTTCCAGGTTCATTCCCCGGTACTGATAGGAATCATTTACGAATGCTAGTAAATGAGGCAGAGCAGTTAACTGAAGATACCTTACACAGTTTAGTGAAAATTAATGGCTGCTAAATAAAACAAAATTTAGACATTATCCATCGTTTCACAGAAAACAAACATAAACCCAAAGGTTATAAAAAACGGTATGTGAAAGAGAAAACGGCGGTGACAAAAAGGTAAAAGTAGCGGTCGTTACCATTATTCCCTGTTTTTATGAAGTGGAGAAAAATCACAAAAAATGCCCACAACAAAATGCCGTTTATCAAAAACAAATTCGAGAATCCCGTTTTTTCATGTCGACGTAATACATTTTCAGAATAGATCTAAACACTACCTTACTTTCTTCTCTAGTTCTGACCTTCTCTCATATCTTAACCAATTTTATATAATACAAATGATTTTAATAAGATTTGTGCAAAGTTGTGATTAATTCACAACACAATGATTGCAATCGGTAACGCAAAAACCGTAATAGCTGAAATTGTGAAATCCTTAACGCAACCATGATCGCAACTGCTACTTCAAATCTTGCCTGAACCCATGATCGCAACTGCTACTTTATAGACAATGCAAAAAAAATTGCCTCCCAGTAACAAAACACACACCAAAGTGATGCAAATAAATGATTAGGTGTAAAAAGCAGAATATAATGCCAATAATGTGTCTAACAATGAAAACAATACAAAGCTAGTAAATACTATTTACTAGAGGAATGACACTGATATCAAATGATTTCGACATCCCTAAACAATATATGATATTTAAAGCACAAGAGAATGCACTGATTTGCTGTCATCTTGCAGGGAGAAAATGGTAATCACTGCAACCTAAACACCTAATGTTGGCAAAATATTCAAAATAAAGCTGTTTTGTGATTTTTCATGACAGTGCCAGTTTGACTAGAAAAATGAGTTTTATTTATTTCATTGAGTCCAACTAACCCAAACATGATAGATACAGGTAAAATTAAAACAAATAAAATGTTTGACAATTTTAAATTCCCAAACTCTCACTAAAATGTGGGGACAAAATAATGTTTGACATTTCATTACAAAGAGGGTATAAGAAAAATGGATCAGTCAAAATTACATGTGTCTATTGGTTTCTTATTTTAGTTAAAAGTTAATTAAGCATAAATAATTTATGTTTTGATATAATTACATAAAAGTGAGATAATCAAAGAAATTTAGAACTATGAACCGTCGATGTAAAATTAGTTTACATCGACAATCAATCATATGTTGACCACACATCAAATAAAAAACTAAAAAGGGAAGTTAAACATATGTTTTATGCACCGGCAAATTGTAATTAGTTGTTAGTGTAAAATAATTTTACACCGTCTGTGCATAGTTTTTAATCTCAAATTTAAAACTAAAAATCAACTTTGCAAACAACTTCAAATCACACTTCAAGTAAAAATCAATTCTGAAAGCAAAACAAACTATTTAATCTAAAAGAAAAAACAAACATGTCCAAAGCAATTATACTTCAAATAAAAAATAAAAATTCTATCTCAGAAAACCCAAAAACATGTGAAAATCAAATATACTTCAACTAAAAAAACAATTCTATGTTAAAACACCGAAAAGAGGTTAAAATCAATTTTGTCTCGTAGAAAATCGAAATAAAATATATGTAGCAAAATAAAACAATACATCAACATATAATTTAGATTCAAAATGATGCAGAAGCGAATGACGTGTAAGAATTCGCAAATGGAAAAAAAAAGGGATGGGAAAGAAGGACGCACATTCAGAATCGAGTTCAATGGCCTTGAAAGTGACGCCCAATTTAGTGAATATTTGCTTGACTTGGACGCAGAAAGGGCAATATGATTTGCTGCAAAAGCAAAAATGATCGAGTGAGTCATCGAGCGTTGTTGTTACAAACACATCACAAATAATGAATTAATAGAAAACTGCATGACCTGAAAACGACGACGGGATTGGAAGATACGATCTCCTTTGCCTTTGGTAGTGCCATTCTGATATATCAAATATCTCTTTTCTGTATTTTTCGATTTCAGAACCCTACTATCACGCACTGCTTTAAGACGTATGTGATGTGTGTGTCAGTGAGCCCCTAATTATATAGTACAATAATTCTTGATTTTTACAGATAAAATAAGTTATTTTTACATAAATATAGTTATTTGATAAAATAATATAATAAATAAAAATATATTAATGAGAAAAATAATTAATATTACATTAACATTATAAAATAACTAATAATTTAACAGAAAAAAAAATTAATAAAACATTTAAAGTAAAATAAAGATAGTATTTAATTATTATTTTTCTATTTTTTTTATATTTGTCCAAATTCGTATGTCCAAATATAAGAATTACTGTATAATTTATCATTAATTTGGTCAATGTTGAGAAATGTGCTACCAAATTTAGCACCCAAATAAACAATGCTAATGTCCAAGTAGCGCGTGTATTTCTTTTTAAAGAAGAAGCGCGTTTGTAGTCCAACGGTTAGGATAATTGCCTTCCAAGCAATAGACCTGGGTTCGACTCCCGGCAAACGCAGCTAAATTTGTTTTAGCTACTCTTATGTATCTCTCCGGTCTTTTATGTTTTTCAAATTTAGTCGATAGAATATCTTTTGTTTTCCTTTATACATTTTTAGCCATTGAAATCAAAAAGTTATTGGCTGTGAATAAGGATACCCCACCCGAAATGGACAATTGTTACATCTAATATTATATATATGCAATTTGAATATATTTTTTATGTTAATTATTAATATTAATATTCACTTCAATTTCAAATATAAAATAAAAAAATAGGTTAAAATATTGAAATATTTAATCAAATTTTAATATAAATACATCAATGTTTTTTTGATAATTTTTATTTATATTTAAAATTAGAATAATATATCACTAACAAAACAATTAATACAGTAAATATTGAGAATATATGTCACCGAATTTGGTCAAACAAAAGAAGGCGGTCAAGTATCAACTTGTCTTAAGGTGGTCAAGTAGAAGATTTTTCCTCCTAAATTAAAGGCATTAGTAATTAAGTTTTTTAAGATATCAGGATATAATTATTTAAAGAAGTCGTAATTTCTTTTTTGTTGTTTATGATTCTTTTAATTCTTAATATAAATTATAAACAAACCACTCAACCATACAAATGACTATTTATTTATTAAATGATACAAATTACTTAGTTACATGAAAATTGTAGTTTTCATGGGAAATTTTTACCTCATACTCCTAAATTAATATTGTTTTGTTCGTGCTTGTGTTTCAGAAAACTTGGAAATATTTTCCATTAGATAAAATTTGAATTTCATGAAAATATTTGTGTTTCGAAAAAAAAATTCAAGTTTTTCTAGAAAATATTTGTATTTCGGAAAATTTGAAAAACTTTTTCGGAACACAAATTTTTAATTTTCAACACATTTATGTTTCAAAAAACTTGAGAAAACTCATTTTGGTACACGAATTTTAAATTTTCTAAAACACATATGTGTACTACAAAACTTTTTTCAAATTTTTCGATATACGATTTTCTATTTTCTAAAACACATTTATGGATAAAAAAACTTGAAAAAAATTATCCGATAAACATAATTCAAATTTCAATTTTGTTACTCACAGCCCTATTTTTGCTACCCACGCCACTCAATTTTTTAATAAAAACAAAATACCTAAAATACCCTTGCTTATTTGTAACATTTTTAACTATAATCTCTCATTCTATTTTCATTTTCAACCCATTTTTACCTCCCACTCATATTCATCCTTTTATCCCACACTTCTTTCTCCTTCTTCCTCAATTTTTAACAACTTCGACATCTTCAATCATCTTCATCGCCTCTCATTTACATCAGGTTTGCATCAATCTTGTTCATGTTTTTTTTACAGGTAGTTGTTGTTCTTGTTTTCATGAAACTAATTTTTTACACAAGCCTATAAACCTACGTACGTGAACTCAGTTGCGTATGCAAATTCATTCTGTCCAGAAACGTACGTGAACTCAATTTGTGTACGCAAACTCAGTCTGCATAGAACCTACGGGAACTCAGTTCACGTATGCTAATTGAGTTCACATACTTGAAGTCAGTTCACATAGGTTTTACGCAGACTGAGTTTGCAAACGCAAACTGAGCTCACGTACATGAACTCAGTTCACGTACGTTTCTAGACAGAGTGAGTTTGCATACTCAAACTCAGTTCACGTACGTTTCTAGACACCACAAAAAATATTATTAAAAAATAAGAGAAGTAAAAGACTTAACAAAATTCATTGATACACAAAGGGTAAAAAAATAAAAAAAAGCAATAGCCTTATCAAAAAATTTACGAAGAAAACTCATGGTGAACAGGAAAAAATGTCGTACAAACAACATACTTAAAAGGTAAAATCCTAACCTAGTTATGTCAATGGTATCGGTACACTTCCAACTGCACCTATAGTGAACACTCAACCATAAGTTCACTCGCACTTTGGCTAGTGAAACTCCTCGAAACCCCAAACTATCCACATTTCCATGCTTCTAGCGGTTGGTAAGTCTAGAATGGACATTCCAATTGAAAGTCAACCACCCGACGCTAGGAAACAAGTTATTGAAGATAGACTGAGAGCTGAAGAAGGAATTAGTTATGTTAGTTCAAGTTGTGCCTTTGATCTTTGCCTCGTTTCCGACGTGGTCGTACCGCCAAAATTCAAATTTCCAGATTTTGAAAACTATAAAGGGATTACTTGCCTGAGAAAACACTTGATCATGTACTATAGGAAAATGGTATGTCATGCACATAACGATAAGCTCCTGGTTCACTTTTCCAAGACAGTTTAAGTGGGGCAGCCTCAAGTTGGTATACACATCTAGAAACGTCTCGCATTCACTCTTGGAAGGATTTGGCAGATTCTTTCTTGAAACAATTTATCATAACATTGATATGGATCCTGACCGAATATAGTTACAAACACGGTGAAGACAGACAATGAAACATTTAAAGAATATGTTCAACGATGGAAGGAATTGACTACACAAGTAGAACTGCCTCTATTAGAAAAAGAAATGGTAGTTGTCTTTATGGATACCCTTCAATCACCTTTTTATGATAGAATGATGGGAAGTGCATCATCAAATTTTTATGACATGATCATTATAGGGGCAAGAGTATAAAGTGGTATGAAGAATGGAAAAATTGCTTGTGTAATGAACAATGCAAAGAAACCTCTAACTGGGTTCGCAAAAAAAAAAAAGGAAGGGGATGCCAATGTTGTTATCAGCCAACTCTTATTCAACCACTACCTGTCATGTTTCCACAACCAAGTTACTAGAATCAAAATTCAAACAAACCACCAACCAATCGAGAAAACAAATTAACCCTTTTTGATCTAATTCCTATAACATTTAGTCAATTTTTTCCTCACCTACTCCAAAATTCAATGGTGGTTATAAGACCAATGAAGCTCTTGGAACCACGATTTCCAAAATGGTATAATTAAAATGTCAAATGTGAGTACCGTGCATGAACTAAAGGGAATTCAATTGAAGATTGACAAGCCTTAAAAGCTAAAGTACAAGAATTAATCAATGCAAAATGGTTGACCTTCAAATAAGACAAGCCTAATGTGGAAACTAACCCTCTACCAAGCCATGTAAATTCATTTGTCAGTGTTGTTGAGGAAAGTGAATATCAATATCTTGTTGAAAATACAGGAGATATAAAAACCCATGGGAGTGATTTTTTTTTTCTTCTGAAATGTGCTAGTTAAACTTGGTTGATGAGGGTTGTAGTGAAAGTGACAAATGTGATTCTCACCCAAATGGTGATCACCCTAAAGATTATGAAGAGTTCAAGAAGTTTTCTTCAAGAATTGATGGACAATCACATAATAGAGATGATTTGTGCAAATAATGATAATCACGTATTGACCCTTGAGTCTCACATCATGAGTAAAAAAACTTTCCCAATACCCTTGGAGATCCATTATAGCAAAAAGGATCTCAAGCCATTCCAAATAGGCCAAAACCCATCACATTCAAGTGCAAATTGCTTTTCCTTACAAAATAAAAAATTTAGTTCAATGGAATTATGATGTCACAATTCATGTAGGCGCTCATGTAGAAAACAAGTAAAGTGGTAGCCCTAGGCCCAAAGAAACAAATGTCGCTAATATCTCAGGATTTGGTGGCATGACTCGAAGTGGCCGAGTTTATGTCCTTGAGCAACTTAGAAAAGATGAAAGGTATGGAGTGAAAGGAATAGGAAAGAAAGCTTTAAGTCATAATATGAAAAAACAAGAGGCTTACAAAAAGGAAATGTCTGATGAGGAAACTAATGAATTCTTGAACTATGAACCACATAGGGAGGCAGTATTAAAAGTTTTAAATGGGGCTCATGTTACTCATGATATCACTATTGACCAATCTGATGGAGTTATCGATAACATCACTGCTAGTAGCTGTTTGAATTTCATTGACAATGAGTTACCAATATAGGGGACGATGCATAATAAAGCACTGCACATCTATGTGAAGTGTCATGATTATTTCCTAGCAAGAGTATTACTTGACATTGGTCCATCGTTGAATGTTATGCTGCAATCAACACTACCAAAACTCTCTGTTGATCGATCCTATATAAAGCCTAGCTCTATGATAGTAAAATCATTTGATGGATCAAAGAGAGAGGTCATTGGCGAGGTTAACCTGCCAATTCAAGTCGGACCACATATTTTTGAAATAAATTTCGAAGTAATGCATATAAAATCAACATATAGTTAAATTTTGGGGAGACCATGGATTCACGATGTTGGAGTAGTGACGTCCATTTTGCATCATAAGTTGATGTTCATAGTAGACAAAAAGCTGATAATAATTTTTTGTGAGGAAGACATGCTAGTAAGCCATTTATCATCTATGAGCTATACTATAACTATAGAGGATGCCATAGATACTTCTTTCTATGTATTGGATATTGCACATCTTGTCTTCGTGGGTGAAAGGTCTCATATGAAGAACCAAAATTGTCTATTACCTTTTTTATATATGCAAAAGCCATGCTGGAAAAGGGAGGTGTTGTAAAATTAATGAAATTGTTTGAATTCCATGAGAAGAATGATATATATGGGTTGAGATATATACCTACCAAAGTTTACAAGGATAGATTCGTAAAAGAAAAAAGGGAGAACAAGATGGCTCATTTAGAAAATCAAGCACCAAATACATAGAAGATTCTCTTTTGCAACATTCGAGAAAGCTTTTAGAGTGCAAGAATGATATAATGACGGTGCTTTCAATTATGTGTTCCCTTGTCCTCCAAACACAAGTATTAAGAATTGGAAGATTATTGAGTTTTCCATAGTTTTTGATTCATGATCAAAGTAATTATGTATTTTTAAATCCTTTTGCACTGCTCAAGGCTTTAAGTCAACTCAATATTAGGGCATACATGTATTTCAAATCAGTATTTGCTATCAATAAATGTATTTTGAATTCTCCAAATATTATTCTCTAATTTCTTAAACCTTTATTCATTTTTTTTTCCTTTTTTTGTCATTAATTGAAAAATGCAGGTGAAAAAATGGTTCCTTTGAAAATAGCATTGCTAGGATTCGTTCATTTAATTTTGAATCCCCAATTAATTATTTTGATGAGGATTGTGAAGATGATTATGAGTCTTCTCTCGAACTGGCGAGACTAGTGGAACAAGAAAATTAGATGATTCAGCTCCATCAAGAATCCATCGAGATGATCAATTTGGGAACTGAAAAATGACAAAAAGGAAGTTAAAATTGGTGTCTCCATGAAAGAAAGTGAGTGAGGAAAGTTGGTTAAACTTTTGTTTGACAATGTGGACATCTTTGCATGGTCATATCAGGATATGTCTGGGCTTGATAATAATATAGTTGAACATAAGTCACCACTCAAGCCTAAATGTACCCCTATTAAACAGAAATTGAGGAGGATAAGGTCTAACATGTCACTTAAAATTAGAGAAGAGGTCAAGAAGAAATTTGATGCAGGTTTCTTAGTGGTGGCCAAGTATCCTCAATGGGTTTCTAACATCGTCCCAATTCTAAAGAAGGATAGAAAGGTTCGAATATGTGTTGATTATTAGGATTTAAATAGAGCCAATAATTTTAAAGATCACTTCCCATTGCCTCATATTGATGTCTTGGTGGATAACGCTACTCAATATTCTCTATTCTATTTTATGGATGGTTTCTCAAGGTACAACCAAATCAAGATGACCTCTAAGGATATGGAGAAAAACACATTATCGCAAGATGGGGACGTTTTTGCTATAAAGTAATGTCACTCAAATTGAAGAACATTAGAGCAACTTACTAAAGGATGATGGTGACTTTGTTCCAGGAAATGATGCATAAGGAGATAAAGGTTTATGTGGTCGATATGATTACAAAGTCTAGAACTGAAGAAGACCATGTTATTAACCTTTAGAAGTTATTCACACGATTGAGGAAGAACAAACTTTGATTAAACCTAGATAAATGCAATTTTTGTGTGAGACCAAACAAGTTACTTGGGTTTATTGTTAGCAAAAAAGGGATTGAAGTAGATCAAGAAAAAGTACGAGCAATACAAGAAATGCCAGCACCTCGTACGTAAAAAGAAGTTTGTGGGTTCTTGGGTAGATTAAATTATATTGCTAGGTTCGTATCACATCTCACTGCAAAATGTGAGTCAATTTTTAAATTGTTAAGTAAAGATCAAAAAGTTGAATGAAATGAAAATTGTCATTAGGTTTTCGAGAAGATTAAGCAGTACTTGTTAAAACCTCAAATTTTGGTGCTTCATGTTCTTCGAAAACCGCTTATTATGTATGTTGAGACAAAATCTCTCTCAATTGGTTTTAATGATAACAAAATTAATTAAAAGAAATCTCTCTCAATGTGTTTAATGACTAATATGTGCTTTTGAGTGTATTCATATAAGAAAACAGGTTATCATTCATTAAGGAAAAAGAAGAAAATTCTGAGTTAAATGCTAAGTATGGAATTTGTCGAGGATGGCCTCACGAGCTGAGGAAACTGCTATCCTCGTTGGTTTGAATTCATTAAACAAAGCCATAATAGTATTAAAGAATGAATTATTTGAATTCATTCAACAAGGGATGAATAGTATTAAAGAATGAATTATTTGATTCATTCAATAAAGGCAAAATACTATTTAAAAAATTAAAGGAAGACCTTTGAAGAAAAGTAGCAAGAAGGCAAAAGAAAGGTACGAGGAATGATGATATTAGCATGTGCCTATAGTCAACATTTTGAAATGCATCCCAACCCTTTATGAAAGCAACTCATCATGTCATAGGCAAAAGGCTACATGTATTATTATGTGATTTAAAAGGATTATAAAGTCAAATATTCACAAAGGCAACTACAAACAAGTCCTAAATAAATTGATCACATATCTTAAGGCAAGGAAAGAAGAAAAAGACTTCACGTGAAGCCTTTACAAAGTCTTGAAGAAAGGAATGAAAAGGACATCACATGTTCTTACAAGGCATTAAATGGAGAAAAGAGAAAAAACTCACATGTGAAGGCATTGAAGAAAGAGAATGAAAATGATTCCACACAATATTCAAACATTAAAGAAAGGAAAGAGAAAAGGATAGCTCATGTCCCCAAGTGCCAAGAAAACAGCTACCTCGTACTAGAACATGGAATGCATATATCAAATAAGCTGAATGGCATTTTCGTAATTATGAAGAAAAACCTTGACATTTCTCAAATGGATTTTCCAACGGTCATACAAGGCTTGGCTTATGAATTGAACTTCACAAGACCTCTATAAATTGCAGCAAGCTGATCTTCATCTATACACAACACACTTGCATAAAAAGATCAAGCATCTTAAAGCTATCAAGAGCAAAACACCCTCACTTCTTACTTTCTTTGATCCTACACTATATCTTTGTAAATCTTTTGAGAATGTATTAAGTATCAATCACTCTCATATCACTTTGTAATTTCCTTGTGAGTTACACTTGGAAATATTCGGAAATTGATTGTAAGCTTGGTGAAGCTAAAGAATACACGGTTTGTAATCATCCTCGGTGTGAGGATCGATCTGTTTGAAAGTTAGTGAAATCTCACAAGGGTGTGAGGACTGGACGTAGCCATCTTTGGGTGAACCAGTATAAAATTTTGTGTGTGTCTCTCTTATTCTACTCCTACTCTTTTGCTCAACTTAGATCTAAAGATTTGAAAAATCTCATCCTCGAGCTAGCCATCCTCAGCGAGAGGATAGTTTTTAAAACACTTAGAAATTATTTTTAAAAAGCAAATCCCTATTCAACCCCCCTTATAGTGATATTTAGCTACATCAATTGGCATCAGAGCAAGGTTCTCTAAAAAATACACCTAACAGTGTAAGAGAAAAAGATCCAAAAAGAAAAATGTCAAAAGCTAAGTATATTCCTGAAGGAGAATCATCCAGCCGACCTCCCTATTTTGATGGTACAAATTACTATCACTGGAAAGGTAAGATGAGGCTATTTCTCATATCACAAGACAACAACATGTGGTCTGTGGTGGAAAATGGAGATCATGTCATTAGAACCAATAACACAGATGCAACCTCTGATGAGAAACCTCAAGCACAATGGACGGCGGATGAAAATGCAAAGGTACTCTAAAACTCTAAAGCTCATTTATTTCTAACGTGTGCTTTGAGCAGGGAAGAATATGATAGAGTTGAAGAGTGCAAAAACGCTAAGGAGCTCTGGGATACTCTAAGGATCCATCATGAAGGATCAAGCCATGTAAAAGAAGCAAGGATAGATATGGGAGTAAGAGATTTCGAACTATTCAAAATGAAGGAGGAGGAAACTATTGATGAAATGTTTTCAAGGTTAACAATCATATTAAACAACTTGAGATCTCTTGGAAAGGTATACTCCGTTCATGAAAGGATAAGAAAAATCCTAAGAAGTTTACCAAAAGAATAGAGGCCAATGGTAACTACCATTACAGAAGCAAGAGATTTGACCAACATGAAATTAGAAGATTTGGTTGGAACTCTAAGAGCTCATGAACCATTGTTGTTGGCGGACAAACCAAACAAAAAGGGAAGAATGATTGCTCTAAAAACCAGCCAAACATAAAGTTCATCTTCCAAGAAGAATGAAAATGGCATAACAAAGGAAAACGCAGAGTATCCTCTGTCTGAGGATGAGGATGAACTCGCTCTGCTTTCTAGAAGACTACAGATGATGATAAACAGAAGAGGATAGAATAGAGGATCCCCTCAAAAAGAAAAAATTGACAAAAGTCAAATAACTTGTTGTGGATGCAACAAGATGGGACACTACAAAACTGAGTGTCCTCTCAACAAAAGGAACTCTAAAAAATTTCCATACAAAAACAAATCCATGATGATTACTTGGGATGATAGTGACGAGTCATCCTCGGAGCAAGAAAAGGAAGAAGAGGCCAACCTATGTCTCATGACAAAATCAGAAACTAAGAAGGTAAGTATTACTAATCTATGTCCTAATTGTGAAGAATTAGAAATTGAATTTGATAGCCTCTTAAATGACTCAAACACTTTATCTCAAACATGTATATTTCAAAAAAACCAACTTGTTGAGATAAAGAGACAAAATGAGGAGCTTCGGAAAAAGAATGATGAATATGCTAAAATCATTCAAGATTTGCAGCAATCTCAATTTCAAAATTCTGAGAAACAAAAATTTTTAAAAAATAAAATAGTTGAAACTCATCCTCTTGACGAGGATGCAGAAAAGGAAATTTTGAAATCTGAGGTTAGGGAACTAAAAAATGATATTTCCAACTTTGTCAAATCTACAGAAACATTTCAAAAGATAATGGGCTCTCAATCTGGAATATTTGACAAGGCTGGTATTGGTTTTAAAAGCTCTCAAAAACAAAAATTATATGAAAACTTTTTCTTGCCTAAAAAACTAGAGGATAGGCCGAAATGTACGTTTTGCAAAAAACTTGGGCATACCTCCAAAATTTGTCATGCTAAGAGGAAAGCTAACAATGTAAAGTCAGCTTGCTCATTCTGTGGTAAACATGGGCACCATGATTCTATTTGCCATCATAAAAGGAATGTCCTCAAAAGAGGAAAAACTAACCAACAAGGACCCAAAGCTATATGGGTACCTAAGTCTCTTTTAATCTCTAAAACAGGTTCATCCTCTAATCAACAAAAGAAAGCCTTGGTACTTGGACAATGGTTGCTCAAGGCATATGACGGGAGATAAGCACTGCTTCATGTCATTGGAGATAAAGGATGGAGGATCAGTCACATTTGGTAATAATGATAAAGCTCAAATAAAAGGAACAAATATTATTGGTAAGAATAATTCTGCAAAAATTGAAAATGTTCAATATGTGGATGGCTTAAAACATAACTTGCTAAGCATTAGTCAATTATGTGATAGTGGTTTTGAAGTTATTTTTAAACCTACTCTATGTGAAGTTAAGCACTCATCCTCGGGTAGAGTTTTCTTTTCCGGATTTAGAAAAAAGAATTTATATGAACTTTACCTTGATGATTTACCCACTGAATCTTGTTTTGTCTCTATTGAAAAAGATAAATGGATTTGGCACAAACGAGCGAGTCACACAAGCTTAAACACTATTTCTAAATTAGCAAATTTAGAATTAGTAAAAGGTCTTCCAAAAATTAATTTTGAAAAAGACAAGGTTTGTGAAGCTTGTGTAAAAGGAAAACAAATTAAAAGTAGTTTTCACTCTAAAAACTTTGTTTCAACAAATCATCCTCTTGAACTTATTCACATTGATCTTTTTGGTCCTATTAAAACTCCAAGTCTTAGTGGAAAAAGATATGGTTTTGTAATTGTTGATGATTTTTCTCGGTTTACTTGGGTTTTATTTTTAAAACATAAAGATGAAGCCTTTGAGGCATTCCACCATTTTTGCAAAAAGATTCAAAATGAAAAAGGATAAAAAATAGTCTCAGTGAGAAGTGGCCATGGAGGTGAATTTGAAAATGAATCTTTTAAAAATCTTTGTGAAGAAAATGGTATTTCTCACAACTTTTCTTGTCCAAGAACTCCCCAACAAAATGGGGTTGTTGAAAGGAAAAATAGAACTTTACAAGAAATGGCTAGAACTATTTTAAATGAAGCCAACATTGAAAAATATTTTTGGGCCGAAGCCATCAAAACTGCTTGTTATGTTTCTAATCGTGCATCCATTAGAAAAATTTTAAACAAAACTCCATATGAATTATGGAAGGGGAGAAAACCAAATATTTCCTATTTTCATATATTTGGATGTTATTGCTACATTCTAAATAATAAAGAAAATTTGGGAAAGTTTGATCCAAAATCTGATAAAGGAATTTTTCTAGGATACTCCACAACGTCAAAAGGTTATAGAATATATAATCTTAGGACTCAAACTGTGGAGGAATCCATGCATGTTATTTTTGATGAGTTTGATGACTTGTGTTTAGAGAATTTGGATAAAAATGAAGAAGATGAACAGTCAACATCTCAAGTACCCGGTCCTCACAGAGAGGATGAGTCTGACCCAACCTCTCAACAACTTCCAAGAGGATGGAAAATAGTCACACATCATCCTCCAGATCTAATCATTGGAAATACTGAGGATGGCGTTAGAACCAGAAATTCTCTAAGGGAAAGCACTATCAACATGGCCATGATATCACAAGTTGAACCCAAAACGGTTGATCAAGCTATTGGTGACAAATCATGGGTTGAAGCTATGATGGAAGAACTCTCTCAATTTGAAAGAAACAAGGTACGGAATCTTGTACCCCATCCTCTGGACAAATCTATTATTGGGGCTAAATGGATATTTAGAAACAAATTAAATGAGGATGGAGAAGTCATTAGAAATAAAGCAAGACTAGTGGCTCAAGGGTATAATCAACAAGAGGAATTGATTATGATGAGACGTTCGCACCCGTAGCAAGACTTGAAGCAATAAGAATCCTCTTAGCTTATGCTACTCATAAAGGTATTAAACTATTTCAAATGGATGTGAAAAGTGCCTTTTTGAATGGGTTCTTAAATGAGGAAGTGTATGTTCGTCAACCTCCTGGGTTTGAGGATGAGAAGCGGCCAAACCATGTGTTCAAACTCTCAAAAGCTCTTTATGGTTTAAAGCAAGCTCCTAGAGCTTGGTATGAGAGGTTAAGTTCTTTTCTAAAAGAAAATGGATTCATTAGAGGGCATATTGATACTACTCTTTTCAAGAAGACACTTGAAAAGGATTTATTGATTGTTCAAATATATGTCGATGACATTATATTTGGATCCACAAATGAAAAGATGTGTAAAGATTTCTCAAATCTCATGCAAAGTGAGTTTGAGATGAGTATGATGGGGGAATTGAAATTCTTCCTTGGTTTACAAATCAAACAACGAGAGGATAGTATTTTTATATCACAAGAAAAATACACCAAGGATTTGCTCAAAAAATACAACATGAGTTCAGCCAAGAGTATGGGAACTCCTATGCACCCATCCTCCATCCTCCACAAAGATGATGAAGGAACTCCAATTTCTGAAAAGGAGTACAGAGGGATGATAGGATCCTTGTTGTATTTAACAGCAAGTAGACCAGACATAGTCTTTGCAGTCGGTCTTTGTGCAAGATTCCAATCCTCTCCTAAAGAATCTCATCTCACCGCCATGAAAAGAATCTTTAGATACCTTGTTGGCACTATAAATCTGGGAATATGGTACAAGAAGTGTTCCAATCTTGACCTTAAAGCCTATTGTGATGCGGACTACGCGGGAGACAAAGTTGAAAGAAAAAGCACAAGTGGTGCGTGCCAATTTTTTGGAAAATCACTAGTAAGTTGGTCATGCAAAAAGCAAAGCACCATTGCTCTTTCAACCACTGAAGCAGAGTATGTATCAGCCGCTCAATGTTGCTCACAACTTCTATGGATAAAGAATCAACTAGAAGATTACTCCTTAAGGTACACAAAAATTCCCATCCTCTGTGATAATACAAGTGCCATTAATCTTTCTAAAAATCCCATTCAACATTCAAGATCCAAGCATATTGAAATTAAACATCATTTTATAAGAGATCATGTTCAAAAGGGTGATATAGAATTAATTTTCATTGACATTGAAAATCAATTGGATGATATTTTTACCAAACCTCTCCAAGAGGATCGATTTAAATTCATCTTAGAAGAACTCTCCATCATAAATTTTCCCAAAATTATTTAAATAATTTAATTCTGTTGTTTTTGATTTATTTTTTATTGTTTGTTATTTTTAATATTATTCTTGGCTTTTATTATTTTAATTTTGTGTGACAAATATACGATAAATCTGATCCCTCAAATAAAGTCAAAAATTAGACAGGAAGACTTTAGGCACTTTTAGGTGAAACCTCCTCTTGATAAATCAGTCAAGGCCATGCACATGCTTCCTTTTATCCATTGTTCAAATGGTTGGCACGTGATGAATACTTCCCATTTCTCATAAATGCGCAGACTGCATTAAATGCAGTCCATCATGTTTCCCACTCCATCATCATGCCTCATCAACGACTCTCCTCTCTCTCTCTCTCTCTCTCTCTCTCACACACACATTTTTGATTCCTTTTCTGTTCTCTCTCCATCAATCAATCAATTTTTTTCCCTCTCTCTCTCACGTTTTCAACTTCCCACTCACATCTCTCACTAAATTTTTTCTCTCTCTCCGTTTTATTAAAATCTTTTTCCATTTAATTTCTTTCTCTCTCCGTCTTTAATTCCTTCTCTCTCCGTGTTTAATTTCTTTTCCCTCTCTCTTCCATACGTTTCTCTCTCCAAAGTTATTCAGTTTCCCTTTCTCTCTATTCATCACGAACTCCATTCTCGTCCGTTTTCTTCCTCTCAACAACAATGACACGTATCAAAACTACTGCCAAACGAAAAATGTCCCCTTTTATTCCAGAAACTGACTCAGAAAACTACTCTAGTTCTAAATCCGTTGGACAAGGAATAAAACAAAAATCAGTACCTCCTTCTAAAAAACCCAAGAAGGTCTCATCGTCAAAACCCACTGTCTCAACCAGACGATCTTCAAGAGTTCAATCTGGGGCTGTCCACTTAAACAAAAAGATTACTCAGGACTCTACTGTGCATGTGATTGATTCGGAAAGTTCAAAAGGAAACATCTCGGCTAAATCGATCCCTAGATCTTCCTCCAAACCTTCAAAGACTAAATCATCTGAACAAAGTAAACCGACTCCAAAGAAATCTCGTTCATCCAAACCAACTCTTGTTCCTCTCTTTGAATCCACAGATTCGGAGTTAAATTACCCCTCAAAATGGTTTAACAAATCTGTAGTCCATAGCAAGCATATTGACCTAATCAATTTGAAAAATGGTGGCTTTAATGTTGTAAAAGTATTTGATGAGTTCGGCTGGACCTCCTTTTTTAGAGTGAATGAACCGCAATACCCATGACTAGTAAAGGCATTTTATGCTGCATGCATTGGCTGTAAAGGAAGCACTGGTTTCAGTTTTGTTCTTAAGGGAGTACATTTGGACGTAAACCCCACTTCACTATGCAAAATCCTTGATATACAAGATGCTGGAGCGCACTGTTTTGCTGAAACTTGGTATATGTAGTATATGGTCACTCGAACTTCAGTTCTTCAAAACATCCTGATAAATCCTCGAAAACCTCTCGTAGCTTCAAACCTTCCTCCTATGTGTCGGATTTATCACAACATTTGTGTTCACTCGATAGCACCTCGAGCTGGGAGTTATGAAAAGGTAACTGAACTTGATATTCTGATCCTTCATCATTTGTTGACTGGAACACCCCTTCATTTGGGCAATATCATATTTAGCTATATGTTGAATGCTGCCATTGTGGGTCGATCAGCTCCCTATGGGATGATCTTGACCAAAATATTTAAGTTCTTTAAGGTACCACTTGATGATGAAGAGAGTATTCAGTGCAATAATTTCTTTTCTATAAAAAACATCAAACAAATGCGCATTAATATGCCTGAACAAAACCCCATCTCAAGGAAAGAGAAAA
Organism: Cicer pinnatifidum; assembly: GCA_037974775.1. Classification (NCBI taxonomy): domain Eukaryota; kingdom Viridiplantae; phylum Streptophyta; class Magnoliopsida; order Fabales; family Fabaceae; genus Cicer; species Cicer pinnatifidum. The sequence goes on from JBBPBR010000006.1 coordinate 31,683,980, forward strand.
CTGCCTCAAAGAAACAAAAGTCTGCCTCTCCTCTATCTCATTCTCGCACCCCCTCTTTTAACTTTGTTGGCTCAACACTTCCTCAATCTCCACAAGTGAGCAAGGGTCCATCAACACATATTGCCGCTCCTCCAGTTAAGGATGGTGATGGTGACGATTTATTCTTTGATCTGAACGTATCATACGATCATCATTCTTCCAAAAGTCCTCATAGGAACATGCATGCGAAAGAATCCACATTACCATCTCAAGTAAGTCTGAACTCTTCTCCTATCTCTCCAAATATTACTTCATCAAATTCTGATCCGGATTTACAAGTAAAATCCAAATCTCCTTTGGCCCCACATTTTGAAAATTTCTCCAAGGATAAGGCTAAAAGTTCAAAATCCAAAAGGGCCCGTGATGATTCAACCACCAGCATGAAATCAGCAGGAATTGAGAACAAAAGGTTTTTAAAGCTACTAAAGACCATTAGGAAAGACCAAAAGAAATTGTTGGTTAACTTTTCTCACTTTCAAAAATCCATCGCTCAGTTTGGACTCATTCTGGAATGGGTTACCAAACATTTAGGTTCATCAGCTGCTGCAAATGATCAACCTCCTATGCTACCAGTCCAGTTCTCTTTTGCCCCCCACTCTACATCTTCATCATCTGAAGATTCATCTTCCGCTGAATGACTCTGTTTTAATTTTTTATGCTTTTTGATGTTGACTTAATTCAGGGGGAGTCAGATTATGGATTATATTTTGTCTTATGTTGGTTAACTCTTTGATAGCATGTTTAAACTCATATTATGTTTTTCTTACTGATGTTATGGTTGTTTAAACTCAAATTATGTTTGCTAATGTTATGGCTGAATTCATGAACCTATGGTATTTTGCTTAAATTGCTGGAATTTATTTTAGGTGTTTATGAATGTTCTATTTACCTCAATGTTGAATAATTTCTAAAAATTGCTTTTACTTGAATGTTAAAAGGGAAATTTTTCAAAATTATCACTTGTACGATTGAGGGGGAGTTTAATTATTTCATTCCTAGATAAAACAAAAATCATAATCTAAAGAATTTTGTTATCATCAAAAAGGGGGGAGATTGTTGAGACAAAATCTCTCTCAATCGGTTTTAATGATAACAAAATTAATTATAAGATTATGATTGTGTTTAATGACTAATTTGTTCTTTTGAGTGTATTCATATAAGAAAACAGGTTATCATTCATTAAGGAAAAAGAAGAAAATTCTGAGTTAAATGCTAAGTATGGAATTTGCCGAGGATGGCCTCACGAGCTGAGGAAACTGCTATCCTCGCTGGTTTGAATTCATTAAACAAAGCCATAATAGTATTAAAGAATGAATTATTTGAATTCATTCAACAAGGGCTGAATAGTATTTAAGAATGAATTGTTTGATTCATTCAATAAAGGAAAAATACTATTTAAAAAATTAAAGGAAGGCCTTTGAAGAAAAGTAGCAAGAATGCAAAAGAAAGGTACGAGGAACGATCATATTAGCATGTGCCTATAGTCAACATTTTGAAATGCATCCCAACACTTTATGAAAGCAACTCATCATGTCATAGGCAAAAGGCTACATGTATTATTATGTGATTTAAAAGGATTATAAAGTCAAATATTCAAAAAGGCAACTACAAACAAGTCCTAAATAAATTGATCACATGTCTTAAGGCAAGGAAAGAAGAAAAAGACTTCACGTGAAGCCTTCACAAAGTCTTGAAGAAAGGAATGAAAAGGACATCACATGTTCTTACAAAGGCATTAAATGGAGGAAAGAGAAAAAGCTCACATGTGAAGGCATTGAAGAAAGAGAATGAAAATGACTCCACACAATATCCAAACATTAAAGAAAGGAAAGAGAAAAGGACAAGCTCACATGTGAAGGCATTGAAGAAAGAGAATGAAAATGACTCCACACAATATCCAAACATTAAAGAAAGGAAAGAGAAAAGGACAGCTCATGTCCCCAAGTGCCAAGAAAACAACTACCTCGTACTAGAACATGGAATGCATATATCAAATAAGCTGAATGGCATTTTCGTAATTATGAAGAAAAATCTTGGCATTTCTCAAATGGATTTTCCAACGGTCATAAAAGGCTTGGCTTATGAATTGAACTTCACAAGACCTCTATAAATTGCAGCAAGCTGATCTTCATCTATACACAACACACTTGCATAAAAAGATCAAGCATCTTAAAGCTATCAAGAGCAAAACACCCTCACTTCTTACTTTCTTTGATCCTACACTATATCTTTATAAATCTTTTGAGAAAGTATTAAGTATCAATCACTCTCATATCACTTTGTAATTTCCTTCTGAGTTACACTTGGAAATATTCGGAAATTGATTGTAAGCTTGGTGAAGCTAAAGAATACACGGTTTGTAATCATCCTCGGTGTGAGGATCGATCTGTTTGAAAGTTAGTGAAATCTCACAAGGGTGTGAGGACTGGACGTAGCCATCTTTGGGTGAACCAGTATAAAATTGTGTGTGTGTCTCTCTTATTCTACTCCTACTCTTTTGCTCAACTTAGATCTAAAGATTTGAAAAATATCATCCTCGAGCTAGCCATCCTCAGCGAGAGGATAGTTTTTAAAACACTTAGATATTATTTTTAAACAGCAAATCCCTATTCAACCCCCCTTCTAGTGATATTTAGCTACATCAATGTACTTAACGGTACTTGATGAGTCGATGGATTGTGTACTAGGGAAACATGATGAATTTGGTACGAAGGAACACATCATTTATTATTTAAGGAAGAAGTTCACTAGTTGTGAAAGAAGATATTCATTGCTTGAACGAACATGTTGTGCATTAGGACAGGCTACTCGTCGATTATGACAATACATGTTATGCCATAAACCTGATCGGTGTCTAAAATGGATCCAATCATGTACATTTTTGAAAAGTCTGCTCTTACTAGAAGGATTGCTCGTTGGCAGATGTTGTTATTGAAATATGATTAGGTGTATGTCACATAAAAGGCTATCAAAGAAAGTGCATTGGCAGAATATTTGGCTCATAAACCTGTAGAAGATTATCAATCAATGCAGTTTGAATTCCCTAAAGAAGATATACTGACTTTATTTGAAGAAAAATAATTTTTGGATAAAGAAAAATGGACTTCGGTATTTAATGCACATTATGCCATGAAATTTGAGCCATTTTGATTTCTCTAGAGAACCAATTGACTCTTTTTACTACTAGACTGTGTTTTTACTGCACAAACAATATGGAAAAATATGAGGCATGTTCCATGGTCATTGAAAACAACCATTGAATCAAAAGTAAAAATGTTTGAGTTATATGGAGACTCAACCTTGGTCATTCATCAAATAAGAGGAAAATGGGAAACTCGAGATGCAAAATTGATTCCATATGATACGCATATTAAAAAGTTTACAGAAGATTTTAAGAAAGTTGTTTTCCATCATATTGCTAAAGAAGATAACCAATTTGCTGACATGTTGGCCAAATTGCCGTCAATGTTAAAAATAAGCAATGATCAAGATATGTTAGTCATTAAAATTAAAAAAAAAAAAATGAGACAAGCTAGTGTATTATCTAGCAATAGAAGGAGAGCATGATGGAAAACCATGGATTCATGATATCAAATCCCATGTTAGGAACAATGAATATCCCATGGGCATTTTAGAGAATGACTAAAGGGTTATAAGGAGGTTGTCAATGAATTTCTTCTTAAATGATAATGTGCTTTATAAGAGAAACTATGACATGGTGTTTCTCAGATGTGATGATAAAACTGAAGCAGATAAAGTCATTTGGGAGGTTCATGAAGGTTCTTTAGGAACAAATTCAAATGAGCATGCAATTGTTTTAATTACGTGAAGAAATATCATAAATGTCATGTCTATGCCGATAAAGCACATGTACCGCCGACCTCTTTGAATTTTTTGACATCACCATGGCTATTTTCAATATGGGGAATGGATGTTATTGGACTCATTAAGCCCAAGGCTTCAAATGGACACTGATTTATCCTAGTCACTATTGATTATTTCACAAAATGGGTTGAAGTTGCTTCTCATGCCAATGTGATGAGGACCGTTGTTGACAGATTCATCAAAAAAGAATTGATTTGTCGATATAGCTTGTCAAATAAGATTATCATCGATAACACTACCAATCTGAACAACAAAATGATGAAGGATTTGTGTAATAGTTTCAAAATTCAATACCATAATTCTTCACCATATTGTTTGAATATGAGTGGGGCTGTAGAGACAACAAATAAGAATATTAAAAAAATCATTCAAAATATGATAGAGACATATAAAGATTGACATGAAATACTTCCCTTTGCATTACATGACTATAGAACCTCTGTTCGCACCTCAACAGAGGAAACTCATTTCTCATTGGTATATGGAATGGAAACAGAACTTCCCATTTAAGTTGAAATTTCCTCGATTAGAGTCTTGATAGAAAGAAAAAAAAAAAACAAAACTAGAAGAGGCAAAGTGGACTCAATCACGATTTTACCAATTGAATCTCATAGAAGAATAAATGATGATAGCTTTGTTTCATTGTTAACTATCACAAAAAAGACGATAACTTTGTGTCTTCCTCGAGAGTTTTAAGAAGAGGACTTAATGTTAAAGAAAATATTGTCCATCCAAAAGAATTCTCGCAAAAAATGGATTCCGAACTACGAGGGATCATATGTTGTAAAAAAAGGTTTTCTCTGGAGGAGATCTAATACTCACAAAGATGGGTGGAGAGGAAGTTATGCTCCTAGTAAATTCAGATGCAGTCAAAAGATATTATACTTGAACAGAAAACAAATGGTTGAAAAATGGGTTCGCTAGGTTGAAAACCAGAAAATGTGACATAGGCAAAAATTAGACTATCCTAATGGACTGAAAACATGGAAGAGCATTACATAGCTATAAAACATTTGTTCACACCTCAATGGGGGAAACTCATTTCTCATTGGTGTATAGAATGAAAACATAACTTCTAAAAATATCGTGTTTAATCAATTTTCAATAAATATTAAATCTTCTAAAAATAATAATATTTTTTTATTAAATGTTAATTAGATAAGACATGTTTTTAATTTTTAAGTTGTTAGAACACAAGTTGTATAATTTAATAGTTCTAATACTCATTTTTATAAATAAACTTATCTAAAATTGACTTTTAACTTTGATTAATTAGATGAACATCATTTTCTTCTTTAAATTTTTAAGACACAAGTTGTACAATTTGGTGGTTTTAAAACTCTTTCTTTAATCAAAATAATAAAACCATTCTTAAACTGGTTAACTAAATCTGATATCCTTTTAGTCATTGTGTTGTTAAGACACAAGTTGTATAACCTAATAGTTTTAAAATTCGTATTTTAAAATAATTATTCAAATCAAACAAACTCATTCTCTTTCGTCAAAAGAACTATTTGTTTCAACAACAAACAAACTTTCGTTAAAAATAATCAACACATCCATATTTTTTACTCAAGAACTACGTAGCTTTGATTTCTCCATCGCACATAGAGATACTTATGAGCAAGATTGCACTCTTGTCAAACACAATAATAAAATTTTCTTTTTTTTCTTCTCTATTTTGGACATCCTTTTAATTTTAATATCACATTCATAAAAAAAAATTTATATTTGTATTTATTAATAAGAAGAAAGTTAATATTTTTCAAGTTAACATAAATTTAACACAATCAATTACATGTAATCATTTTTTAACGGATGTCGTAGGATGTTAGTACTTCTTGCACATAATTGACTCTCTAACTCTAAACTTGGTCTCAAAAACCATTATTTTTTATTTTTAAGAATTTCTTAATATTTTTACTATTTTAAATAAATTTTAGTGGCGACTTCAATAAATTTAAAAAACACTCAAATTTTAGGCTACAACAAGGAAAATATTCTAACCATAAAGAAAAAATGTTAAACTAAATGTCATGTAATCCTAATGATATTATTCTAAACTCATTTGATATAGAACTATTTTTAGATAAGTTATTGGTACACTTGATTTGATGGATCTTTCTAAGTTATGTGGTTAATTAAATTGTGTCCACTTGATTTGATGGATCTTTCTAAATTAGAGGGTGCTTTTTAGGATCATTTGTTATTTATAACACCATGTCTGTTATGCGGTTAATTAAATAGTAATTTGAATAACTTATTGTTATAATTAAAGGTGTTTGAGGTGCCAATTGAATCAGTTATGAGACAAAAAAGTCATCTAATTTAAATATTAAAATGCTTATATTTGGTTCGAATGATATTTAAAAAAAATTAATTCAATCCAAATTAATACATTTTAAATTAGATCGATTTTCAATTATCCATATTAAGATATATTGTTGATTGAATATTAT
>JBBPBR010000006.1:31690545-31753954 GCA_037974775.1 Cicer pinnatifidum
AAATTAATATTAACAAATAATAGATTAATACAATATCTAATACTAAAAAAAATAGATTTTAAAATTAATATATATATAATGTTTGCTTCAATTTTATAAATTGAATCTGATCCATGCAGTTTCCATAAAAAAAAAAAAATTCAAATACAAACAATAATATTCGAATGTGCAATTTTTTAGTTTTTAAATTGATTTACGATTTTTTATTTTTTTAAATCAATTTTGATGTATAGTTTAGTTACCTGTGTTCACATCCAAACCTAATATAATGTATGCGAGAACATGCTTCTTAATTGAGTGAATGATCAATAATATCAGATATGTAAGCTGCTATGTTTCTGCTGGATTTTTTAAGATTTATTTAATAGAAATATAAGTAAAACTCGAATACCCATTTGTGCTTGGGCATAGCCAATTGTCTTTTCCATTCCAAAACTTAACAGAGTAATAGAAATAGAAATATACCCTAATATGAAAAAACATTCCTACACTTCATGAAAAATATTTCAAGGTAATAGATCTTTTTTGTGTAAATCTCCAAATCACCCACTGCAGAAAACTGTTTACAATTAAAATTGTAGACCACAACCAATACATAAAAAAATGAAATGGTCATTGAAGACGAATTCCTCCCGTCATAGCAACATGAATATGTGACGATGGTTGTGACCATAAGAGACGTCCCTGGTGACTATGCACTACTAGTCATACCTATAGAAGCAATTAATTACTCAACCCAGAGATATTCTGTGTAGCATAAAGATAATCGAATATCTGACAGAAATGAAATAATAAATAAAATCGATTAAGAGGTAAATGAGACCTTTCACTTTTCTATATATGATACATATCCAATCATATGCAGCATCTGCTACATCTATGGTTATGCTGAATTAACTCGAACCAGAAATTCTGGTATGTGATGAGCCTAATATTGACCTGTGAAATAATCAACAAGCAGTTTTTCAAATCGACGACAACATATAGTAAGTATCAATGAGAAAAGGGAGAGGTGAAATTTATCATTACTGTACCTTGAAGATCATAATTTCCCAAAACCAGAAGGCACTTTTCTTCTCCTGCGACTTTCTATCTTTTCAGGGCTTGGGAATCCAGTCAACCCCTCATACTTCATTTCAAGGGCCTGTAATAATTTGACCAAGGCTTTCTATCAGTGTTCTTTATCTAAAATTGGATTCTGGTGTGGTCCATGTAAACAAGATATATCTTCATTTTAGGATTCGGAAGCAGAAGGAGGAGATTGAGAGTAGAGAAAGAAGAGAAGTAGGTGAGCATGTACATTGTTTTCTGTCAAATCCATAGGTAAGGCTATGATGGATCTTATGCCATTTTAATTATATTTTTACCTTTTAATTTATAAGGAAACAATTAAGTCAACACTACTTCCGAAGATACATTGAACTTGATTTACTTTATATACAATGAATCCATGCTACATGGAAAATGGAGCATAAATATGTTTTGATTTCCAGGATATAGCTTTTTCTATGCATAAATACACAGAAAAGTGGTGACATTAGTACAAATTAGAAAAGGAAAGTGCACGGCAAAATATAATTAATTTTCTCAAACATGGCGGATCCCTAAGCCTAGCTAACAAATTATTTGTTGAAATAAATGTTTAAATCGTCCTGATGTATTTCTCATTTCAAGAGGACATAACCAAGGGAAAGAATGACAAAAGAGGGTGTACTTTTTCTAACCTGTAACTGTCCACGAATACTATCAAGAACTTCGTCAGTCATTCTCTCAAAGAAAAGGATTCCCTGCAGATAAAACAATTATATATATATATAAGCACATAGATAACCAATGGATAGGGACATGAACATTAGTTTATAAGAGTATGGCCATGATGAAACTCAGGGCTTATCTATAAGTAAAAAAGCTAAAAAAGAAAGAGAGAAGGTTGAAAAATTAAGGGACACACTAACCCAATGATCCCTGAGTTTGTATGCATAGTAAACAGTGTAGGTTTATTGTAAATGTAGTGCCACTTGTAGTACAAGAACAGGGAGAAACTTATCTTTTTCTTGATGTGTGAGCATCATCACAATATGCCTTAAGTCGTATTTATATAAATAGTATAGATGATTGTGGGAATCAATCAGAATCATGCAATCCCCATATGATTCTAATTTGTATTTATTAGGGTAGAAAACCATGTGGATATTATTCTCTAGCCTCTGGTCAAATATAACCTGACAAGTTTACTGAGTATTAAACTAACTGTTTACAATTGAAGGTGTATTCAAGAGCACTTCTTCTCTCCTGACAGGTTTACTGAGTATTAAACTAACTGACTGACTCCTAGGGATTCTACTTATAGGCTTCATACATCCTCATTAATTCTCTCTTGACCATTGGGGTTATAATTTATATGTAGATGACACACCAAAGGTTCATAAAAAACAATTATCTTCTACAAGGAGAAATGCTTTATTTTTGCAAGTTGAAAAACATACCTGTAAATGATCAAATTCGTGTTGGAAAATCCGTGCTGGAAGGCCAGACAAGCTGACTGAAAACCGTTTTCCATTGATATCTCGTGCATCAATTTTCACAGATTCTGGTCGCTAAACCGCAATAATGAGACTTGTTTGAGTAGGGATGAAATAAACAAATTAAAAAACCATCTCCAGCATGGTCAGGAAATTTAGGACAAGAAATGTTTCTTTCAGTTGGGAAAAGTTTAAAATTCCAACAAAAGAAAAAAATTTGACTACATATACAGTAATAACTTTGGTATAAATAGCAAACTGAACAAAATGAAATAACATATTTGATCACAAACCAGTGCTATTTACAAAATACATCAAGAAGGAAAATAAAAGAGATATCGGCATTGAAGCTCATCATGACCAGAAAGGAACGCAAATAAATTACAGCAAATATTTAATGAACTACGAGACACACATTAAATGTTTATTTAGAAAAAGAAATAATTAATGCAGTTAAAAAATTAAAAGAAGTCTAATAATAAAAGACAAGGAAAATCTCAAAATAGTCTTATTTTATGGACAGTGGTAGTACTATATATATCTCCATTAAGAAGATGTAATATATATATATATAGGGGGCATATCAAATGACAGGAGTTTTACAATGAGAGGGTGAGTGTTAAATCTTGACCATACAATCAATACATGGATGGTCATGATTATCAGTTATTTAAGGTGGCACATGATCAATTAAAAAAGCTACATGACTTTTTCTTCTAATCATGGCCATCCATGTATAGTTATGTGGTCAAGATTTAACTCTCTCACACTCTCATTCTAAAACTCCTCTCATTTAATATGCTCCCTATATATATATATATATCTAAATATTTTCTTTTGGTACTAAATATATAAGTCATTATTTTTTACAAAAAATAATATCTAACATTTACTAAAATAATAATACATTATTTTTATTTTGTTTGTTTATTTTTATAAGAAATTGCAAGTGTGCAACTAAAAGACTATACAGAATAAGAAAATCATGTTATAAGTTGCTCAATTAAATTCATATGTAACAACACAGTGCAACTAAAGGACTATACAAAATAAGAAAATCATGTTATAAGTAGTTCAATTAAATTTATATGTAACAACACAGTGCAATCCCTTTGTTGATAGCTCGTATTCATCTTCTTATACACTTTGTTTCTTCACTTCTTCACAGTGCCATCTTCGTCTAACTGCAGGAACTTGCCAGAAAGAGCAAAAAAAGTTGTCCTGCAAGATGGCCAGCAGCCTGCGGCAGTGACAGAGGGAGGCTGGGTTTTCAGTTTTTACTGGTAAAAGCCCCTATAAAGTTCTATTTTATGGATTTCGCCGTTAAAAATGCACCGCGCTTCAGTTGTGCCACAAAACACGCGACATACAGCCGTGACGGCTGCTATCCGCTTCCCTTCAATTATACTCCTCATGTTCTGCCCTCACTTCTTTAGCTTCCTTAATAACCACCTCACCATTCTTACCCACCAATTAAAAGGTGCCACCTGTCCATTTTGTCAGAATTTTACCCCGTCCCTACTAAATGCTTCCCTCTATACTCACTGCAATTTGTCGCATGCCTATCAAATATCTAGTAAACTTAGAGGTAAGGATCTGCTATAAAGGTTGAAAAATACTTCAATGTTTTAGTTACACCTTACTTTAAAATCTAAATTAAGCATAACCTAAGCACTAACAACTAAGCTTGATTTGCATTATCAGGGAATTAAAATATGAATTTGCATGCACCAAATGATCATGGATAGCAAAAGGAGAGACCAAGATTTTCAAGGTTCAAAAGTGGATATCTCCATAAACAAGGCAAAAAGGAAAGCTAGATTCAAAATAGTGCAGTAAAAGAAAAGGGTTTCATATTCATACCTTTACATCAGCATGAATGCCTGGGAAAGATAGACAACCCTCATTAAAGAGTGTCCGGTTCATCGAGTATTTACTAACTCTTGGGTTTATAAGAACAATTTCTTCTCCTTCACCACGTTCACCTACTGGATTGAAAACCATAAGTTGAACATTAACTCCTACTTGGGGTGCTGAGAGACCAATACCATCAGTTCTGTAGAAAAAGGAAGTCAAATGATAATGTAACATTCAATAAATTGCAAGGACTCATTAGAAAATACCCAAGGTAGGTATTACTGTTAGTTTCATTCTAAATGTTGTAAAACAATACAAGGTATTGATTTCTCTGAAATATCCCTCAATGCTTTTTGAATTACGCTATTGATAATATTGATATTTACATCAGCCTGGCTTACATAATTCAAAATGTATTTCAAGTGTTGTTCCAAATCAAATTCTTTTCTGTTATATTAGTATAATAGGCTTTCACAATGGTAGTTTTGTCATTTGAATATATATATGTTATGATGAGGAGTGTAACAAATAAACGACAAGATAAAATAATGTTATCATGTGTCCATCAAACATATGACTAGGAACGGATCAAGTGAGTACTGAGGATGTGCAGGTGCACACCCTAAACTTTGTAAAATTGCACCAATACCTAAACTTTTTGTTTTAGCCACATTGAATTATTTACTTTGCACTAGACCAAAAGTATTTGCACCTTGAACCCTCTACTCTCACCTTATATAGAGACGTGCAGCCCATAAATTTCGCGGCCCAGTTTTCAGTATTAATTAAGGCAAAAAGACGGAACATATGGATCGAACACATGTTCTTCAGCTAGGCTGACAGGAATATACCACTATGCCATTATGAAGGTTGTTAATTTCTATCGCAAATTTAACATATATTCAATAAATTATATTCACCTAAAAAAACAACAATTTTTATTTATAATAACAACAATCTTTTTAATAACATACAGCCTCGTTTACTTTATAAAATCATTTTCTATTTCCATTTCCTAAAATATGTGTTAATATTACTTGCTAATAAGGATGTGCGAATATCTTAAAGTGAATAATTGTCTGTATTTATGCAAACAATGAAAATCCCAAAAATATGTTTTTATTATTTTTAAAAACGGATCATCATTAACTAGTATTTCATCTTCTCTCAATCATGGTTCACTTCAAGAGTTTTTCATCAAGGAAAAATGAATACATATTTCAAAAACGGAAACACAAATATTTTCACAAAGTAACCAAGTATGTTTTTCTCCAGTCATTTTTTCATTATCTTATTTTCTTTTGTTCCTTCTAATTTTTTTCTTCCGTTTCTCAAGAGTAAAGACTATGTGTAGAATCACTATGTATCTATTTATATTTATATTTTATTTATATAATATAATAATTATTAATGAAGTTAAAAAGCCTGCACCCCCTGACCTGGGGTCTTAGATCTACCACTGCATATGATAAGATAAAACTTATACCATCACTATCATATTCTATCACTATCCAACTTTATATCATATCTTGTTTCTATCTTATCCTACGTATCAAACGGGCACTTACTGTTTTTGCAAGACCACAAGGTGAACCAACACACTTTGGGACTACTCTGCAGAGTGAGTATAGCTTTTACATTTTCTCCTAAACTATGCTTTGCATTCCCCACACTATTTCATTCTACCAAGTAAATAAGGCAGCCATTGCCTAATATCCAAGAACTATAACAAAAACCAACGCAGTGTATTATCATTATCAGCTCACGCTATTGTATCAGGGACATTAGACAAAAGTCCCAAAATAAAGTATGCAATGTTCTGATTTCAAATATGGCTTTCAAATAAGCAACTTGTTTCTTCATTATTAAATAAGCGTAAATGTATACGCTAATTTAATAATTGTAACGAAAATATGGTTAAATTGTCTTCATATAGGGAGTTTGGATTGACTTATTTGAGTTTATCTACTAGCATAAGAACCTGTGATGTTATTTGAGAGAGTTTATGGCAACAACAATTGGCATGTCCAAAAGCTGTTTTCAGCTTATTTCATAAGCTCTACATGATAGCTTATAACAATAAGTTACAGCTTATATGAAAACAATTTGATTATTTGACTTTATTTTATCTTTTGTTATAGAAATAGTTTATTTTATACATAAACACCTATATGATAAACGTTCATGATATAAGCACTTAAATAAGTTGTTCATTCAAACAGAGCCACAAGCTATACGCTAGGTATTTTCATAAACTATAGCAAATACTCTAACAAATGCTTAGGTAAATAGGTAGATAAGTCCAAATAAATTATTAATAAGACAATTCAAACGCAACCTAAGTGAGTATTTGCATTACCTAATTCAATGCTTAAAATACCATAAAATTAAAACCTTCCTGAGAGTGAAAGAGAGCCTAAGTGTGTATTTGTAATACCTAATTCACTGCTTAAAAATATCATACAATTGAAATCTTCTGTGGAGTGAAAGAGAGAGGAGAAAATCGAATTTTCCATAATTTCTTAAGTAGAGCTTATTAATGATTAAATGAAAATATTGTATTGTATTGAACAAAGAGAGACAAACTAAAGGGGATATAAAGTTAGTTTGGAGGCTGGGGTGGAAGAGTTGGAGGTTGGAGTGGGGATCGAACTCAGGACCAGGACCTCGGTCACCTTATCACTCCACTTCCTAACTCTCACCCCAGCTAACAAGTCAACCTTATATAGTGTATAATACTAATAATACTTAATTAGAAATTCCGAAAAAAGAGAGACAAACTAAGAGACAATGAAAAACAACACTTGAAATGGAGAAAAACTCACTTGTACATTACGTCGAACATTTCATGGACAAGTTTGTTCAGATTATCATCAAATGTTGCTATGCGTTTATTCTTTGTCCTTAATTTCGGATGTGGATATTCCACGATTTTCAGTGGCGCATCAAATTCAAAATCACCAGCTTCAAAAAAAGAAAGAGAGATTAAGGGTTTGAAGTTTGTGCAAAAAAGATAGAGAAATGTGAATAACATACGAGAGGCGAGTTCGTGTTGTGCGGCTGAAAAAGCGGCCTTGGTACGGTTGGTGGAAGAGAGAGCCAGGTGGAATGAGGTGGAATGACGGAAGCAGCGGGTTGGAATGGCGGTAGGTGCAGAACCGCGAAGATGAAGAAGAAGAGGGTGCCTTGGGAGGAGTGAAGCCATGGCCACAGAGTGAGATATTTTTTGAAGCAACAGCTTTCCTTTCAATTAAAAATTAAACTCGGGTTTTATTCTCTCGATGGTGTCTCGGGTTCCATTTGGTTGATGGAAAAAATATGTGTCTAGAGTAAATTTTGTGCGCCAACCAATTCACACATTTGTTTTTAGATTTAATTCAATAAATATGTTTTTAATATATGGAAATATATCATTTTATGTTGGATTAAGTTTTTGTGAAATAGATTATTTTCCTTTGTCTCTTAATTCTACTAATATAACTTTGATCCCAAAGAGGGATATGAAAAAAAAAATTATGAAAGATTGGAGGTTTATTATCTTGTGCAATATAACTTATAAATGGCAAAGAAATCACTAATCAACAGAAATAGAACTATCAAAAGAATCATAATTATCATCAGTTCCAAAATTATCAGAGGAACCCGATACACCAGTAGAAAAAGAAGTGTCAGATTAACAATCAGAATCAAGAGACATCTTTGAACATTTACATAAAATTCGTCAAGACTAAAAACTTGGATGACAATTCAAATCCTTTCATCCAGACTCTATAATAAGAGAATATGCAAATTCAAAATCCGAAAACTAGAAAAGAAGAAATAAGAGGGTTTTCAGAGTGAAATTAAAACTGTTGACATATAAGCTATATCGTTTTTAAAATTTATATATTGTTTGATATTATGTTTACTGTGATAACAAGAAGCTTGATCTTAAAAATCAAAGCTAAATAAGTATTTTGCAGGTTCTCAAAAATTTAGAGGAACTAGCTTGATGTTAAAAAGTCAAAGTAAGTTGAGGATGCTGCAAGTTTATTGGAACTAGATGAAGCAGACAAACCAGAAGAATCTAAAAAATCAGAGGATACAAGCTAATCAAAAGAAGATAACAAATCTTCAGATGATGAATCTAACTAAGTCAGAAATAGTAAAGATAAGTCAAAAGGAAGATCTGGATGGAAATGAAGCATTAGAAGGTGATAGATGGATTCTTGTAATGGAAGAAGGGTTAAAGGAATTTAAGATGAATGGTGTTTGGGATCTAGTACCTAGACCAAAGAAGAATATTATTTGAACCAAGTGGGTTTTCAGAAACAAACTAAATGAAAAGGGTGAAGTGGTCAGAAACAAGGCAAGACTTGTGGCATAGGGCTACAGTCAACAAGAGGGCATTGATTTCACTTAGATATTTTCTCTAGTAGCCATGTTAGAAGCTATTTGTATCTTACTTTTTTTTGCTGCAAATAATAATATTACATTATTTTAAATGGATGTTAAAAGTGGTTTTCTTAATGGTTATATAAGTGAAGAAGTCTATGTTAAACAACCGACAAGTTTTGAAAGTTTTGAATTTTGAAATCATGTTTTTAAACTTAGGAAACCTCTGTATGTTCTAAAACAAGCACATAGAGCATAATATGATAGACTTAGTAACTTCTTACTTAAAAATAACTTTGAAAGAGGACAAGTAGATAATACATTTTTTAGAAAATCAATAGGAGATGACATTTTTATGATTCAAACTTATGTTGATGACAATATTTTTGGATCTACTAATGGCACTCTTTGCCAAGAATTTTCTATATTGATGCAACTTGAATTTCAAATGAGTATGATGGGAGAACTTAAGTTCATCTTAGGGATACATATTCAGCAAAGTCAGAAAGGTATATACATTCATCAAACTAAATATACAGAAGAGCTTCTTAGGAAGTTTAAGATGAGTGATTGCAAACCTATGGCTACACCAATGCACCTTACTTGTTCACTTGAAAAAGATGATTCAGGAAAAAAGTTGACAAAAAAAAAACATATGATGGAATGATAGGATCCCTACTTTACCTTACCGCTTCCAGACCTGACATCATGTTTAGTGTATGTGTATGTGCAAGATTTCAAGATGACCTTAGGGAATCACATTTAACTGTTGTTAAGAGAATCCTTAGATACCTAAAAGGCCCTACCAAACTTACCATGTTCTACAAGAAATCTCGTAAGTACAAACTAAGTTCATACTATGATTTTGATCATGCTGGAGATAAACTTGAGAGAAAGAACGCAAGTGGCAACTCGACCTTTCTAGGTGAAAACTTAATATCTTGGTCAAGTAAGAGACAAAACATCATTACAATGTAAACATCAAAGGTTGAGTACATTTCAGCAACTGGCTACAATTGTCAACTACTTTGGATGAAGCATCAACTTGAAGACTACTAAATCCTAGAGTCCAACATTCTCATCTATTGTGATAACACTTCTACCATTTGTCTAACCAAAAACCCTATCTTACATTCAAGAGCTAAACACAGAGAGATCAAACAACACTTCATCACGGACTTTGTTCAAAAAAGTAGTACTAAACATTAAGTTTGTAGACAATTAACACCAACGATCTAACATATTCACCAAACCTCTACCTGAAGAAAAACCAAAATGTTTTTGGAAAGGGAGACGTAATGATGAGGACGTTGGAAAGTGGAGAGTGAGATAAGGTGTGATATATACTTTAGGATACATGGGTTAATTTAAAGGTACGAGACAAACACTAGAGGAAGGTGAAAAGTTGTGGTTGAAAGAATGGAAATAATAATTTTTAAAGAGAAAAGGAAGGAGAGACAAATAGAAGATAGGAAGAGAAATTTTTAAAAATAGAGGTGAAGAGAAGAATACACAGGAAGAAACAGAACAAAAAAAAAATAATCAATTCATAACTCACATTACACTTGTAACACATACAAATTACATTACAATTTCAATACTAGTTATAAAAGCGCCAACAGAAATTAGAGTCCTAAGGTCTTTCTAGGGTTTTCTAGACCAAATCCATTAATTTATATTACATATCAGGTTTGAATCACCAATTCCTAATACATATACAAACTAAGTTCCTTTATTTAACATCTTTAGTGGAATCCATCATTCTTTGAACTTTCATCTTATTTAGTGGTGACGAAGTCTTTCATATTCAACAACCAACCTTCTGACTTGTCGAACGTAACCAAAGAAATTGAGATAATACAATTTTCCATTTTCTCTAATCATTTTGACTTGTCTGATGAGACTTTCTCTAAATTTAGAGTTTGAGATATAATTCTCTAAAGATAGATGTTTGATAAAATTCTAGGTGCTCCAACCTTTCTTCGTTATTACTTTTAGATTTTCATCCAATCTAGAGAATTCAAACAAAATGGGGCACAAACACTTCAATGCTTTTTTCTTACTTTTTCCTTGTATTCTAGGTACTTGATGAGAGAAGGAGACATTGATACCCATAGGTTGCACAGGTGAACCTTTAAGTGGATTTTTTTGAACCTTCTTGTATAATCCCTCTTGTTGGTTGTAGTTCACAAATGTAACAAATTTAGGATTTCTAAACATTTCACCATTTAAGTTGAGCAATTCATGTTTTAACAAAAATTCTAAAGTTTTTTCAGATAGTAGAGTGTAAGAAGGGGATCATTTTGGAAGATTGAGACTTAATAAGGAAAAAGATATAGATTTTTTTTTCCTAAAGGGTTTCAGGCAAGGAAATATTAGAAAAAAATTTGGGAGAGAAAGTCTTCTTCCAAAAGGATGTTTTTGACAAACACAAGAGGGGAGAGAGGTTTAAATAGGAAAAGAGGAGGAATTAGAAATATAGATTTTAATGAGAACGACCAATGTATAAAAAAAATAAAAAAAACGATAAGAACAAGGCTAGGGCAACACAAACCAAGACTAAAAGTGACAACACAGACTCACGATAGGATATATAGGAAAGCACCTGCACACAAAATGAAAATATATAAGGTAGGACAAACAAGTGCATAGAAAATAATGAGATAAATTACAAGGTACTTGACGAAGATAGACGAGGGTAATTTAGCAGTTGTTCTTTTACATGTCTTACCAGAGTTGGCTGGAGTTTTCTATCAGATGATCTTCTAACTAGAAGCAAAGTTGTCTTGGTTGTGATCTTCCTTTGGAATCAACATATCCAATCATTTATTCTAGTGTTTTTTTTCCCATCAAATGTTGAGTCAAGTATTTCATACACCAAAGGCTTCAAACCTTGTGCTTGATCAAGTAGATGGAAGGCTTCAAACCTTGTAGCCAGAGGATTGTCAAAATGGATTGCAGTACATGCTTCTTTGAGGATAATATGGTTTCATAATTATTTCGAGTGCATCATCTTTGTTCTAATGAGGATCCTTGATTTGTTACGATTCAACCTTCCAAAAAAAAAAAACTGTTGTATTAAAGGCTGCATTACTTGTCATTTCTTCTAAAGGATTATTTGCATGTTTGAACTTACATTTAGATCATAGAAGTTTTAGAAAAGCTTCTCCTAGTTAGATTCATTGTTAAAATTCATTATAACACTTCCATTATCTTGCACTAACAATTCTGTTGTATCCATTAATACTTCTTCCTATTAGAGAATAAATATTCGTATTAGTAGAAATACTCATTAACTCAGTATGCCTTAAAGAAGCATTCGATTTTTGTCCATTTTGTCATGGAATAGTTAAAAATAAACAACTAGATAACAAAATGGAAGGAATGAATTTTTTAAGATTATATAAAGATAAATTTTAAAAGAGGAAATACATAGAGTATTAATTTGTTTTCCAAAAGAAGAGTTGATCACACAAAGAAGCATTTTCTTAGATAATTAGTCTTAGAAAGTATCTCTCATATAGATACAATTTGAGATGATTACTCTGTCTCAAGTGACATAAAAAATAATCCTCATTCATGTCTACTCTTATCTTTGAGCATTAACTTGTATTAATATTGAGATTTTTTTTTAATACCAAAAACCTTTTCCTAAAACTGGTAATTTTTTTTTTTAAAAAAAGAGATAAAATTTACATTTGAGAAAATAAATGTTCTACAAAAACGTTTTATCTAATTTTTTAGAAAACAATAATAGTCATATTGACTAGATTCTATCAAATCAAGTTTTGAAAGAGATAAACACATTTAAAAAAGGATTTAAAAAGCATAAACTATTTTAGACCATTTTCCTAGTAATTCTAGGAAATAAGGATCTATGTTTTTTCCGTTTCTCATATTTGCTTATATTCTCTTACAAAATTGTTATTTATCAAAACATTCAACTGATAGAGTAAAGGTGAGTCATAAATAACTAAGATGGGAGAATTGTTGTTACATCTAGTCCTCTCCTTGTAGAGAGATTTTGCCTCATTATAGTCGATGACTTAATTCACTATTTTTTAGAATCAAGTTGGTTTTATACTTAGAGTTTTGATGTTAACAAAATTATTTTATGAGAAAAATATGTTTTACTTCACCAAGTATGAAAAAATATTCATGTTTATGAAGAAAATCTAAAACAAGATCTGATTCATATTTATGATTAAAGAAAAACTTTGACCAAATTGAAAAGAATATATGGTCAAATGTTTTTTAAGAAAATCTTAAATAAGATTTGGTTTTGATTTATGTTTAAAGAAAATCTTTGACCAAGATGAAAAAAATATATGGTCAAGATTTGAAGAAAATTTGATCAAGATTTATCACACGAAGATGTAAATTATTTACAAGAAGATTTGATCAACATTCATCTACAAAAAAATATGAATAGTAGCAATCTAAAAAATTTACAAACTCAGTTTGAACAAAATACAAACATAATCAATCTAAAGAATTTTTAAACTCAATATAAACAAAATACATTTAAAATTAATATGAAGAATTTACAAATTCAATTAGAACAAAATACGAACAAATCAATCTATAAGAACTGCTCAAATTGGATTTAGAATAAGGAGTTCTCTAAAGAACATATTATCAAAAAACATCTTGTTCAAAATTATGTTGGACAAATTTTTTTAGAGTGCGATAGTCATTTTTATAATTAGAAGCAACTACTAAAGTTTCAAACCTTTGTATTCAAACTGAATAATGGTGTTAGTGTGCCTTCAACAAACTTGGGTTGTTAGATTGTGTAGAGAAGACTTGGCTAGTGTAGTTAAGGTGTGTGTCTTCCTCAACAGTTTGGGGTTGCCTGACAGTTTGAGAAGACTGGCTTGGTAGGTCAAGTGCTTTGTATCTCAAGTTGTTGAATTAGTGGATTAAATCCTTCTAAGTGAATGGAGTAGATGTAACAAAATTAGTAGTAAACCAAGATAAATTACTTGTGTCACTTTATTTATGCACTCCTTAGTTTTGTTATTGATTCTTCTCCAAGTAAATTATCATGTCTGGACTAGTTTAATCAAATAATGAAAAAGGTATCAACTTAGTCAAACACAATTCAACCCTCCTTCTCGTGTTTTCACTTTCACTATTTCCATAAATAGTCTTACAAGTATTCTTTACTCTGCGTGTTCAGGCTTTGAGTATTTTTCTCTAGCCTCTCTAGGTTGTTGTTCCAAGAACCTTGTTCAACATACTAATATCATGTCGTTGAGGATCATTGTACCTTTTCAAGTACTTCTTAAGGATGATAAGGTTGTTTCCACTATTGAGTTGACTTATATAAATTCTAGTTTATGTCTTATTTGACACAAAGCTTATTTTTAGGATTCTAACTCTCATTGAGAGGATGTTACAGATAAATCCTATATTAGTACAAGTGTGTGAAAACACTTTGACTAATTTATATAAACTCTAATAATTCTCTATGAGAGGATAATTCATTTATTCTTTTGGTTTGATGTGCTCTTGGCTGTTACATATTTTCTTCCTAACACATAGCCTTTTTCATTTTCTTTCATACATTCGCTCTCACTCTTTCACGATAAAGGTTTGAGTGAGTTCTTCTTAAGTACATAGAAGAGATTTATATTCAAAATGTAATCATTGGAGATCTTCGATCACCTATTAAGGTATATCAATAAGACAGGGAACTATTCTATGTATATTGGCATATCGGACAAGAAATTAAAGGGTACTATGATTAAGTCAAATATTAAAGACTTTTATGCACATAGTAGATTTTGAATGTTCATTAGAGGAAATGAAGTTGCTTTGTCTTCTTTGGACGTTTACTTTTTCATAATGTTGTCTTTTTTCAGAGGATACATAATAATCCAAAGTCAAACATTCTGTTGCTTGATGTGTTTATCAGAGGCAAAGGAACATATTCCATTTTAAGTACATCAACGACAATTTAACTATGATATTTATTTGCATTTCCAGAGGCAATTGAGTACAACGTCACTTGCATCCTAGAGTCAACCGAAACTTGTGACAACAACGTAGGTTGTATAGGCAAATTGAAGTCTTGGTTTCCTTTGCCTTCATCTAGTCATAAGAAGATATAACTTATATTGCGAGGCAGTCTTTGTTGTGCTTGTTTTTGTAGTGTTTCTTTTGCTCTATTATATCTTGCTCCATTAGTAGATCTCTAAAATACTTATAATATAAGCTACTTAAGAATATATAGTTGTTAATGTAACTCTTGCCTTTAATATGCACCTTTAACATATATTGTTAGGGGATAATGGTTCTCTATTTGTTTGTTTTTGTTTTCATCAAAATATCAACAAAAGGATTGTATCTAAAAACACTTTTGAACTAACATTAGACTTTTGAGCTTCCTTTCACACAACTTCACAAAAAAAATATTTGAGAATTAAGTCCCAAGATTCCTTGGTAATGTTTACCATGGTAACGAACAATCTTGTGAGATTGTAGGAAAAAAGTGAAATGAAGATTACATACAACAGGTCTGTTTGGGAATTGATAAATTTTATACATACTCCCGACCCAACAAAGAACTTAATCTCGATGGGCCACAATGGTGATTGGATGATTTCAAATGGTGCAATGACGATTGCTCGTGCAAACAAAGTGGCGTTCTTTACAAGACAATGTGAACATGGCTTTTCATTGCAATTGCAGAAAATGAAAATCCCAATCTATGGCCCCGAAGACTAGGCCATATGAGGGAGAAAGGGTATAAAGTCGTCAATCAAATAGGAAACTTCAAAACCTTCGGTCAATAGAAATTGACATTTGTAAAGAATAAATACACTCTTATGTTTGGGATCCAACAACTATTTCATTTGTTCGGAAGTACTACTTTGTGACTTTCATTGAGGATCACTCCAAGAAGGTATAAATATACTTTATGAAAAAAAAAAAAATTTATGGTAGAAGTTTTCAAGAGGTGGAAAGCTATGGTAGAAAATGAGACAGAATTGAAGATCAAAAAGCTCAAAACTAACAATGATGGCGAATATGAAGACACCAAATTCCAGAAGTTTTTCCTTGAGCACAAGATCAGAAAGTAGAGAATCATGTTAGGTACGCCTCAACACATAATGCAATTGATCGTATGAATCAAACATTGACTGAAAGAGCCATTTACTTGTGTATGCAGTCAAGTTTGCCAAATAAATTCTGAGCAGAAGTAGTCAACACGACATCTTACTTGATTAACTGAGGTCCATTGGTTCCATTAGAGAATAGAATACCATAAGAGGTATGGGGCGACAAAAAGGTAAAATTCTCACATCTTAGAGTTTTCAGTTATGTAGTATAAGTGTATATTAGTGATCAAGGTTGGAATAAATTTGATCCCAAATCCTACTAATGCATATTCATTAGTTATGGTGAGGATGAGTTTGGTTACTACCCTTGTGATGATTAAAACAAAAAGATGATCAACAATAGAGATATGATCTACAATGAAAGAGTGATATATAAGAATATACATAACACAACCACAAGTGATATAGCACTTAATAGGTCTGTATATGCAAAGATAGTGATGGTCCTACAGTTGAATGTCCTCAATTAGCTCAATCAATTGTATTGAATGACACACAAAAATATGATGTACCAAAGCATTATATATACTCTAGTTCCTTCATTGAAAAGGTCTTCTCGAGCTCATGGGCCTAACATAAGGTACATGGAATACACGTTGTTGACCTATGGTGTAGAGCTTGGAGACTAAGTAGAAACTAGTTGTCAATGGTTTCAAAAAGTTACAGAGTCCTACTAGTGGTCAATGTGTTTCTACAAAAGGAAGGAGTCAACTACACCGATATTTTTGTTCTAGTTGTGAAGCTCAATAGTATTAGATGTGTGTTAATTATTGTTGGTAGTAAAGAGCTCTTTCTTAAGTAATTAGGTATGAAGATTGTGTTTCTTTATGGAGACTTAGATGGGGATATGTACATGTAGCAACCTGAAGGGTTTTCGGAAAAAGGAAGTGAGAGTAAGGTGTGAAAACTACAAAAGAGCTAGGATGGATTGAAACAAGCTCTAAGATAGTGGGTACACGTAAAGGTGCAAACACGAGACAAATGTGGGTTGAATTGTGTTGGATAAAATTGATAAGTTTTTGTGAATTTGTTAAAGGTTGGTGAGTTTTTATGAATTACTTGGATAAGAAGCTATCGGATTTAGAGGTAGCAAACAATGAAAACATTAATAATTTGACACAAATTTATCCTAGTTCACCACTAACTTGTCTACATCAAGTCACCTCATTCAAAAGGCTTTAATCCACTCATTCAATTACCTTGAATACAAAGCGCTTGACCTAATAGCGTTTTAGCAACTGTACGTAATCGTTGCAAATAATAATAAAACGGTATTATCGAGTGTCGAACTCAAGGATTGCGTTTTACTATTGAATTATATTTAATTACTAAAATTGAACAAAAGGTTCCGAAGTTGATTGAAATAATATTTGAAATTAACAACAATAATAAAATTGATCCACAAACGGACGGACAGACTAAAAGGACGAATCAGTCCCTTGAAGATCTGTCGAGGGCATGTGTTTTAGATGATAGAGGAAGTTGGGATGATGTACTTCCGTTGATTGAGTTCACCTACAACAATAGTTTCCACGCAAGTATTGGAATGGCACCATATGTGGCTTTATATGGACGCAAGTGTCAAACGCCCTTGTGTTGGTATAAGGACGGTGAAAATATGATTGTTGGACCAGAGATGGTGCAACAGACTACAACTAAGGTAAGAAAGATGAAGACTTCACAGGATCGTCAGAAGAGTTATGCGGACAAGCGTCACAGACTTTTAGAATTCAAACAGGGTGACCATGTATTTCTGAGAGTCACACCTACTACTGGAGTTGGTAGAGCATTGAGATCGAAGAAGTTGACTCCGAAATTCATTGGACCATACCAAATTTCTGCAAGAATTTGGCTCGTTGCTTATCGGATTGCATTGCCTCCGATACTGTCCAATATCCATGATGTGTTTCATGTGTCGCAATTGAGGAAATATCTTGCAGATCCATCTCATGTGATCGAAGGATGTACAGAAAGATTAAGCGACAGAAAGATTAAGCGATTGAGGACCAAGCGATTGATATCTTGAGAATTGATGACAGAAAGATTAAGCGATTGAGGACCAAGGATGTTTCGCTGGTCAAAGTGATTTGGAACCCAATTACTGGAGACGCGACCTGGGAACTGGAGAGCAAGACGAGAGAACAACACCCAGAGTTATTTATCGACGCATAGTTTCGAGGACGAAACTAATTTTAGGGGGGTAGTAATATAAGACCCGTAATTTTAAATTATACCTTATGTATTTTAATGGATTTTGGTATTGAACTCAGGGGCTTTTTAGCCAAGTTATTAATATTTTGGAGTTTATATGACCAAAAAGATATTTTGATGCCTGATTAGAATTACTCGTCGATAAATAAATTAAATTAACTGCGGCGAATCTTTTACGATGAATTAATGCGTTATGGGTAAACTGGTAAATTTAATAAATATCTAGATTTGGAGATATTTGTTAAAAATAGTTAATAGGTATATATGGAAAAGGAAAGGAAGGAATTGAAAAGGAAAAGAA
This sequence comes from Cicer pinnatifidum, assembly GCA_037974775.1. Lineage (NCBI taxonomy): Eukaryota > Viridiplantae > Streptophyta > Magnoliopsida > Fabales > Fabaceae > Cicer > Cicer pinnatifidum. The sequence goes on from JBBPBR010000006.1 coordinate 31,708,938, forward strand.
AAAGAAAGGAAAGAAAAAGAAAGGAAAGAAAAAGGAAGAAAGGAAAAACAAAGGAGAGAAAACGGAAAAATATCTTCTTCCTCCCCTGCCTCGCGTGTGTTCCATTTCCTCCCTCCTCCATCTTCTTCCATTTTCATAGTTTTTGCTACCTTTGAGTTCGAAATTGATAGTGGGTGATAGGACAAGGATTTCTCAACTTCACTTTTCCCCTTTGATTCGAAAACGAAGAAAAACGGTATTAGGGATTCAAACACAATCCTCTCCGTTTCATCTACATCAAAGCGTCGTTTCAAGAAGTGATAGAAGGGAAGGTTGCTCACCTCCGTGCTACGGTGCTAGTGGACCAATTTCAAAAGCGGCGTTGCGAGCGGAAAATTTACCGGATTTACTCACGGTGCCGTAATCGCACGTTAGAGCTAACGTTAAGGTAAGGGCTCCATCCAAACTTTTAGTTTGCATTTAGGGACTTATCTGTGATTGTGTGGAAAAGGATTTTGTTAGGGTTAAAGTGTTGATTTGGGGAAAAATGTATCCCAGGCTTTAGGGGTAAAATCTTAGAGTTAGGTTTTGATTATATTGATGAATGCTTCATGAAAAATGAATTTACCTCATGTATGTATGATTTTGAATATATGAAATTGATTGTGTTGATTTGTGTCGTCGTATTCGACGTATTCATGATTGTTAATTATGGAATTTGATGTGTTTTGGTGTGAATTATGAATTGAATGTGAAAGTATGTTTGAGTTTGTTTTGTGTGGAATTTGAAAACCATTAAGTTAAACGAGTATTAAGAATGGAGAATCTCTTAATGTCTTGTTTACTTAACGTGTGTTTGTGAAAAATCGTTTAAGTTAAATGAGAATTAAGAATGGGGAATCTCTTAATGTCTCGTTAAATTAATATTTGTTTGAAAATCGTTTAAGTTAAATAAGTGTTAAGAATGGGGAATCTCTTAATGACTTATTTACTTAACGTTATTTTGAAAATTGGTTAAGTCAACTGGGCGTTAAGAATGGGGAATCTCTTAATGTCTCGGTTACTTAATGTTTGTTTTGGAAAATCGTTTAAGTTAAATGAGAATTAAGAATGGGGAATCTCTTAATGTCTCGTTTACTTAATATTTATTTTGAAAATCGTTTAAGTTAAATAAGTATTAAGAATGGGGAATCTCTTAATGACTTATTTACTTAATGTTATTTTGAAAATCGGTTAAGTTAACTGAGCGTTAAGAATGGGGAATCTCTTAATGTCTTGGTTACTTAATGTTTGTTTTGGAAAATCGTTTAAGTTAAATGAGAACTAAGAATAGGGAATCTCTTAATGTCTCGTTTACTTAATATTTGTTTTGAAAATCGTTTAAGTTAACTGGGCGTTAAGAATGGGGAATCTCTTAATGTCTTGGTTACTTAATGTTGTTTTGAAAATCGCTTAAGTTAACTGGGCGTTGAGAAAGGGGAATCTCTTAATGTGTTGGTTACTTAAAGTTTGTTTTTGGAAAATTGTTTAAGATTGAATAAGAATTAAGAATGGGGAATCTCTTAATGTCTTGTTTACTTAATGTTCGTTTTAGTAAACTGTGCAGACCCGTGATAGGTGGCACCTTGGTAAACGGTACGGGCCCGTGATAGGCAGTACATTTATGGTTTACGATTGTTGGTAAGTTGTGCAGACCCGGGATAGGTAGCACCTTGGTAAACGGTTCGGGCCCGTGATAGGCAGTACGTTTATGACTTACGTTTCTTGGTGAATTGTGTTTGTCCGTGAGAGACTGCACAGGGGTTTGTCCGTGAGAGACTACGCCCTGGTAAATTGTGTTTGTCCGTGAGAGACTGCACAGGGGTTCGTCCGTGAGAGACTACGCCCTGGTAAATTGTGTTTGTCCGTGAGAGACTGCACAGGGGTTTGTCCGTGAGATACTACGCCCTGGTGAATTGTGTTTGTCCGTGAGAGACTGCACAGGTGTTTGTCCGTGAGAGACTACACGCTGTTAAATTGTGAATTGTTGGTTCATTTTGTCTGTGTAGTGATTGTGTTATAAGTGTTAAGTGTTATGTTTTGGAATTTGGTGATAGCATGTTTGATTGCAATACTATTTTGAAACCCATGATGTTGTAGTAATTGTGTCATAAGTGTTAAGTGATATGTTTTGGAATTTGGTGATAGCATGTTTGATTGCAATACTATTTCGAAACCCATGATGTTGTAGTAATTGTGTCATAAGTGTTAAGTGATATGTTTTGGAATTTGGTGATAGCATGTTTGATTGCCATACTATTTCGAAACTCATGATGTTGTAGCGATTGCGTTATTAGTGCTAAGTGTTAAGATTTGGGATTATGTTTGAATATGATTGAGTTGGTTTATGTATTTTTGAAAGAATATACAGGGAAATCGATTTACCCAATCGATTTGATGAGTTACAGGGACACTGTTTTGCACGAAATCGATTTACCCAATCGATTTTTTAAGTTATATTTCAAAATCATTTAAGAAATCGATTTGGTAAATCGATTGGATTCAATTGGATTCAAGTTAGGGGCTTTGTCTTCCAAAAATCGATTTGTCCAATCGATTGGATTCATTACTGGGGTTCTGTCTTGTCTGTCAATCGATTTACCCAATCGATTGAGTCAATCGATTTACCCAATCGATTGATTTAAGCCCAGAGTTCAATTTTCGCTAAAAACTTTTAGGAAATTGATTTCCCCAATCGATTTGCTCAGTGGAAAATCTTATTTTGAGTTAGATAATTGATTGCTCAAGTGATTTATCAATGTTTTGGTCAATTATATATTACTGGATGGATTGAGAACTTTATTTTGATTTCATTTTTATTTGGCAAGTATGACTTTAACTTTTAGCATATGGAAAATCCTTTTAAGGTGGATGCTTAGTGGAAAGGGTATTTTGTGCATTTGAAAACTTAAATGTTATGTGTTAATTGTTAATTTCGGTTGGTGACCCTTTACAACTATTGTGGAAATCTGGGCTTTGCCCTCAGATGATAGCCAGGACTATCCTACCGGTTCATACCCTGTGGATGGGGATGTAGATGGGAATGCTTGACTGGAGCTACGTTAGGAGGATCTCACGGGGCGCGTGGAGATCAGTCAAGGTGTTTAGTGGTTTTGTAAAATGATCAGACTAGGTTGACACAGTGGGAACGGATGTCTTTCTTTTGGGTTGTTTTTATTTGTAAACTGGAAGACTGTACCACTTTTGATATGTAAACATTTTGAATTCATATTTTGTGAAATTTTTCCGCTGCTTGTGAATTATAATGACTTAATTACTTATCCAAAGGTGTTACCTTATTTATTTCTCTAGTTTATTTTAAATTCTTTCGAAAAAAAAAAATACACCCTCGCTTTGAAAAACGGTGTGTTACATTGTGGTATCAGAGCTTTGGTTTGGTTTTCTTTGGGGGCTGTGGAACCTTTAGTTCTAGATTGTAGGTTAGGATTTGTTGTCTGATCATGTGTCGGTTTAGGTGGTTTGAGTCGTCAAGTTCAGATTAATTTTTATGCGTTGATGTGATCGGAAGTTATTTTTGGAATTATTGGAGTAGTGTTAAGACTCTACTTGATGATGGTTTTATAGGAAAACCATGCTGCCAAGGAGGAATGACGTTCCGACAGTCAATGCCAATAGGGATGATCGAATGACAGAGGCTATGAATAACATGGCTGCTTCTGTTGCTGCACAGACTGCTGCCAAGACTCAACGTAATCTCGAAAAGAGGGAAAGAGAGATCCGTGCTGCAGAGTCAAGAGGATTAAAAGACTTTCGTCGTTACAATCCTCCCAAGTTTGAGGGGGATGAGGATTCAGAGAAAGCGGATCAATGGATCCAAGAAGTGGAGAAGATCTTCGAAGTGATTAACTGTCAGGCAGGAGCGAGGGTCAACTATGCCACTTATATGCTACTAGGAGATGCTGAGTACTGGTGGAGGAGTACAAGGTTGTTGATGAGATCAGCTCACGAGGAGGTGAACTGGGAATCTTTCAAAATGAAGTTTTTAGACAAATATTTCCCGATGAGTACCAGGACTAGACTGGGTGATGATTTCCTGAAACTACATCAGGGGAACATGACCGTGGGCGAATATGCTGCTACGTTTGAATCACTATCAAGGCATTTTAGGTTCTTCCGTGAAGAGATTGATGAACCATTCATGTGTCATCGTTTCCAAGACGGACTAAAGTATGAGATTCAAGACTCGGTCTTGCCCTTGGGAATTCAACGTTTCCAAGTTTTTGTGGAAAAATGTAGGGAAGTCGAGGATATGAAGAATAAGAGAGCTAGCCGAGGAGGGAATTTTGACTCAGGAGGGCCTGGTCGGGTGAAGTATCAGAACAAGGGAAAACAAGTTGCTAAACCTTATAATCGACCACATGATAACAACGGGGGACAGAATAACCCAGGGAACCAAGACTTTGGGAGACAAGTGGGACAAGGTATACGATGTTTCCGATGTGGAGGAGAGGGACATTATGCTTATGCTTGTACCTTTAACAGTCCTACTTGCTACAATTGCCATAAACCAGGGTACTTTGCAAAGAATTGCAAGGCTCCGAAGGTGGAACCAATGGTGAATGTAGCTAGGATTACTCTTCCTACTGCTAGAGGACATGTTTATTGCGTCAGCACTGAAGTTGGAAATTTATCTAGCAATCTGATTCAATATGACTGTGCGATTACAGGTAACCCCCTAACTACACTTTCTGATTCGGGGGCAACCCATTCCTTCATTGCTATGGATTGTGTAAATCGTTTGAAGTTGTATGTGTCTGCTTTACTGCTAAGACTTTGACAGTAAATTATGCATGTTTACATTGTCAAATAACTATTCAGAATAGGGATTTCTCGATTAATTTGATTTTTTTACCTCTACAATAACCCAAGATCATTCTTGGTATGGATGGGAAGCCCTATCATTAGGTAATGATATGTTGTACTCAATGTGTCAGTGTCATACTTAGTGTTTAGGTTTGGTACTAGATGGATGTTCCGTACAAGGTGGAACATCAGCGACCTGCTGGGGTGTTGCAACCTTTAGATATATCTGAGTGGAAGTGGGACAGCATTTTCATGGATTTTATAACTGGATTGCCAAAGACAAGGAGAAAGAATGATTCTATATGGGTGATAGTGGATCGACTGACTAAATCCGCACACTTTTGCCAGTAAAGACCACCTATAAGGTAGATCAGCTAACAGAGGTCTACATTGTCGAAATTGTGAGATTACACAGAGTACCATCGAATACTGTATCCGACCGTGATCTGAAGTTCACATCACTTTTTTGGGGAGCATTGCACGAAGCGTTGGGAACGAAACTACGATTGAGTTCAACTTACCATCCACAAACGGACGGACAGACTAAAAGGACGAATCAGTCCCTTGAAGATCTGTCGAGGGCATGTGTTTTAGATGATAGAGGAAGTTGGGATGATGTACTTCCGTTGATTGAGTTCACCTACAACAATAGTTTCCACGCGAGTATTGGAATGGCACCATATGAGGCTTTATATGGACGCAAGTGTCAAACGCCCTTGTGTTGGTATAAGGACGGTGAAAATATGATTGTTGGACCAGAGATGGTGCAACAGACTACAGCTAAGGTAAGAAAGATGAAGACTTCACAGGATCGTCAGAAGAGTTATGCGGACAAGCGTCACAGACTTTTAGAATTCGAACAGGGTGACCATGTATTTCTGAGAGTCACACCTACTACTGGAGTTGGTAGAGCATTGAGATCGAAGAAGTTGACTCCGAAATTCATTGGACCATACCAAATTTCTGCAAGAATTTGGCTCGTTGCTTATCGGATTGCATTGCCTCCGATACTGTCCAATATCCATGATGTGTTTCATGTGTCGCAATTGAGGAAATATCTTGCAGATCCATCTCATGTGATCGAACCAGACACAATCCAGCTAAAGGATAACTTGTCGTTTGAAGTACCACCTGTGAGAATTGATGACAGAAAGATTAAGCGATTGAGGACCAAGGATGTTTCGCTGGTCAAAGTGATTTGGAACCCAATTACTGGAGACGCGACCTGGGAACTGGAGAGCAAGACGAGAGAACAACACCCAGAGTTATTTATCGACGCATAGTTTCGAGGACGAAACTAATTTTAGGGGGGTAGTAATGTAAGACCCGTAATTTTAAATTATACCTTATGTATTTTAATGGATTTTGGTATTGAACTCAGGGGCTTTTTAGCCAAGTTATTAATATTTTGGAGTTTATATGACCAAAAAGATATTTTGATGCCTGATTAGAATTACTCGTCGATAAATAAATTAAATTAACTGCGGCGAATCTTTTACGATGAATTAATGCATTATGGGTAAACTGGTAAATTTAATAAATATCTAGATTTGGAGATATTTGTTAAAAATAGTTAATAGGTATATATGGAAAAGGAAAGGAAGGAATTGAAAAGGAAAAGAAAAAGAAAGGAAAGAAAAAGGAAGAAAGGAAAAACAAAGGAGAGAAAACGGAAAAATATCTTCTTCCTCCCCTGCCTCGCGTGTGTTCCATTTCCTCCCTCCTCCATCTTCTTCCATTTTCATAGTTTTTGCTACCTTTGAGTTCGAAATTGATAGTGGGTGATAGGACAAGGATTTCTCAACTTCACTTTTCCCCTTTGATTCGAAAACGAAGAAAAACGGTATTAGGGATTCAAACACAATCCTCTCCGTTTCATCTACATCAAAGCGTCGTTTCAAGAAGTGATAGAAGGGAAGGTTGCTCACCTCCGTGCTACGGTGCTAGTGGACCAATTTCGGAAGCGGCGTTGCGAGCGGAAAATTTACCGGATTTACTCACGGTGCCGTAATCGCACGTTAGAGCTAACGTTAAGGTAAGGGCTCCTTCCAAACTTTTAGTTTGCATTTAGGGACTTATCTATGATTGTGTGGAAAAGGATTTTGTTAGGGTTAAAGTGTTGATTTGGGGAAAAATGTATCCCAGGCTTTAGGGGTAAAATCTTAGAGTTAGGTTTTGATTATATTGATGAATGCTTCATGAAAAATGAATTTACCTCATGTATGTATGATTTTGAATATATGAAATTGATTGTGTTGATTTGTGTCGTCGTATTCGACGTATTCATGATTGTTAATTATGGAATTTGATGTGTTTTGGTGTGAATTATGAATTGAATGTGAAAGTATGTTTAAGTTTGTTTTGTGTGGAATTTGAAAACCATTAAGTTAAACGAGTATTAAGAATGGAGAATCTCTTAATGTCTTGTTTACTTAACGTGTGTTTGTGAAAAATCGTTTAAGTTAAATGAGAATTAAGAATGGGGAATCTGTTAATGTCTCGTTTAATTAATATTTGTTTGAAAATCGTTTAAGTTAAATAAGTGTTAAGAATGGGGAATCTCTTAATGACTTATTTACTTAACGTTATTTTGAAAATTGGTTAAGTCAACTGGGCGTTAAGAATGGGGAATCTCTTAATGTCTTGGTTACTTAATGTTTGTTTTGGAAAATCGTTTAAGTTAAATGAGAATTAAGAATGGGGAATCTCTTAATGTCTCGTTTACTTAATATTTAATTTGAAAATCGTTTAAGTTAAATAAGTATTAAGAATGGGGAATCTCTTAATGACTTATTTACTTAATGTTATTTTGAAAAACGGTTAAGTGAACTGGGCGTTAAGAATGGGGAATCTCTTAATGTCTTGGTTACTTAATGTTTGTTTTGGAAAATCGTTTAAGTTAAATGAGAACTAAGAATGGGGAATCTCTTAATGTCTCGTTTACTTAATATTTGTTTTGAAAATCGTTTAAGTTAACTGGGCGTTAAGAATGGGGAATCTCTTAATGTCTTGGTTACTTAATGTTGTTTTGAAAATCGCTTAAGTTAACTGGGCGTTGAGAATGGGGAATCTCTTAATGTGTTGGTTACTTAAAGTTTGTTTTTGGAAAATTGTTTAAGATTGAATAAGAATTAAGAATGGGGAATCTCTTAATGTCTTGTTTACTTAATGTTCGTTTTAGTAAACTGTGCAGACCCGTGATAGGTGGCACCTTGGTAAACGGTACGGGCCCGTGATAGGCAGTACGTTTATGGTTTACGATTGTTGGTAAGTTGTGCAGACCCGGGATAGGTAGCACCTTGGTAAACGGTTCGGGCCCGTGATAGGCAGTACGTTTACGACTTACGTTTCTTGGTGAATTGTGTTTGTCCGTGAGAGACTACACAGGGGTTTGTCCGTGAGAGACTACGACCTGGTAAATTGTGTTTGTCCGTGAGAGACTGCACAGGGGTTCGTCCGTGAGAGACTACGCCCTGGTAAATTGTGTTTGTCCGTGAGAGACTGCACAGGGGTTTGTCCGTGAGAGACTACGCCCTGGTGAATTGTGTTTGTCCGTGAGAGACTGCACAGGTGTTTGTCCGTGAGAGACTACACCCTGTTAAATTGTGAATTGTTGGTTCATTTTGTCTGTGTAGTGATTGTGTTATAAGTGTTAAGTGTTATGTTTTGGAATTTGGTGATAACATGTTTGATTGCAATACTATTTTGAAACCCATGATGTTGTAGTAATTGTGTCATAAGTGTTAAGTGATATGTTTTGGAATTTGATGATAGCATGTTTGATTGCAATACTATTTCGAAACCCATGATGTTGTAGTAATTGTGTCATAAGTGTTAAGTGATATGTTTTGGAATTTGGTGATAGCATGTTTGATTGCAATACTATTTCGAAACTCATGATGTTGTAGCGATTGCGTTATTAGTGCTAAGTGTTAAGATTTGGGATTATGTTTGAATATGATTGAGTTGGTTTATGTATTTTTGAAAGAATATACAGGGAAATCGATTTACCCAATCGATTTGATGAGTTACAGGGGCACTGTTTTGCACGAAATCGATTTACCCAATCGATTTTTTAAGTTATATTTCAAAATCATTTAAGAAATCGATTTGGTAAATCGATTGGATTCAATTGGATTCAAGTCAGGGGCTTTGTCTTCCAAAAATCGATTTGTCCAATCGATTGGATTCATTACAGGGGTTCTGTCTTGTCTGTCAATCGATTTACCCAATCGATTGAGTCAATCGATTTACCCAATCGATTGAGTCAATCGATTTACCCAATCGATTGATTTAAGCCCAGAGTTCAATTTTCACTAAAAACTTTCAGGAAATTGATTTCCCCAATCGATTGGCTCAGTGGAAAATCTTATTTTGAGTTAGATAATTGATTGCTCAAGTGATTTATCAATGTTTTGGTCAATTATATATTACTGGATGGATTGAGAACTTTATTTTGATTTCATTTTTATTTGGCAAGTATGACTTTAACTTTTAGCATATGGAAAATCCTTTTAAGGTGGATGCTTAGTGGAAAGGGTATTTTGTGCATTTGAAAACTTAAATGTTATGTGTTAATTGTTAATTTCGGTTGGTGACCCTTTACAACTATTGTGGAAATCTGGGCTTTGCCCTCAGATGATAGCCAGGACTATCCTACCGGTTCATACCCTGTGGATGGGGATGTAGATGGGAATGCTTGACTGGAGCTACGTTAGGAGGATCTCACGGGGCGCGTGGAGATCAGTCAAGGTGTTTAGTGGTTTTGTAAAATGATCAGACTAGGTTGACACAGTGGGAACGGATGTCTTTCTTTTGGGTTGTTTTTATTTGTAAACTGGAAGACTGTACCACTTTTGATGTGTAAACATTTTGAATTCATATTTTGTGAAATTTTTCCGCTGCTTGTGAATTATAATGACTTAATTACTTATCCAAAGGTGTTACCTTATTTATTTCTCTGGTTTATTTTAAATTCTTTCGAAAAAAAAAAATACACCCTCGCTTTGAAAAACGGGGTGTTACATTGTGGTATCAGAGCTTTGGTTTGGTTTTCTTTGGGGGCTGTGGAACCTTTAGTTCTAGATTGTAGGTTAGGATTTGTTGTCTAATCATGTGTCGGTTTAGGTGGTTTGAGTCGTCAAGTTCAGATTAATTTTTATGCGTTGATGTGATCGGAAGTTATCATGAATGACTCTTGATAAAATTGCTCCAATGATGTTAGAAACGGTTGTCTTTGAGTTTCTATGCTAGGGCACAAGTCTCCACACTTCCCAATGGTCAAAACAATCCTTAAATAGTGAAAAATTGCATTTTTTTTATGAATGCTGATGCGCGTTGCGCGATCCAGGCGCAGGATTTACGCTCCTGGTGCGCTTGGACAGTGCTGAAAGGCTGGAAATGCGCCCTAGGCGCAGCATTTGCGCTTTAGGCGCGAGTGTTGCGCTTTAGGCGCACAACTTATTCTAGTTGACGTTGTCTACAGTTTTCACCTATTTAGAGTCTGAATTGGGTTTGGATGTCTTCATGAAAGTAGTAGCTATGGATCTTAGCTTTCATTTGAACTTGGTTTGACTCCAATTGGACATTTACAACTCCAAATATGGCTGAAATACTCCACATAGGTCATGTTGATTTCTCACCAAAATTCAGCACTACACTAAAACAAAGTAACAACACAAAACTCCGAGAAATCTCTACTTAATCAAGGAATTAAGAACATAAACATTTCATTAAATAAAAGAAATAAAATTAACAAAATATATCAAATAAATTCTTAAATTAACTAATGAATAAAAGATAAATAAGAGTAAAAACAATAAAAAAATATGCATATAATGAAGAGTCATCACAACCCCAAACTTAATCTATTACTTGTCCCCAAGCAACAATTAAATTCAGATTTGGTGCAGTTAAAAGCAAACTTAAACTTAATTTCTCTAATCAAATCAAACTCAATTTTCAAAGTTTCAGCTACTACAAAACATTCATCATGCTCCATGGTTGCTTACAAAAAAAAAAAAAAACACAATTTGTATACTTTAGCATTCATTCATTAAGTTCGACTCTCTCTTCACCCAATCTCACCAAAATTTCTCTCAAGTGTTTAGAAAGGGTTATGAATTTATCACTCAATAAAGGTGATTTAATTAAAGTCAGGTATTTGGCTTGTAATGTGGCTAGTAACCGAAATAAAAAGGCAAGGCTCAAAGGGGCTAGCAAAGGGTAAAATTTTCATAGGGTAGTTAGAAATGCTCAAACGACCAAACAAAATTGCCTCAATGTATGCATAAATTACACGTGATGCAAGTTAGAATTAGTGCAAGTTCTGAAGGGATAACACATGTCTAGATAATCACACAACAAAGAATGTAAGTGTTTAGGCTCAAAAGCTCACATCTAGGATAATAAGTAAGAGTATGAACTATCTAAATGATGCCAAACATGCTACTACAAAATTTATTTAGTTTTTTTTTTAAAAAAATGCGAGTGAGACTTCGACAACCAAGGAGTAATCAACAATGCAGGAATTAGTGAAACTTATCGAATTGAGCAATGATATGAGCAAAGAAATAGAGTTTAAATTTCAATATCCCAAACATAAAACTTAAGACCAAATGCAAGTTGTTAATAAGTCTTCATCATAGTGCATGTTTACTCACAATTAGAAAGAAACAAATTCAAATAACAAAAATAAGCTTGCAAAAAATAAAAGTTACCTCTACCTGTGGGTTATATCCGATGAAGCGCTTCTTTGAATTCATTAGCTTAACGTCTCAACTATTGTCAAGGTGGCATGTATGACAGGAAGAACACATCATCCTTCTCACCAAGAGATACATATTTCAAGTGAGGAGGCAACTGCTTGAGTTTTATAAGTGGTGTCTTTTTATCTTAGGGTTTGTCTTCATTCCCTTTCAACTCCTCCCATCTAGTAGGAAATCGGGGGGAGTAGGACGGTGATGCTTTTAACATGGCCAAGACCTCTTTTACCCTTGGATCTTGACATTCTTCAACAATGTCTTGGGGTAGGCATAACACTCTTTCTAATGGCAAACTGTGTGCTTGATGCTCCATTTCTTCGTTGACTATTGCATCTATGATTTCGATTCGATTGCACCCTTCTCTTTCATTTGAATGTTCCATGGCTTTTAAAATGTTAAATGTGATGGTTTCTTCATTCACTTTTAAGGTTAAGGTGTCATATGCCACATCAATCATAGCTCGTCCTGTTGCTAAGAACGGTCTCCCCAAAATCAAAGGAATGTCACTGTCCTCATCCATGTCTAGTACCACGAAATCCACTAGAAAAATGAACTTCTCCACTTTAACCAACACATCTTCCACCACTCCATAGGGGTGTTTCATTGAGCGATCTATAAACTGTAACATCAGTTATATGTCTTTGACTTTTCCAATGCCTAACTTTTTGTATATTGAAAGGGGCATAAGACTTACACTAGCTCGAAGATCACACAAAGCCTTCCCAAAAGTTCTATTTCCAATAGCCCACGGGATTGAGAAGATTCCAGGATCCTTGAGCTTTGGTGGCAGCTTCTTCTGTAGTATAGAACTACACCCTTTGGTAAGCATCACTGTTTCACCGCCGATTTTTCTTTTCTTCGACAAAATCTCCTTCATGAACTTGGCGTATGTCGGCATCTGCTCTAGTGCTTATGCAAAAAGAATATTAATTTCTAATTTTTTAAAAACATCAAGAAAGTTACCAAATTGTTTTTCAATTTCTTCCTTTCTTAATCTTTGAGGGAATGGAAGTCAAATTTCTAGTTTTGGCAGTGGTTCCCTTTTTTGTATCCAAGGTTCTTCCTCCTTTTCAAGAGCGATGTGTTCCTCAACAGATGTCGGTGTGAGTATTTCCTCCAGGTGGGTTGAAGTCAGAGTACTTCTACTCTGTTTGGATTCAGGTGGTACTTGTTCACTCACCTTGCCACTCCTCGTTGTCACGACATTAACATTATTTCACAGATTTGGAACTGTGTCACTAGGAAAATTTCCATGCGTTCTTTGTGCCATTTGTTGAGCAAGTTGACCCATTTGAGTCTCCAGATTCTTTATGGATGCAGAGTGATTTTTTTGGATGGCTCTTGACTCTTTAATGAAATAACTTGTGCTTATCACTAATTTCTATATAGCACTCTCCCAAGCAGCCTTTCAAGGTGGGAATTGGTTTGTTTGAGCTCCTTCCTAACCCTGAGATCCACCTTGCTGATCTCTCCAAGAAAAATTTGGATGATTTCTCCAACCAGGGTTGTACGTACTAGAGTAGGGATTATTCTGCCTCCCGTTATTACTTACAAAATTCATCTGTTCTAGTTCTTCTATCTCATTGTCATCCGGTGCTTCACAAGCTCCAGTTTTATGTGCTCCTCTACAAAGGTTACAGCTAGTATGCTTTAGTAATTTGACTGGGGCCACCTGGGGTTGTATATTTAGTGCTACCATCCCCTTCTTTATCTCAACGACGATAACATCTTTTATCTGTTTTGAGAGGAACATCCCTTGAGCCAACCCAACCTCCATAACATTCAATTCCAGCATACCACTTTTTGATTTGCTTTCGCAGTTTTTTTTTTTCTAGATTAAAGAATAGTTCAACTGAGGACTGGCCTCGCATACAAGGTTAGACAAATTATGAGTAATCAACAGTTAAAGAAAGATAAATAATAAAGTAAAAAATTAAAGAGTTTTAAACCAGATATTTTTTAAATTATTAATAAAATAAAAGAAGAAATTTTAAATTATTAATAGTAAAAAATTTCAATTCAGTAAATAAATTAAATTCAATAGTGATATGACAATCCCCGGCAACGGCGCCAAAAACTTGATAGCGTTTCAGCAAGCGTACTGAATCGTTGCAAGTAATAATAAAACGGTAGTACCGAGTGTCAAACTCAAGGATTACGTTTTACTATTGAATTATATTTATTACTAAAATTGAACAAAAGGTTCCCAAGTTGATTGAAATAATATTTGAAATTAACAATAGTAATAAAATTGATCCTTTATAATGAGAAAAATATTAGGGATGAGTTTCACTTCGAATCCAACCTTGGTGTCTAATTTTATCCTAGTTACTAAATTCCTTTATTGAATTATTACCGAATTCTCTTTATTATTCTTACCCTAATGTCCTAGTGACAGAACCTTTAATTCCAAAGTAAACCCTAATTCCTTAGTAGATTTAAGATTAGAATTAAGCATTACCATATAGAAATTCTCTTGTAAACTATTGCTTTGCAACTAATTTAATTGGTTTCATGACCAGTAACTATCCCTAGACTACAAATTCATGAATTTCTCATCTCAAGCATTCGTAAATTCCACTTCCGTTTCAAAATACGAATTGCAGAACATTTTAATGTTGATCAAGAAATAAAAAGCATTAAGCACATAGATGAGAAAAATAATTCAACAAACTCATTCATATAACTAGAAATCAAATAAGAAAAATAAGGGTTTCATCTTGTTACACTCATCCCTAACAAATAGGGTTTAGTTACTCATGACAGAGATACAAAAGATAAGGATTAAAGAAGAATTATAAGAATGATTCTTGATAAAACTTCTCAAATGATGTTAGAAACGGATGTCTTTGAGTTTCTATGCTAGGGCTCAAGTCTCCACACTTCCCAATGGTAAAAAAGATCCCTAAATAGTGAAAAATTGCGTTTTTATGAATGTTGATGTGCGTCGCATGCCCAAGGCGCAGGATTTGCGCTCCGGGCGCGCCTGGACAGTGCTGAAAGGCTAGAAATGCGCCCAAGCGCAACATTTGCGCTTCAGGCGCGTCCTAGCAGTGGCAAAATGCTGGAAATGCGCCCCAGGCGCGAGTGTTGCGCTTCAGGCGCACAACTTCTTCGGGTTGATGTTTTCTACAGTTTTCACATCTTTAGAGTCTGAATTGGGTTCTGATGTGTTCATGAATATTGTTGCTATAGATCGTAGCTTTCATTTGAACTTGGTTTGACTCCCATTGGACATCTACAACTCCTGATATGGCTGAAATACTCCACATAGGTCATGTTGATTTCTCACCAAAATTCAGCACTGCACTAAAACAAAGTAACAACGCAAAACTCTGAAAAATCTCTACTTAATCAAGGAAATAAGAACATAAACATTTCATTAAATCAAAGATATAAAATTAACAAAATATATCAAATAAATTTTTAAATTAACTAATGAATAGAAGATAAATAAGAGTAAAAACAATAAAAAATATACATATAATGAAGAGTCATAAAAAATAGTGATGTGACTCATTTCTTTACTCTCCTTCATGACAATATTTTATGACAATTCACTGTGTTGTCGTGATGTAATGAATATTTTGTGTCCTCGTCTCAACCAATTATAAAGAGGAGATAACGTAATGAATATTTTATATCGGTCTTTTCTTTTGTACAATTAAGAGAAGACAAAAAAAAGACTTTCCTCCTTTGTTATATATCACGCCTTCCTCTCTCGTAAATCAATATTATAATTTTATTTTAATTATCTATAAATATAATTCTAGGAAACATTTGGTATCATAACTATTAGCCAAAAAATTGAAAAGGTAGTCTATACACCTTCCTATTCTATTCCTATACTTATTTTTATTTTTTCATTAAATTTCCAATTTTCCATCACAAACAAATGAAAGAAAAAAAGTGACAAACATAGTCTCCTTCATTTTCTCACATCATCATTATCATCAAGTCAAATTTCAATTTGCCTTCTTTAAATACCATCTCATGTAAAGTTTGGGCATTTGTCTTATCATTTGATTCGTGGGGCTTAGAACATGCTGCTAGGAAGTAAAACACCTAAGGTAAGGGCATTTTCCCATGAAAGGTTAAGCTAGATATTAAATTAACGGTCTGTAAGATATTGATATGATGTTTTGTTTTCGTAAAAGAAGAATGTTGATTTTATGTCTATTTTAAATAATTTAACTATAAGGCTTTGATTTTATTGAGTAATATGTTTGTCTTGATAAACTTAATTATAAAATTTCGACTTATACTATTATAAGATGAGTAATATGCTTGTTGTCATATATTTGACATAAAGTTGCAATTTTTGTTTTATGTAAGTGTACTTAATTATAAAGTTATGATTTTTATTATGATTTAATGAGTAATATGTTTGTTAGGATGTATTTAATTTAAAGTTTTGACTTTTGTGCTATGTCATTTTCAAGTTTTGATTTTTATGAATACTATATAAGTTTTGGAGGAATTGATAAAAGGTTTTAATTTTAATTGTGATAACATGAATACTATGATATATTTAGTGGTAAACCTCGATTTGTATGCTTAAATGACTAATAATGGGAGAAAATTTATACTAGAAGTATAAAGTTTATATTTGTATGTGTTCTTCGTTATTTGAGTTTGACGTCTATCAATAACACGTGGCTAAATCCAAATTTTATAGTTTATAAAATGAAAGTTGTGACTCTAAGTCATTTATTCACGTGTTTGTGTGTTATATATTTGGGATAAAAAAATTACTGATTGTTGATTGTAAGCATCAATGAGAATAAAACCTTGATATCATATGTGAATAGAATTTAACCTTGAATATTTTATTTTTGTGATTGCCTAAGTGGATGATGATTTGTGTTTTAAATATTGTTACCATTGTGGTTGCCTAAGTGTTTGGTGATTTATGTGTTGGATATTGTTCCTTTATGATTATCTAAGTGGATGGTGACATGTACCTTTTGAGCATCATTATCATTTCATGACATATCATATGCATTTTTGTGGGCGCTTGTGTGGTTGATTTAATTTTCCCCATATGTGTGACTTCTGTGTGGACAACTGTGTGGCTGGTTATATCCGGATCATATACTTTTAGGAGCATGCATAACTGCATATATTTTATTGTTATTTTTATTTTGATCTAATTATTTTTTCTAAGGTGAGTCGCCACTTGATTTATTTAGATGTATATTATGACTTTTGAGACATCCTTGTGAATTATTAAAGAATCAATTTCTTTAAATCTTTTATTACGAAAATATTTTATGTTCATATTTTATGGCTGTTAACTTACTATTTGATTTAATTTTGTTGTGGGATGAAATAACCTCTTACACCAACATTTAGCTACTAATGATGTCGAAGAGGTTCATGAATGATGTTGCACGTCCGTGAGAAAAAAAAAAGGATTTTAACTTAAAAATAATATTTGTATTGGTAAATTCGAAGTGGTACGTTTCTAAAGTTTTTTTTTTTTTTGTCGTTAATTTTAAATAGAATTGCAAAGGTGAGGTTTCTTCGACTAGAAAAAATTTAAATCAGTCAACCTTATTTTTTTATTTCACTTAAAGAGAATTTATTCTAACATTGAACGTATTATCCTTGAAATAATAATAATAATAATAATAATAATAATAACAATAATAATAATAATAATAATAATAATAATATCTAGTAAATCGCATTATGTTCATTTATCCAAAATGATATTAAGTTATTTTCTAGCGAAATTGTCCTTTATTACACGATGTACCACTCCTAAGAAAAAAAAAATTATTGTCGTTTTTAGAAAAAAAACAAATATCTTTAAGTAATGTCTTGTATCAGAATCTGGGGCGTTACAAATATGACATGATGGACTTGGGTCTTTGGAAGGCAAATAACAAGATATAAACAAATATGAATTTTGTAGCTATCTTAGGAAGAGTACATCAATCATATTTTGCAAAGATTCAACATGGGCAACACCAAACCGGTTAATACATATTTGTTGGAACCAAGTTCGTTTTATACATACAGTTTTGATGTTAAACAAAGTACTTTATGAGAATAATATATTTGACTTCATAGAGTATGAAAAAAGATTTGTGTTTTTGAAAACAATCTAAAATAAGATTCGATTTAGATTTATAATTGAAGAAAATATTTGACCACATTAAAAAGAACATATGATCAAGATTTGAAGAAGATATGATCAACATTTTATCTACAACGAGATATTATTGATTTACAAGAATATTTGATTAAGAATTATCTACAAGATGATATGAAATATTTACAAGAATATTTGTTCCAGATTTATCACAAAAAGATATCAATAATTATAGGAAGATATGATCCAAAATACTCATAAAAAGATACATTTATTATTTACAAAGATATGATTCAGATTTTGACAAAGAAAAAATATTGAATTGGACTTAATCAAATTCCTACTTGTGAAAGTTCAAAACCCGATCCAACACTATGTTCTTGCCCAAATCGAAGCAAGCAATAAGAAGAAATTTTCATCTAAAGAATTTCCAAAAGCCATCTTAACAAAATATGAACAATATCAATCTAAAAAATTTACAAACCGGTTCTTAACAAAATATCAACAGTATCAATCAGAAGAATTTACAAAAACATTTTGTTCATAGTTATTTTTGAATAAGATCATTGTTGACCAAACTAGGAATGAAGACACAATTCAGAATTAAAGAAGGACTAAATTGAAGCCCTAATTTTATCTATAAATAGAAACTCAAGGTTGTAGAAGAAAATCATAAAAAAATCAGAAAAAAGTAGAATAACTAAACTCACAATTACAAATTCATCTTAGAGTTCAAAGAGAGAAAAACTTGTTCAAATGAGAAATATTTTCTAAGTGTTTTTCTTAGAGTGTGATAGTCATTGTTATAATCATCTTGTTAGAAACAACTACTCAAATTCTAAACCTTTGTATTCAAACCCGATAATGATGTTAGTGTGCCTTTAACAATCTATAATTGTGAGATTGTGTAGAGAAAACTTAACTGGTAGAATCAAGGTTTGTGTGTTCCTCAAAAGTTTGGGGTTGTTAGATTGTTTAAGAAGATTGACTTGGAGGGTCAGGTGTTTTGTAATTCATGTTAGTGGATTAAATCTTTCTGTGTGAATGGACTAGATGTAGCCAAATTAGTGGCGATTCAAGATAAATTACTTGTGTCACTTTATTCATGAATTCCTTAGTTTTGTTATTGCTTTTACTCCAAGTAAGTCATCAAATCTGAACTAGTTTAATCAAATAATGAGAAAGTTATCAACTTAGTCAAACACAATTCAACTCCCCTCATCTCGTGTTTGCACCTTCAATATTTGCCAAGTTAGTTTTGTTATAACCAAGTTTGTTTTAAGCACTATGACCCTTATTTGTTTTGATGATAACAAAATCAATTTGTGGGAACAATTTAAAGCACTTACATTTTGATTAAGTAACCAATTCCAAGATCAAGTGAAGTTTATAGGATCTTATGCTATATCGTCTAATGATTGGACTAGGACAAAGGAACAACAAGACTTTGTTTCACACTATTTTTCTAACTCTAGTGAAAACGCTCTTACACTCACCTCTAGTGATGCAAGCGACACTCTGTTTTGGTTGAGTCCAATAATGCAAGCAATGCTCTAGTTCTGGTGACTTTAAAAATATAAGATATGTTCTGTTTCAAGAAATGCACCCTAAAAATTCTCTATAAAAGAACATGCATTCTTCACTTGAAAAACAAGAAATGCATAAGCTATAATCCTATATAGCCTCATTTGCCCTCTTGCTCTTAATTGCTTGTTTTACCTAAGTGCTAAGATAAGCTTCTAAGAGAACAAATTCGTAAACACTCTATTGTGAGAACTTTTTCAGAAAACCTAAACCTATTCACTTGTAACCTAGCTCAATAGTGGTTGCCCTCTTGAACTATTGGAAGCTAGAAGGTTGAGAAGACTTGAACAAAGACAATTTGACTAGTAGGTGTTATGTGAAAGTGTAATTTTGTGGTTAACTAGTGGATTAAATCCTTTAGGTTGAAGGGACTGGACGTACTTACCATGTAATTTAGTTCTCTTTTTTTTTTTTTTTGTAAAAGAACGTGATACAATTTACTAAAATATTATTTATTTTTTATGTATTTTCAAAGTTAATCTTTCAATTGTTAGATCGATGTTCATTTACGCTCTAAAATAAAATAAATTTTCTTTAGGTGAAATTCAAAAGAAACAAGGTTGACTAAAATTAACTACGATTCAATTATTTAAAGTTAAGGCTGAAAAGTAAATAACTTTAAAATATACCACAACGGTGTTATTAATACAAAACACTATTTTTAAGTAAAAGTCATATTTTCCTAAACACGTGCACCAAGCAAACATCACTCATTCCATTATTTGAGATCATTAGTACCTAAATATTTGTGTAAGGGATCAGTTCATTCGACAACAAGAATTAAACCAAATAAATTAGTAGTCATAAAATACAAATATAATATCTTTTTGTAATAAAAGATTCAAAGAAATTGATTATTTTAATAATTCACAAAGATGTATCAAAAGTCATAAAATGTATCTAAATAAATCAAGTAACAACTTACCTTAGAACAAATAATTAGATCAAAATAAAAATAACAACAAAATGTATCCAAGATGATCCTAAAAGTAGATGATCCGAATATAACCAACCACAAAACCGTCGACACAGAAGTCGCCCATACCAATCGGAAAAATTAAACCAGCCACTAAGGCGTCCACAAAGATGTTTATGATATATCATCAAATGATAATGATGCTCAAAAGGTAATTGTCACCATCCACTTAGGTAACTAAAAAGATAAAAATGTTCAAAACATAAATCACCAACCACTTAGACAACCACATACATAAAAGGTTAATAACACAAATCACTAGTCACTTAGGCAACCACAAAGAGAATAATATTTAGCACACAAATCACCAGCCACTTAGGCAACCACAAAGAGAACAATGTTCAAAACACAAATCGTGAGCCAGTTAGGTAACCACAAAAATAAAATATTCAAGATTAAATTTTAATCACATATGAGATCAATTTCATATTCTCATGGGTGTTCAAAATCAAGAATCAACCGTTTCGCTACCCCAAATATAGAACTCATATATACGTGAATAAATTTCTCAAAATCACAACTTTTATTTTATAAACTAAAAAATTGGATTAGCGACGTGTTATTATTAGACATTAAAACTTAAATCACGAATAACACATACAAATAATAACTTTATTTCTTTTACCATCAAATTTCTCCTATTATTAGTATTTTAAGTATACAAATCAATCTTTACACTAACGCGTCAGAATAATTAGCTTAATCATGTTATCATAATTATAAGTTAAAAGTTTTAATCAATTCTCACAAAACTCATGTAGTTTTAACAAAAATCAAAACTTTAAATCAAAAACATCTTAACAACCATATTACTCATGAGATCATAATAAAAATCATAATTTTATAATTAATTATACCAAAACAACACAAAAATTGCAACTTTTCACTAAACCTTTTCACAACAAGCATATTTATCATGTTATAATAATAAAAATAGAACAATATAATTAAGTTCATCACGACAAACATATTACTCAAAAAAATCAAAATATTATATTTAAATTATTTAAGACAAACATAAAATCAACATTTTTCTTTTACAACATCAAGATATCATATCAATATCTTACAATCTCTAATTTAATATCTAGCATTACTTTACATGGGAAAAATCCCTTACAATAGGCGCTTTACTTCCTAGCAACACATTCTAAGCCCCACAAATCAAAGAGCTTGACAATGGTCCAAACTTCACGTGAGATGTATTAAAAGAAGAAAGAAAATTGTAATTCGACTTGGAGATAATGATGGTGTGACAAGAAAAGGAAGGAGACTATGTTTCTCTTTTTTTTTCTTTCTCTTGTTTGTGATGGAAAATTTGGAAACTTAGGAGAAAACAAAAATAGTTATCAAAATAGAATACGAAGGTGTATATACTACCTTTTAATATATATTTTTTTGCTATTAGTTATGACACTAAAAATGTACCTAGAATTCTTTTGGTAGAGAAAGGGATGCATGAGACATAACAAAGTAGACGAGTATTTTTTTTGTCCTCTCTTAATTGCACAAAAAAGATAATATGAATTGTCATAAAATCTTGTCATGACTTAAAGGTGTTAAGTGTAAGACCCATAATTGTAAAGTATACTTTATGTATTTTAGTGGATTTTGGTATTGAACTCAGGGGCTTTTTAGCCAAGTTAGTAATGTTTTGGAGTTTATATGACCAAGAAGATATTTTGATGCCCGATTAGAATTACTCGTCGATAAATAAATTAAATTGACTGTGGTGAATCTTTTACGAAGAATTTAATGCGTTATGGGTAATATGGTAATTTTAATAAATATCTAGATTTGAAGATATTTGTTAAAAGTAAATAATATATATATTAAAATATATGTATATATGTTTGTGTGGGGGGAAAAAGAAAGGGATTAGAAAGAAAAGAAAGAGAAAGAAAAGAAAGAAAAAGAAAAGAAAGAAAAAGGAAAGAAAGAAAAAGAAAGGAAAAACCAAAGAAAGGAAAAACTTCATCTTCTCCTCTGCCTCGCGAAAACATCTTCTTCTCCCTTCCTCCATCTTCATCCATTTTCGTTGTTCTTGCTTCCTTTGAGTTCGAAAATTGATAGTGGGTGATAGGACAAGGATTTCTCAACTTCACTCTTCCTCGTTGTTTCGAAAACGAAGAAAAACGGTATTAGGGATTCAATCACAAACCTTCCCGTTTCATCTAGATCTAAGCCTCCTTTCAAGAAGTGATAGAAGGGAAGGTTGCTCACCTCCGTGCTACGGTGCTAGTGGACCAACCTTGGGAGCAACGTTGCAAACAGAGATTTTACCGGACTTACTCACGGTACCGTAATCGAACGAAAAAGCTAAAGTGAAGGTAAGGGCTCCTTCCAAAATTTTAGTTTGCATTTAGGGACTTATCTGTGGTTATGTGGAAAATAATTTTGTTAGGGTTGGAGTATTGATTTGGGGAAAATGAATCTAAGGTTTTATAGGTAAAATCTTAGTGTTAGGTTCTGGTTATATTGATGAATGTTTCACGGAAAATGAATTTACCTCACGTATGTATGATTTTGAATAAATGAAATTTATTGTGTTGATTTGTGTTCATCGTACTTGGCGTATTCATACTTGATGTTTGTTGATTGATGTGTTTTGGTGTGAATTATGGATTGAATGTGAAAGTATGTTTGAGTTTGTTTCGGGGGGAATTTGAAAACCATTAAGTTAAACGAGTGTTAAGAATGGAGAATCTCTTAATGTCTTGTTTACTTAATGTGGGTTTGGGATAATCGTTTAAGTTAACTGGACATTAAGAATGGGGAATCTCTTAATGTCTTGGTTACTTAATGTTATTTTGAAAATCGTTTAAGTTAACTGGGCGTTAAGAATGGGGAATCTCTTAATGTCTTGGTTACTTAATGTTGTTTTGAAAATCGTTTAAGTTAACTGGGCGTTAAGAATGGGGAATCTCTTAATGTCTTAGTTACTTAATGTTGTTTTGAAAATCATTTAAGTTAACTGGGCATTAATAATGGGGAATCTCTTAATGTCTTGGTTACTTAATGTTTGTTTTGGAAAATCGTTTAAGTTAAATGAGAATTAAGAATGGGGAATCTCTTAATGTCTTGTTTACTTAATGTTTGTTTTTGAAAATCGTTTCAGTAAATGAGTATTAAGAATGGGGAATCACTTAATGTCTTGTTTATTGAATGTTTAGTTGTGGAAATCGTTTAAGTCAAAAGTATATTAAGAATGAGGAATCTCTTAATATGTCTGTTTGCTTAATGTTTGGCATGAAAATCGTTTAAGTTAAATAAGTATTAAAAATGGGGAATCTTTTAATATCTGCATTTACTTAACGATTGTTGTGAATGGAGTTAGTGTATGCTCATGCATTTCATTTGGTAAATTGTGCTGACCCGTGATAGGTGGCACCTCGGTAAACTGTACTGACCTGTGACAGGTGGTACGTTTACGATTTACTTTTTGGTAAGTTGTGCTGACCCGTGATAGGTGGCACCTCGGTAAGTAGTACTTTGGCCTGTGATAGGCGGTACCCTTACGACTTATGCTTTTTCTTTTGGCAAATCGTGCTGACCCATGATAGGTGGCACCTCGGTAAACAGTACTGACCCGTGATAGGTGGTACATTTACGATTTACGCTTTTTAGTAAATCGTGCTGACCCGTGATAGGTGGCACCTCGGTAATTGGTACTTTGGCCTGCGATAGGCGGTACAATTATGATTTACGGCCCTTCGAGGAGGGTTTTGGTTTGGAATTCCGAGTCCATGCACTTTGGCATATACGCATTGTATTAGGGTGCTTGGCACACGAGTCGTGTTTGATTCAAATTTATGACTGTGATGATATTACTAAGTGCTATGTTTTGAAACAGATTGTGTGTAGTGTGTTTGTTTCGAGTTTATGACTGAGTGTTTTGAACCTGAGATGTAATTGTAATTGTGTTGAATTGCTAAGTGCTACGTATTGATTATTGTGTGTAAGTGTGATGGATGGTAAAACTATTTCGAAACCCAATTATCGTGGTGTTTGTGTGGAAATTGCTAAGCGTTAAGATTTGGAGTTGTGTTTGAATATGGTTGAGTTAGTTTATGTATTTTTGGAAGAATTTACAAGGAAATCAATTTACCCAATCGATTTGGTAATGTGTTTTTTCAAAACCACTTAAGAAATCGATTTAGCAAATCGATTGGATTCATTACAGGGGCTATGTCTTTCACGAAATCGATTTGCCCAATTGATTGGATTCGTCACAGGGGCTCTGTCTTTCACGAAATCGATTTGCCCAATCGATTGGATTCATCATAGGGGCTCTGTCTTTCATGAAATCGATTTGCCCAATCGATTGGATTCATTACATGGGCTCTGTCTTTCACGAAATCGATTTCCCCAATCGATTGATGTAAGTTCAGAGTTCAATTTTCACTAAAAACTTTCAGGAAATCGATTTTCCCAATCGATTGGCTCAGTGGAAAATCTTATTTTGAGTTAGATAATTGATTGCTCAATTGATTTATTAATGTTTTGGTCAGTTATATATTACTTAATGGATTGAGAACTTTATTTGATTTCATTTACATTTGGCAAGCATTATATGAACTTTTCGCATATGGAAAATCCTTTTAAGGTGAATGCTTAGTTAAGAGGATATTTTATGCATTTAAAAACTTAAATGTTATGTGTTAACTGTTAATTTCGGTTGGTGACCCTTTACAACTATTGTGGAAATCTGGGCTTTGCCCTCAGATGAGAGCCAGGATGATCCTACCGGTTCGTACCCTACGGATGGGAATGTAGATGGGAATGCTTGATTGGAGCTACGTTAGGAGGATCTCATGGGGCGCGTGGAGATCACTCAGGGTGTTTAGTTGTTTTGTAGAATGATCAGACTAGGTTGACACATAGAGAAAAGATGACTTTCTTTTGGGTTGCTTTTATTTTTAAACTGGAAGACTGTACCACTTTTGTTATGTGAATATTTTGAATTCATATTTTGAGAACTTTTTCCGCTGCTTGTAAATTATAATGACTTAATTATTTATCCAAAGGTGTTATCTTATTTATTTCTCTGTTTTATTTTAATTTCTTTTGAAAAAAAAATATATACCCTCGCTTAGAAAAATGGGGTGTTACGTTAAGAATGAGGGAATCTACATTATTTCCTCTCTTTATTGGTTGAGACATTATGTCAAGACAACAACATGAATTGTCATAAAATCTTGTCATGAAGAAGAGTAAAACGAATTAGGTAAGTCACTTTATTTTTATACTAGAGATGGATGGACCAAAAATATTTTCAAGCAAGAGCATTCATACATGTGAGCCGGGTCTCAATAACTCTACTATCACCTAGGACGAATACTAATTTGGTCCAAAATAAAACTAACAAATAATATAACTTCTATAGAATCTAGTTTAATTAAATAATTCAACTAATAATTTTATTAACTAAAATAAGTTAAGAAAGACAAAAAATGTCACTACGATCACACATAACAAAATAAAATCAACATATCTAATACGTTGATTTCATGATTATCGAAACTAACAAAATAAACATAATAAACAATAGTACATTTAGGAAATAAGCATATCATAAATTGTCATCATGTAACTGTGACGCAAAAAAGATTAAATGAAAAACAAAGGTAATAATTATTCAGGTTAAATAGAGGGTGATATAATTTAATTTAATATCTTTACTCATAGAAAAAATTATTAACTAAATGATAAATTATGACAATTACTAAACAAATACATAATATATATATTAATATATATATATATATATATATATATATGAAAATATTGGGGTGCTATAGTTACATCTATTCCAGAGGCTAAAGATCTTAAAAAACTTTCTTAAAGTTCACTCAGATCTCATGAGATTAAACTAGTAGAAGATGAGTACAAAAAGAAGTGAAAGTCATTTTCCCTCAAATTCCAAGGAAATAATATGAATTCAAAGGGTCAGTAAACAAATGAAGATTTAGAGGTAAATGAATTGGAAAATTCGAGTGAAGACTTAGATGATAAAGAATTTTCATTTATCTCAAAAAAATCCAATGCATGTGGAATATCAGAAATAAATATTTCCCAAAAGAGATTTCACAAGGTCTAAAATAACAGATAAGGAAGTGAAAAGTTAGACAAGAAGAAACTCATTTGCTATGAATACAAGAAACCAGATCATTTCTAATCAGAATGTCCTAAATTTGAGAAAGGAAAATCCCAAAGGAAAAACTTTAAGATAAAGAAGAATAGTCTTATGGCTTTTTGGGATGAGTTTGATAAGTCATTTGATGAAGATGAAGAGCATGTAAACATGACTCTGATGGCATATACTCACTCTATAAGACCCTTAATTTTTAAATCCTAAATTATACAATTTTAGGGTATTTGGTGTTGAAGTTCTTAGGCTTTTAGCCTAGTTTTTGGTATTTAGCGAGTTAAATGCCAAAAATATACTTTTGGAAATTGGATTAAAATTATTTGTTGGAGAATAATTTATTAATGTTATGAAAAATTTAATACCGGACAATTTTATTGAAAATATCTATAGTTGCAGAAAATTTTATCTGTCAATTGAGTTGCGACGAGAGTAGATTTTTTTTATCAAAATGGTTTGGGAAGTGATGGGATGTGATGTGGAAATGATGATTCTACAAATATCTAAAATATCTAGATACTTAGATATTTGTTTGGTTATATATATATATATATGTGAGAAGAAAGAATAAAAAAAGGAAAGAAAATGGAAGAAAGGAAAAACAATGGAAAAGGAAAAAGAAAGAAAACATAACATTTCTTCGCTGTTGCCTCGCGATCCCATCTTCTTCTTCCTTATTTTCTTTCATTTTTGTTGCTTCTTTTGCTTCAAGAAAAGAAACCCAAGGCTTAATGGGTGAGAAAGAACAAATTTCTCAGCTTCATTCTTCCTCTTTGATTCGAAAACGAAGAAAAACGGTGTTAGGGATTTTCAAACCTTCAAATACAAACCCCCACTTTTCTACTAGATCTAAGCTTTGTTTCAAGAAGTGATAGAAGGGAAAGTTGCTCATATCCACGCTACGGTGCTAGTGAACTAACTTTGGAAGCGACATCGCGAGCGGAGATTTTATCGATATTACTCGCAGTACCGTAATCGCTCTTTAAAGCTAACGTTAAGGTATGGGCTCCTTCCAAACTTTTAGTTTGCATTTAGGGACTTATCTGTGGTTAGGTGGAAAAGAATTTTGTTAGGGTTGAAGTGTTGATTTGGAGAAAATGAATTTAATACTTTTATGGATGAAATTCTAATGTTGGGTTTTGGTGATATTGATGAGTGTTTCGTGGAAAATGAATTCAACTCATTTAGGTATGATTTTGAGAAAATGAAATTTGTTGTGTTTGAGTGGTGGGTTGTGATGATTTGTGTTTGTCGTATTTGACGTGTTCATAATTAATACTTATAAATCTTGAGATGTGTTTGTGTGGATTTTGTGGAAAAATGAACTGATGTGATTTGGTGTGAATTACAGATTGAATTTGACAATATGTCTGAGTATGCTCTGTGGGGAATTTTAAAGTCATTAGAGTTAAACGAGTATTAAAAATGGGGAATCTTTTAATATCTTTGTTTACTTAATGATTGTCGTGAAAATTGTTAGAGTTAAATGAGTATTAAAAATGAGGAATATTTTAATATCTGCATTTACTTAACGATTGTCGTGGATAGAGTCAGAGTATG
Organism: Cicer pinnatifidum; assembly: GCA_037974775.1. Taxonomy (NCBI): domain Eukaryota; kingdom Viridiplantae; phylum Streptophyta; class Magnoliopsida; order Fabales; family Fabaceae; genus Cicer; species Cicer pinnatifidum. The sequence goes on from JBBPBR010000006.1 coordinate 31,736,912, forward strand.
ATCATGCATTTCATTTTTGGTAAATCGTGTTGACCCGTGATAGGTGGCACCTCGGTAATTTAGAACTTCGGCCTGTGATAGGCGGTACAATTATGATTTACGGCCCTTCGAGGAGGGTTTTGGGTTTGGAATTCTCAGTCCATGCATTTTGGCATATATGCATTGCATTAGGGTGCTTGGCACACGAGTCGTGTTTGATTCAAGATTATGATTGAGTGTTTGAACTCAAGTTGTCGTGGTGATTGTGCTATAATTGCTAAGTGTTATGTTTTGGAATTGTGTGATAGTGTGTTTGATTGCAAAACCATTTCGAAACTTAAGTTGTCGTGGTAATTGTGTTATAATTGCCAAGTGTGGATGTTTTAGAATTGTGTGTAATTGTGATTGATTCAGTTTATGTATTTTTAGAAAAACTTCAGACAAAATTGATTTCCCAATCGATTTTGTTAAAATGTAATACAAGCTTAATCGACTGCCTAATCGATTATTACATTTCTTGTTTTTCTTGAATCTTGAAAATATATTGAACTAATCGATTTGTCAATCGATTTGGCTTGTTACAGTAGCTTTGCTATTTATTTCAATCGATTGTTCAATCGATTTCTTTAATCACAGGACACAGGTCTGATAAAAACCATTTAAGAAATCGATTTCCCAATCCATTAACTTAGCAAAATCTTTGTTTTGTGAATCACAAAATCGATTTCCCAATCGATTGTCCAATCGATTGATTTAAACCCATAATACAGGTTTCACTGAAAACCTTTAAGAAATCGATTTCCCAATCGATTTACTTAGTAAAAACTTTTATTCTGAGTCAGACAATCGGTTGCCCAATTGATTCATTAATTGACTGGTCAATTGATTTATTACTTGATTGATTAAAACCTTATTTTTTTATTTCATTTTTACTTGGCAAGTATTATATGCATGTTTAGCATATGGAAACCCTTTTAAGGTGCATGCTAAGTTGAAAGGTTATTTTGTGCATTTAAAAACTTAAATGTTTTGTGTTGATTGTTAATTTCGGTTGGTGACCCTTTACACTATTGTGGAAATCTGGGCTTTGCCCTCAGATGAGAAGCAGGATCATCCTACCGGTTAGTGCCCTGTGGATGGGAACGTAGTTGGACACACCTGACTGGAGCTATGTTAGGAGGATATCGCGGGGCGCGTGAAGATCACTCGGGATATATAGTTTTTTGTAGAATGATCAGATTAGGTTGACGTATAGGGACTAGATGTCTTCCTTTTTGGGTTGTGTTTATTTTAATTTGGAAGACTATACCTACACCAATATTGTCAGTTTGACATTTTATTTTTGATGGGTTCCATGCATCACTTTTGATGTGACGTGGGGAGGTTAAAATTCTCAGGGGCAGTGCTTTTGTACAGGTGTCTGCCGAGGATACCCCAGGGGTATGAGCTATGCTTGATAGGTCTCATAGCCCCGGTGTATTTTGAGGTTTAAATACTTTGAATTTCTGTTTTAAAAACTATTTCCGCCGCTTGTAAATATTGTGGATTGTGGTCGTTGTGTACGACTTAAATATTTATCCAAAAGTATTTCCTTATTTATTTATTTATTTATTTATTTGTTATTATGAATTTGTTTTGAAAAATAAATACATTCGCGCTGTTAAAACTCGGGGTGTTACACACTCTAACTCTAAAAACGACTCTAACTTTGACAATGAATTTGCTAATGAAGAAGTTGATGTATTCTCTTACCTATCTTATGGTGAACTCATAAATATGTTAAATGAGGTTTTCAACAAGAATCATAAGGTTTCTTCAAAACTTAAGCATCTTAGGAAAGCATGTGACACCTTAACAAAAAAAAATGAAGGAAAAACATAAAAGGATAAAGTCTTCAATTATATTAAGTAAGAAAAAAAAACCTTTGTAGTTTTTGTTGCAAACGACATAAACATAAGTAAAAAAGCTTTTATGATATATGGTATTATAAGAAACAATAGATGTGGCATAGTTCTTGAAGAACCAAAATAAAATCTTAGATTTACTCGTTCTGATACTGTTTGCACATACTGCCAAAAAAAAAAAACACAATAGAAAAATTGGTCCTATGTAGAAAACATGGAAAGACTAGACACCTTTCAGAACTAACAAATCAGAACTCTAAAGGTGCAAACTCGAGAATGGGGGGTAGCACTATGTTTGCCTAAGTTGGATTCTTTTTTAATTATTTATTCAAGAATTTTTTTTCAGGTTTTGTGATTTTCTTAGAATAGAAGCAGTAGCAATAAGACTTAAAAATCAAAGGCAGAAGTAAAGTAAAGACTGCAGAAGTAAAGTGACGTAAGAAGATTTATCTTGTTTCATCTTTTTGATCAGTGGAATATGAGCATTGAATGCATGGATTAAACTATCTCTTTAGAGGTACACAAGGGTTTAAGAATGCCCAAACACGATAAGGGGGGTTGAATTGTAATTGACTAAGTTGGATTCTTTGTGCTAATTTATTTAAAAGTGGTAAGGGTTTGGTGACTTATTTAGAATAAAAGTAGTATCATTCATATTAAGTGTTAAGAGGTAGAAGTAAAACAAGAATTTCAAAATTAAAGTGCCATAAGAATTTATCTTAGTTTACCCTCAACTTGGTAGCTACGTCAAGTCCCCACACTAAGAATGATTTAATTCACTAATTCAAAACATGAATTACACAACACTTGACCTTACAAGTCAGCCTTCACAAAAGAACATATCACTTATAGACTTTTTTAGGAACACAAACACCTTAACTCTACAAGGCAACTATTTTCGACATAACCTGAAAACCTACATATTATTTGAGGAACATGAAAACCACTATTGGGTTGAGTTAGAAGACTTTGGAACAAATTGGTTTTCTTTTAACGAGTTGATTGTAACAAATTGGTTTTCTTTTTTCTTTGGAGCAAGTGTTTCTCTAGACCTTAGGTACTACCATTTTAATTATTACTTGCAATGATTCATTACACTTGTTGAAAGGCTATCAAGTTTGTGGCGCCGTTGTCGCGGATTTCCATAACACTATTGAATTTAATGTATTTACTTAATTGAAAGTTTTTCCTCTACAATAAAATATTTGCTTTTATTTTATTTTCAATTTTGAATAAACAAAGTTTTTATTTTATTTTCTATTTTTATTTGTTGAGCTTGCTAATGTCATGTGCTAGTGGTTTGTCTCTTCTTTGTTTGAGATAACTATTCGCTGTAGAGCATAAAATATTATAATGATGATATTCTACTACAATTATATGAAGAGTGTGATACTTGTCTTATATTTGGTATATGTCGCATGATTGACGGACAAATCTTGAGAGATATATTTTTAAAACATCACCCTTAAATCCCTCAGATGCAGCCTCTTACGTGTGACTTTTACAAAGATGGACATAGGAATGGAACTTGTTTTAATGACTTTGTCGCACTCATAGAATATGAAGATTTTTTGGTCAAAGAAGCAGAAAACGACGAGTGTTATATTAAAAAGTTCAATTGGGAGAAAATTTGTCTTCCTAAAATTCTATCCAAAGAATTATATGACAAATACTTTCACATTACTGACGTTTTGGTTGAATTCATGAAGAATAACGTGGTTTCAATTGAAAAATTTGAAAGTCAATGTGAGAGGTTATTTGAGAAAGTGGTTAAGTTTGAGAAGATGGAGGAGAAGTTGAATATTGAAGATGATTACATTGTTGTGGTAGAAGAAGACAAGCAAGAGGAAAAGAAGAACGGAGAAAAGAAAAAAGAAGAGATTTATGATGTTCGAGATTCAATCTCTGCCTTGTTCATCAATGTCCAATTGAGAAGGACATCTAAGCAACATCATTAATTTCTCAAGTTCATGGAATTTCTACGAAACAAAAAGAAGAAGAAGGATGGTGTGTTCTTCCTGTCATATATGCTACCTTGAAAATAGTTGAGGTGTCAAGCTAATGACTTAAAAGAAGCACTTTGTGCAAGGAAACCCACAGGTAGAAGTAACTTTTATTTTTGCAATCTTATTTTTGTTATTTGAATTTGTTTCTTTTTAATTGTGTGTAAACGTGCACTATGATGAAAAATTATTAACAACTTGCATTTGGTCTTAAGTTTTCTGTTTGGAATTTTAAAATTTAAACTCTATTTCTTTGCTCAATTCAATATGTTTCACTAATGCTGTAAAAGGAGCACTATTAAATGACATTTTTGGCGTAGTGTTGATTACTCCTTTGTTGTTGAAGTCTCACTTGCCATTTTTTTTTTTTGAAAAATACTAAATAAATTTTGTAGTGGCGTGTTTGGCATCATTTAGATAGTTCATACTCTTTCTTATTATCCTAACTATGAGCTTTTGAGCCCAAACATTTTAATTCTTTGTTATGTGATTATCCAGACACGTGTTATCTGTAACACCCCGATTTTCAAAACGAGGGTGTATTTTTTTTTTAAAACGAAATCATTTAACAAAGAAATAAATAAGGAAATACCTTTGGATAAATATTTAAGTCATTATAATTTACAAGCAGCGGAATAGTTTTTCGAAATATGAATCCAAAGTATTTACACATCAAAAAGTGGTACATGGAATCCATCAAAAATAACATGTCATGCTGACAATATTAGTACAGGTACAGTCTTCCAATTTAAGATAAACGCAATCCAAAAGAAAGACATTTGTTCCCTCCATGTCAACCTAATCTGATCATTCTACAAACAAAAAAACTATACACCCTGAGTGATCTCCACGCGCCCCATAAGATCCTCCTAACAAAGCTCCAGTCAGGCATTCCCATCTACATTCCCATCCACAGGGTACGAACCGGTAGTGTCCTGGCTCTCATTTGAGGGCAAAGCCCAGATTTCCACAATAGTGTAAAGGGTCACCAACCGAAATTAACAATCAACACATAACATTTAAGTTTTTAAATGCACAAAATAACCTTTCAACTTAGCATGCACCTTAAAAGGGTTTTCCATATGCTAAAAGTTCATATAATGCTTGCCAAATAAAATGAAATCAAAATAACTCTTAAATCATCAAGTAATAAACAACTGGCCAATCCATTGATGAACCAATTGAGCAATCGATTATCTAACTCAGAATAAGAATTTCTACTAAGCCAATCGATTGGGAAATCGATTTGGATTAAGGTTTTTAGTGAAACCTGTACTCTGGGCTTAAATCAATCGATTGAATGAATAGCTGAGTCCCTGTAACAAATTCAATCGATTGGGAAATTGATTTGGACCAATTAGCTGAGCTACTGTAATAGCCCAAATCGATTGGCTCAATACTTTTCAAGATTTAAGAAAGTAGGAGACACAACAATCGATTGGGAAATCGATTTCTTAATTGGCTTTATGAAACATATTTACAAAATCCATTGGCACATCGATTTTGTCAAATTAGCTGAGCTCTTGTAATACATCAAATCTATTGGCAAATCGATTTTTATGAATGGCTTTTCACAAAATCGATTTGGGAATCGATTTCCTTGAATGTTTTTCTAAAACTACATAAACTAACTCAATCACATTCACACACGACTCCAAAACATAACACCTAGCAATTTCAACACAATCACCACGACAACTTGAGTTTCGAAATAGTTTTACAATCAATTACACTTACACACAATTTCCAAAACATAACACTTAGTAAAATCATCACAATCACAATGACATCTCAAGTTCAAACACTCAATCATAAACTTGAATCAAACACGACTCGTGTGCCAAGCACCCTAATGCAATGCGTACATACCAAAATGCATGGACTCGGAATTCCAAACCAAAACCCTCCTCGAAGGGCCGTAAATCATAATTGTACTGCCTATCGCAGGCCGAAGTACCAATTACCGAGGTGCCACCTATCACGGGTCTGCACGATTTACTAAAAAGCGTAAACCATAAACGTACTGCCTATCACGGGCCCGTACCGTTTACCGAGGTGCCACCTATCACGGGTCTGCACAGTTTACTAAAAAGAACGTAAATCATAAATGTACCGCCTATCACAGGCCAAAGTACTATTTACCAAGGTGCCACCTATCACGGGTCTACACAATTTACAAAAAACCGTAAATCGTAAATGTACCGCCTATCACGGACCAAAGTACTATTTACCAATGTGCCACCTTTCACGGGTCTGCACAATTTACAAAAACATAAATCATAAATGTACCGCCTATAACAGGCCAAAGTACTATTTATCAAGGTGCCACCTATCACGGGTCTGCACGATTTACAAAAAGAATGAAAATGCATGAGCATACTCTGAATCCATCCACGAAAATTGTTAAGCAAATGCAGATATTAAAAGATTTCCCCATTTTTAATACTCATTTAACTTAAAGGATTTTCACAACAAACATTAAGTAAACAATGATATTAAGAGATTCCCCATTCTTAATACTCATTTAACTTAAACGATTTTCACAACAAACATTAAGTAAACAGAGATATTAAAAGATTCCCCATTTTTAATACTCGTTTAACTCTAATGGTTTTCATGACAACATTAAGTAAACAAGGATATTAAGAGATTCCCCATTCTTAATACTCATTTAACTTAAACGATTTTCACAACAAACATTAAGTAAACAGAGATATTAAAAGATTCCCCATTCTTAATACTCGTTTAACTCTAATGGTTTTCACGACAACATTAAGTAAACTTAGACATTAAGAGATTCCCCATTCTTAATACTCATTTAACTCTAATGATTTTCAAATTCCACACAAAACAAACTCAAACATATTATCAAATCCAATCCACAATTCACACCAAATCACGTCTCAAATTTCATAAGCATTAATTATGAACACGTCCAATACGATGAACACAAATCATCAAAACATACCACTCAACACATCAAACTTCATTTACTCAAAATCATACACAAATGAGTTAAATTCATTTTCCACGAAACATTCATCAATATCACCAAAACCTAACTCTAAGATTTTACCCATAAAGCCTTAGATTCATTTTCCCCAAATCAATACTCCAACCCTAACAAAATTCTTTTCCACACAACCACATATAAGTCCCTAAATGCAAACTAAAAGTTTGGAAGGAGCCCTTACCTTAACGTTAGCTTTAACGTGCGATTACGGTACCGCGAGTAAATCCGGTAAAATCTCTACTCGCAACGTCGCTTCCAAAGTTGGTTCCCTAGCACCGTTGCGTGGTAGTGAGCAACTTCCCCTTCTATCTCTTCGTGAAACGAAGCTTAGATCTAGATGAAACGTGGAGGTTTGTGTTTGACGGTTTTGAAATCCCTAACACCGTTTTTCTTCGTTTTCGAAACAACGAGGAAGTATGAAGCTGAGAAATCCTTGCTTTCTTAGCCACAAATCCTTGGGTTTCTATTCTTCAAGCCAAAGAAAGAAAAAGGAAGCAAAACCAAGAAAGAAGAAAAGGGGGAGAAGGGGGGTTCGCGAGGCAGAGGAAGAAGAAGGATTCTGTTTCTTTCTCTTTTCCTTTCTTCCTTTTTCCTTCCTTTCTATTTCTTTTCTTTCTATTTTCCTTTTCTTTTCCCTCCACACAAACATATATATATATATATATATATATATATATATTAATTACTTTTAACAAATATCTCAAAATATCTAGATATTTATTAAAATTACCATTTCACCCATAACCTCTCCAAACCACTTTTTGTCAAAAATATCTACTATCGTCGCAACTCAATTGACAGATACAATTTTTAGCAACTCAGGATATTTTTAACAAAACTCTCCATAATTAAATTCTTCATAAAAGATCCACCGCAGTTAATTTAATTTATTTATCGACGAATAATTTTAATCGGGGCATCAAAATATATTTTTGGGCATTTAAGCTCACAAAATATTAATACTTGGCTAAAAAGCCTCCGAGTTCAATACCCAAAATACACTAAAATACATAAAGTACAATTCAGAATTATGGGTCTTACATTATCCCTTTAGAACTTGGACTAATTTTGACTTGCATCACTTGTAATTTATGCATACACTGAGGCCATTTTGTTTGGTCGTTTGAGCCTTTCTAACTACCCTATGCAAATTTTATCCTTTGCTTGCCCCTTTGAGCCTTGCCCTTTTATTTCAGTTACTAGCCACATTACAAGCCAAAGACTTGACTTTAATTAAATGATCTTACTTGGAGTTAGGTAGAAAAAAATTTCTCGTCTTGAGAAAGTTCTAAGTTTGGGGTTGCTCATGAGATAACAACATTTTAAGTTTTAGGTGGTGATTCTCACAAAAAGAAAAGAAAGAAAAGAAGAAAAAATTATAAAAAAAAAAAAAATCATTTTGTGTACTTTGATAAATAACATTTTCTTGGTACTTTTGTCAATGTTTGATATTCTCCACAATGAAAAGGTGAAAAAAAAAGTGGTAAAAAAATTTGAAAATGTATGCCTAACTCCAAGTAGTAAAGCCTATTATCCCAAAATGTTCTACCCTTACCTAAGCCCCATTACAACCCGAAAGTCCTCCAAAAGTGTATGTGTTTGTTGCATTGTGACTGCTAACTAGAATTTTTTTAAGCCTATGGTAGCGTGATGCATGTTCTATGATTTGAGTGATAAATTCATAACCGTTTCTAAGCACTTTGTGAGATTCTGCGAAGAGAGAGTTGAACTTGATGAATGAATGCTAAAGTATACTGATAGTGTTTCAACAAGTGTATTGAATCATTGCAAGTAATAATAAAATGATAGTATCGAGTGTCCAACTCAATGATTGTGTTTTACTATTGGATTATATTTAACTACTACAATTGAACAAAAGGTTCCCAAATTGATTGAAATAATATTTAAAATTAACAATGGTAATAAAATTGATCCTTTATAATGAGAAAAATGTCAAGGATGAGTTTCACTTCGAATCCAACCTTGGTGTCTAATTTGATCCTAGTTACTGAATTCTTTTATTGAATTATTACCGAATTCTCTTCATTATTCTTTCCCTAAAGTCTTAGTGGCGGAACCTTTAATTCCAAAGTAACCCCTAATTCCTTAGTAGATTTAACATTAGAAGTAAGCATTACCGTACAGGAATCCTCTTTTTAATCTATAGTCTTTGCAACTAATATAATTAGTTTTATTGACCTGCATCTATCGCTAGACTACAAATTCATGAATTTCTCATCTCAAGCATTCGTAAAGTCAACTACCATTTCAAAATACGAATCGTAGAACATTTTATTGTTGATCAAGCAATAAAAAGCATTAAGCACATAGATGAGAAAAATAATTCAAAAAACTCATTCATATAAATAGAAATCAAATTAAAAAATAAGGGTTTCATCTTGTTACACTCATCCTTAACAAATAGGGTTTATTACTCATGACAGAGATACAAAAGATAGAGATTAAAAAAGAACTACAAGAATGATTCATGAATGATTCTTGATAAAATTGCTCCAATGATGTTAGAAACGGTCGTCTTTTTGTTTCTATGTTAGGACACAAGTCTCCACACTTCTCAGTGGTCAAAAAGATCCCTAAAAAGTGAAAAATTGTGTTTTAAATGAATGATGTGACGTCCACGTGCCCTTGGCGCAGAAAATGCACTTGAGGAGCGCACTGACAATGCTGAAAGGCAAGCAATGCGCCTTTGGCGCGGCTGTTGCGCTTCAGGCGCACATCATCTGTTGTCTGACGTGTACTGCATGTTTCCCATCTCTCAAGTCTGAATTTGGTTCCGGTGCCTTCATAAACGTTGTAGCTATGAATCTTAGCTTTTGATTGCACTTAGTTGGACTCTAATTGCACATCTACAACACCATATATGGTTGAAATACTGCACATAGGTCATGTTTATTTGTCTTCAAAATTTAGCACTGCACTAAAACAAAGTAACAACGCAAAACTCCCAAAAATCTCTACTTAATCAAGGAAATAAGAACATAAAAATTTCATTAAATCAAATAAATAAAATTAACAAAATATATAAAATAAATCATTAAATTAACTAATGAATAAAAGATAAATAAGACTACAAACAATAAAAAACATGCATATGATGAAGAGTTATCACAACCGCAAACTTAATCTATTGTTTGTCCCCAAGCAACAATTAATTTCAGATTTGGTGCAGTTAAACTCAAACTTAAACTCAAATTCCCAAATCAAATCAAACTCAATTTTCAAAGTTCCAGCTATTACAAAACATTCATCTTGCTCCATGGTTGCTTACAGAAAACAACAAAATTTGTACATTTTAGCATTCATTTATCAAATTCAACTTTCTCTTCGGACAATCTCACAAAAATTTCTATCAAGTGTTTAGAAAGGGTTATGAATTTATCACTCAAATCCGAGAACATGCATCATGTTACCATAGGCTTGAAAAAATTCTAGTTAGCAATCACAATTCAGCAAACACATACACTTTTGGAGGACTTTCGGGTTGTAATGGGGCTTAGGTAAGGGTAGGACATTTTGGGTTAGTAGGCTTTACTACTTGGAGTTCGGCATACATTTCCAAATTATTCTAACATTTTTTATTTTTCTTCACCTTTTTATTCTAGAGATTCTCAAACATTGACAAAAGAACCAAGAAGATATTATTTACCAAAGTACACAAACTGATTTTTTTTTTCTTTTTGTTTTCTTTTTGTGAGAATCACCACCCGAAACTTAAAAGGTTGCTATCCCATGGCAACCCCAAACTTAGAACTTTGTCACAACAAAGAACTTTTTTCTTACCTAACTCCAAGTAAGGTGATTTAATTAAAGTCAGGTATTTGGCTTGTAATGTGGCTAGTAACCGAAATAAAATGGCAAGGCCCAAAGGGTAAAATTTTCATAGGGTAGTTAGAAAGGCTCAAGCGGCCAAACAAATTGCCTTAGTGTATGCATAAATTACAAGTGATGCAATTCAGAATTAGTACAAGTTCTGAAGGGATAACACATGTCTGGATAATCACACAACAAAGAATTAAAGTTTTAGGCCCAAAAGCTCACAACTAGGATAATAAGAAAGAGTATGAACTATCTAAATGATGCCAAACATGCTACTACAAAATTTATTTAATGGCAAGTGAGACTTCGACAACCAAGGAGTAATCAACAATGCATACATTAGTGAAACTTATCGAATTGAGCACTGATATGAGCAACGAAATGGAGTTTAAATTTCAAAATCCCAAACAAAAAACTTAAGATCAAATGCAAGTTGTTAATAAATCTTCATCATAGTGCACGTTTACACACAATTAGAAAGAAACAAATTCAAATAACAAAAATAAGATTGCAAAAAATAAAAGTTACCTCTACCTATGGGTTGCCTTCCACGAAGCGCTTCTTTAAAGTCATTAGCTTGACGCCTCAACTATTGTTAAGGTGGCATATATGTCAGGAAGAATACATCATCCTTCTTTTTCTTTTTGTTTGGTAGAAATTCCATGAACTTAAGAAATAAAAGATGTTGCTTCCATGTCCTTCTCAATAGGACATTGAGGAACAAGGCATAGGTTGAATCTCGAACTTTATCAATCTCTTCTTTTTTCTTTTCCTTGTTCATCTTTCTTCTTGCTTATCTTCTTCTACCACAACAATGAAATTATCTTCAATCTTCAACTTCTCCTCCATCTTTTCAAACTTAGCCACTTGCTCAAATAACCTCTCACATTGATTTTCAAATCTTTCAATTGAATCCATGTTATTCTTCATGAATTCAACCAAAACGTTCGTAACGTGAAAGTCTTTGTCATCTAATTCTTTGGATAGAATTTTAGGAGGTAGAATTTGTTCCCAATTTATCTTTTTAACGTAACACTCGTCATTTTCTGCAGCTTTGACAAAAAAATCTTCATATTCTACTAGTTCAGCAAGGTCATCACAACAATTTACATTCTTATGTGCTTCTCCACAAAAGTCACATCTAAGAGGCTTCATCGGAGGGATCTAAGGGTGATTTTTTAAAAATATATCGCTCCAGATTTGCCCCTCAATCATGCGACATATACCGGATATAAGACAAGTATCACACTCTTCATATAATTGTAGTAGAATATCATTATTATAATCTTCCATGCTCTACAGCGAATAGTTATCTCAAACAAACAAGAGACAAAACACTAGACATGACATTAGAAAGTTCAACAAATAAAAAAAATAAACGAAATTTATTTTTCAAAACAAAATAAAATATTCAATAGTGATATGGCAATCCCAGACAACGGCGCCAAAAACTTGTTAGCGTTTCAGCAAGTGTACTAAATTGTTGCAAGTAATAATAAAACGGTAGTATTGAGTGTTGAACTAAAGGATTGCATTTTTCTATTGAATTATATTTAATTACTACTATTGAACAAAAGGTTCCCAAATTGATTGAAATAATATTTAAAATTTACAATGGTAATAAAATTGATCCTTTATAATGAGAAAAACGTCAGGGATGAGTTTCACTTCGAATCCAACCTTGGTGCCTAATTTGATCCTAGTTAATGAATTCATTTATTGAATTATTACCGAATTCTCTTTATTATTCTTGCCCTAATGTCTTAGTGACAGAACCTTTAATTCCAAAGTAACCCCTAATTCCTTAGTAGATTTGTCACCAAAATTCTGCACTGCACTAAAACAACGTAATAACGTAAAACTCTGCAAAATCTCTACTTAATCAAGGAAATAAGAACATAAACATTCCATTAAATCAAAGAAATAAAAATAACAAAATATATCAAATAAATCCTTAAATTAACTAATGAATAAAAGATAAATAAGACTAAAATAAATAAATAAAAAATATGCATACGATGAAGAGTTATCATATGCATATGATGAAGAGTTGTCATATACAAATTGATGAAGAGTTAACTATACCAAATCAAAAGTTAATTGTTGTTTGGGAACATACAATAGATTAAGTTTGGGGTTGTGATGACTCTTCATCATATGCATATTATTTATTTTTTATTTTTAGTCTTATTTATCTTTTATTCATTAGTTAATTTAAGGAGTTATTTGATATATTTTTTAATTTTATTTCTTTGATTTCATGAAATTTTTAAGTTCTTATTTCCTTGATCAAGTAGAGATTTTTCGGAGTTTTGCATTGTTACTTTGTTTTAATGCAGTGCTGAATTTTTGTGAGAAATCAACATGACCTATTTAGAGTATTTCAGCAATATATGAAGTTGTAGATGTCCAATTGGAGTCAAATCAAGTGAAAATGAAAGCTAAGATCCATAGCTACAACGTTCATGAAGACGCTTGTACCCCGTTCAGGCACCAAAGAGTATAAAGTGTAGAAAATGTCAAATATAAGAAGTTGTGCGCCTGAAGTGCAACAACTTGGCTCGGGACGCATTTCCCCCTTTTGAATTTGTCGATTTATGCTTGAAGGGCAAATTCTGCGTCTGGGGCGCGTGGCACGTGACTAAATGTTTTAAAACACATTTTTTTTCTCACTTTTTAGGGATCTTTTTTACTATTGGGAAGTTTGGAGACTTGTGCCGTAGCATAGAAACTCAAAGACGGTTGTTTCTAATGCCATTGAAGCAGTTCTATCAAGAATCATTCATGAATCATTCTTGTAATTCATCTCTAATCTCTATCTTTTCTAACTTTTTTATGAGTAACTAAACCCTTATTTTAAGATGAATAAGATGAAACCCTTCTTTTTCTGATTTGATTTCTAGTTATATTAATGAGTTTATTGAATTATTTTTCTCATCTTTGTGCATAATGTTTTTTATTGCTTGATCAACATTAAAATGTTCTACGATTTGTATTTTGAAACAGAAGTGAACTTTACGAATGCTTGAGATGAGAAATTCATGAATTTGTAGTCGAGGGATAGATGCAGGTCATGAAACCAATCAAATTAGTTGCAAATGTTGAGACAAAATCTCAATTTAATATTTTTATGAAAGCAAACAAAAAGTTAATTAAGAATGTTAATTATGATTCTTAATGTTATGTTAATTTAACTTGTGCTTTTGAGTGTATTAGTTTAAAGATATAATTTAATCAAAGCAAAGAAATCAGCATAAAAAAGCAAGAAACTAAGCAGACAAGAAAGGAGAACATTCTTAACAAAATCTGGAAAACGGAGAATGTTCTCCAATTTCAAGAATGATCATCATAGCTCCAAGATCAATCAATCTCCATTAGTTAAAAGAAGTTTTAGCCTCTGGATTGTACATCAATATCGTCAACATTGGCAAGGATCAAACTAAGTAATCAGAATCAAAGAAACTACTCGAATCACAAAGAGAGAATAATCCTCAAAGCAAATCAATGCATCAAGAGTAAAAAACAAGAATAATCCTCAAAGTTGATGGCTAAAGTAAGCAAGTAAAAATTGGACAGAAATGACAAAGTCCCTGCATCACTAACACACGTACATAACATAAAATCTTGGTACGGAACAGCTGTCAGAATTGTCAAGATCCAGTAAGAATGTTCTCTATTTTCACAGCTTTAATCCAAGAACGTTCTAGTTTACAAAGAGTAAAATATGATGTAATTTAACATCGACCTAGACTACAAAAGCATATCTATCTACAGTACAAAACATCAGTATTCATCACAGAAGAAGTTAATAATCCACATAATATTGTTTTGGATAGATTCGATCAAAGAAGATTAACAACGACAAAGCAAAACATCAAGACCAATCTTCAAATTGATGAGCTACGAGCAAGGACACCACTACTGCACCTTTTTGCAGAAAGCACGTCATGTTTCTGAGACAAAGGACCACCACACAATATTTGTCAAAATCCAACACTCATACAAAATAGAAAACGAAGAATGTTCTGGTTTTATAAAAGAACATTATGGTTTTAATTCTCTTTTAAAAACAGAATTAAAAGAGATAATTTTATATAGTATAAACCACATATTAAAGAGTATCAAGACTGCTCAAATCATTGGTGAAGCCAAGAACTCGAGATCAATGCCCAAAGGTGAAAAACACCTCAAGATTGACCTCCAAAATGATGAATTGTGAGCAAGGACACAAGTACATTGTACTTACAATATTCTTCAGAAAGTTATGCATAAACCTAACTCAAAACAGTGCCAACTGACATATGATAACTCATTCACGTTTTCCATGAAACCGAAAAGCAAGAACGTTCTCTGTTTTGTCAAGAACGTCCTGGACATCAAATAAACACATATTTAATTGCTTTAAAATATATCTGACACTTGGGAAGTGTGTCCGACGAATATATTCATTTTAAACTGAATATTCAAAGCCTTTTAACATCTATAAATTGAAGATCAATCATAAGATTAAGAAAATAGTTCAATTTACAAGTCGACCAACACTTGTTCAAGTAACAAGTCAAAAAAACTCTTCAAGCAAACTCCAACTCTCTTCACTATATCTTTGGATCATTATATACTGAGTTTGTCTTTCATTTATCTCAAACAAGTGTGGAGAAGTTTCAAGATCCCAGACACTTTATCATACACTTCATTTGTAACTCAAGTCTATCTTTTATGTTAGATTGAATGTGTTTTTAAAAATCCTTTCAAGGGTGAAAGGTGATTGTAAAAATCCTTTCTAGGTTGAAAGGTGAAGATTGTAACACGTCAAGGTTGATCTGGACCGGTGGTGTAAAAATCAAGAACGTTCTCCGTATTGAACACTTAGTGAAAAATCTCACAATTGTGAGGACTGGACGTAACTCGGGTTGGGTGAACCAGAATATATCTCTGTATGATATCTCTTTCCTTATCTCAATTATTTTCAGTCTTTTGATTATAAAATTAAATAGATAATTTAAATTGTTTGTTTTTCACTAACCAAGAACGTTCTTCGTTTTCTATTTTCATAACCAAGATTAATCTTGAGTTAAATTCCTTAAGTTTTATAGGAAATTTTAAAAAGGTGAAATCACAATTCAAACCCCCCTTTCTTGTGATTAACATTGCTACTTCAACAAATGCAATAGTTTAACAAGAGAATTCTTGTACGGAAAGGCTTAATTCTAATCTGAAATCCATTAAGGAATTAGGGATTACTTTGGAATTAAAGGTTATGTCACTAAGACATTAGGGCAAGAATAATAAATAGAATTCAGTAATAATTCAATAAAGAAATTCAATAACCTTGATCAAATTAGACACCAAGGTTTGATTCGAAGTGAAACTCACCCCTGACATTTTTCTTATTATAAAGGATCAATTTGATTATTGTTGTTAATTTTAAATATTATTTCAATTAATTTGGGAACTTTATGTTCAATTTTAGTAATTAAGTATGAATCGATAGTAAAATGCAATCCTTGAGTTCGACACTCGGTACTACCATTTTAATTATTACTTGCAAATCTACGAATTTTAGAGGAACCTGGTATATTAAAGGAACCAAATAAATAAGAGGAATCAACAAAGTCAGTCCCAAATCAATCAGAAGATATGCCTAACTACTTATTAGATGATGGAAGGATATTGGTTATACAAGAAGAGTTAAATCAATTCAAAAGGAATGATGTAGGGATTTCGTCCCCAAGCCTAAAGAAAAGAAGTCAACTTGAAGCAAGTGGGTTTTCAGAAACAAACTGAACTAGACTATAGCCCGCGCGATGCACGGATGTTAATTAATTAATTTTATAAGTTTTATAAGTAATATTTATGTATTACAAATATAGTTATCTTATAATATTACTTTATTGATTTGTAATAATTAAATATGATTAGGAAAATTAAAATGAGAGAAAATTATGTTTATCACAATCATCTAATTTAATTTTAAAATATTTTATAAAATTCGTATGATAATTTATTATATAGGATAATTGTTTGACTCATTGTACTTTGATTGTTAATTTATTTTTCAACATGTAATGTACTTGCATTTATTTGATGAAATAAAATGTAAAATACAAACCAAAAAATAAGATGTAAAAATTTTAAAATATGATTTTATTTAATATTTTTTATTTTAAAAAAATATTAATATTGTAGTGTAATCTAAATTTATTTGTTTTATTAGTATGATATTTTAATTGTGAGCATGAGAAGTTGTTGTAAAAAAAATTATTGAATATATTTCATCAAGAGTTTGTAAAAAAAAAATATATATATA
>JBBPBR010000006.1:31754221-31787450 GCA_037974775.1 Cicer pinnatifidum
TATTATAAAATAACTTAAAAAATAATTTGATAATAATATAAATTATAAATTATTATCAAATTGTAAAATAATTTATAAATACATTATAAATAATTTTATAATTTATAAATTTATTATAAAATAATATTATTAAATAAAGAGCATTTATGTCGATATTTATCAGCGATTAATTCGGTTTTTTTATTGAATTTAATAATTAATAATATAAATTATTACCATTGGTAAATGACTAATAATATTATAAAATAATTTATAAATATATTATAGAATAACTTATAAAATAGTTTGATAATAATATAAATTATAAATTATTATCAAATTGTAAAATAATTTATAAATTATAATTAATTGTAAAATAATTTTATAATTTATAAATTTTTATAAAATAATATTATCAAATAGATTTTGGAGGTATTAAAAAAATTGTGGATGAAATAGAAAAAATAGAGTAGGATTGAAAGAGATTAGATATTGAAAGCATGTTTGAGAGAGGAGAAAGAGGAGAGGTCCACATCAGCTTTTTAGCTGATGTGGGAAATATTTGTATAGGTGGCATTCGAGGTGAGGTGGCATTCGGGGTTCTGTTTTAAATATATATAATATATGAGAAAGGTGGAGTGGTTAGAAATAAATCTAGACTTGTAGCCCAAGGATACAGTTAGTAGGAAAGTATTGATTACACTGAAACTTTTGTCCATATGGCAATGTTAGAGACTCTCATACTTTTAATGTCTTATAATGTATTTAATAAAATTATTTTATATCAAATGGATGTGAAAAGTTCATTCTTAAATGGTTACATAAATGAAGAAGTGTATGTCAAACAACCTTTTGGCTTTGACGAGAATGTATTTTCATACTATGTTTTCAAACTAAAGAAATTTTTGTACATACTAAAATAGGTTCCAAGAGCTTGGTATGATAGACTAAACAATTTTTTTATATTATAAAATGATTTTAAATAAAGACTAGATTTAGACTCTATTTAGAAAATCATCCAAGGATGACTTTCTCATTGTCGAAATATATGTTGATGTTATTATTTTTGGTTCTACTAACGACTAGCTCTACCAAGAGTATTCTAAGCTAATGTAGAATGAATTTGTGATGAGCATAATGGGATAATTAATATTATTTTTTGGAATTCAAATTCATCAAAACCCTAAGGGTTACTCTTCATCAAACCAAATACACAAGAGTATTGCTTGAGAAGTTTAAAATGGATTATTATAAGTCAATGTCTACACCTATGCATCCAACTTGTTCTCTTAACAAAAATGAGTTAGGTAAAAAGGTAAATCAAAAGGTATATAGAGGAATGATAGGTTTTCTTCTTTACTTAACTTCCTTTAGACCCAACATTTTGTTTAGTGTGTGCGTGCCAAATTTTAGTCTGACCCTAAAGAATCTCACTTAACAAATGTTTAGGGGATATTTAAATATTTGAAAGACACTACTAACGTTTGTTTCTATTATATGCCATCCTATGAGTACATGTTAATAGGTTTATGTGAAGCTGACTATGCTGGAGATCAACTAGAAAAGAGGAGCACCAGTGGAAATTGCACATTCTTTGGTGAGAATCTAATCTCCTGGTCAAGAAAAATACAAGGAATTATTGCTATGTCTACAATAGAAGAAAAGTATATCTCATCAACTAGTTGCAACACTCAACTTTTGCGGATGAAGCATCAACTAGAAGATTTCAAAATTTATGAGAGTAACATTCCTATCTTTTTTTATAATACTTCGACCAATATTTAACAAAACAAAAATCTATTTTACATTCAAGAGCAAAAAAAATAAAGATTGAACATCATTTCATAAGGGATTACGTCTAGAATGGTTAAATATATCTATGCTTTGTAGATGATGACATTGAATTTATTTTTGCCTTTAGCCAATCAAAATTCAATTAATCTTGAATATAAATAGTTTCCTTCTGTAAGGTGAGATACCCTGATAGGTATTTTCACGTGTAAGTACTAGTACTGACGTCGAAAACTCAAACGTTTTTTGTTCTTAAAATAATTTATTACTCACAATCATTCACAACTCCCACACTTTCCTTTTTACAAACCATTAAACATCCCCATTCTCCACGAATCCCTCCCAGTTCAATGGCTTAAAGTCCCTCCTTCACCCCCTCTACTGGAAATGTCTCATGTTTTCTATACTACAATTCAATCTAGATCAATTAGAGATTCTTCACAAACTGATGGTTGACTTCGCAAACCTAGATTATAATGAATTTGATTTGGTTGAGGACCATACTGGAGTATGTTGGTTTGATTATTTCCACATAGATCAAGAGGTTGCTTCGAACGTCCTTGTATAAGAGTTTTGTGGGTTTACTGATAGATATCTATTCAAAATTCTGATTGGATGTGTGGTTCCTAAAGGTGGGTCGGTGGACCATTTTGGAAAAGACAACAAGGGTCTAATGTGGAACATCTATCAAAGGATCAAGACAAACATCCCCAAATCATCCTAGAATACATGAGCTCTTGTGTTATCAATTTTAGGATAGGGAAAATCAAGTCTATCCCCCTACTCTAGAGGAAGTTGGAGGATCCGTTTAAGAGGAACACTTGGTCTCTTTATCTGCTCTCACATTCAACATCTCCAACCTCATCAAGATGAGGTTGTTATCTCCCAAGAACTATGTTTGACCTAGTGGTGATTCCAGAAGGACAAGTCAAACAAGTAGCTTTTAGGCCACCCCATCTGGGGTTGATGACTTTTATGCTCCCATATTTGCAGAAGATTACAAGGAAGTTATTATGGAATAACTGTGAATGTGTCAATCTGACCAAGTTATGGCCCCATTTTGTCTCCCTCTACCTCAACCTGCACAAGTATTTGAGAAGAAGTTGCACCCGTTTTGGTTGACCTAAAACAGACCCTTAAATCTTTTTCCCTAAGAAGTTGCGCCAGTTTTTGTTGACCTAGTCTTTAATACATCATCAAACGACTCATTTGCATCTCCTTCCACACCTTTCCCCTCTGACTCTGTTGCCTCCCCCATCTCTTTTGCCATTATTCCTTTCACACAATCCATTCTTTCTAGCTTCCCATACCTCCAAACCTTCCTTATTGCTGACCAAGTTATGGCCCCATTTTGTCTCCCTCTACCTCAACATGCACAAGTATTTGAGAAGAAGTTGCACCCGTTTTTGTTAACCTAAAGCAGGCCCTTAATTATTTTTCCCTAAGAAGTTGCGCCAATTTTTGTTGACCTAGTCTTTGATACATCATCAAACGACTCCTTTTCATCTCCTTCCACACCTTTGCCCTCTGACTCTGTTGCCTCCCCCATCTTTCTTGCCATTATTCCTTTCACACAATCCATTCTTTATAGCTTCCCATGCCTCCAAACTTTCCTTATTGCTGAAATTACCTCCACCCGGAATAGAAATGCTGAAAGTTTATATCCTAATGATGTTTCCAATAATTGGAACAAAGTCCCCCCATCTGTCATAAATTGGATTCAAGACAACAAAGATCATGGAACGCAACTGGCTTCGCAGAACTCTACAGCTCTCAGACAATTAGTTGAGATCATATACTTATGGATCTTGCAGCATCAAAAATCCAAGAGCAATCAATCCAAAAAGCTCCTAACAGCCACATCAACAAACTCATCAAGGGATGCTCTTCTTGAAATACACACTCTCAACGTTCTTCTTGATGTTGCTTTAGGATATGCAGACTCTACTTCTGGAATCCCATCTCCAACTCCCTTTGATCACATGTTTGATCCCTCTCAGTTTGTTGAAAAGGAAGATTTTGATCGATTGTAAACCCATACTGAGGTATTTATGGAACAAACTGTCAAAAATCAAGAGGATATTCACAGTACTTTTAGTTTAGTTCTAGCTAGGCTCACCAATCCAAACCCTTGGTTGCCTATTTTCTTTGTATTTTGTTGTAACTTTTGTTTTAACTTCTCTGTATTTTCTCTTTTTCCCTTTCTTTTTATCTAATGACAAAAGGGGGATAATGTATTTTTGAGAATTTTTAAGCAATGAATTTTGTCTTTTTTTTTGGAACTTTAGTTACTAATGCACATTAAACTACTTTGTTAGAATATATTTCATTTTATGAATTAAGCATGAATATTCTATGGGGGGATTTGCTGTAATACATTTATACTTTATTAAATTTAAAAATTATTCTCAAAAATAGATGTTTGTTGTCGTCAAAAAGAGGGATATTGTTAGAAACAAGTTGGTTTGAAGAACTACAACCCCTTGCTTGTTTCAATGATAATAAACTCAGTTTATGGCAACAATTTAAGGCACTAACGTTTTGATTAAGTGTGTAATTCCCTGGTCAAGTTATCTCTATAGAATCTTATATTATATCCTTTGATGATTGGACTAAGACAAAGGAATAACAAGACTTCTCTTCACTCTATTTTTTTAAGTCTGGAGTAAGCGCTCAAACACACGCCTCTAGTGATGCAAGCAACATCTGTTTTGGTTAACTCTGACAATGCAAACAATGCTCTAGTTCTGGTGACTCTAGAAATACATGATATGTTCTATTTCAGTTGCCTCTAATGAATGTTGTTATGCTTTGTTCGTTTCCCTCTGATAAGCTTGACAAGTAGGTGATTTTTGGCCTCTGATAATCACGTCATCATATCAATAATTTGATCGTCTGACTCTTATTTATGATGTATGCTCTGAAATAATTCAACACTCTAATGAAAGTCAATGCTCTGAAGACAACAAAGCCTTTGTTCACCCTCTAATGGACATCCTAAATCTACTACTTGTTTGAAGATCTATGTGACATGATCTGATCAGCATATTCTCTAATTCCTCCTTCTTCATACCAAGATACGCTATTTCAATTACAAGGATCCATTTTTGAAAGTTTTCTATGGCAAACCAATCTTAAAAGATTTGATATGAAATTTCATGATTTATGTTGATTTCTTGCAATCAGGATACCGACCATAAATCCTAAACGATCTCTATAATAGGACGTGAGTTCCTCACTTGAAAAACAAGAAATGCACAAGGCGAGTGAATTCCTCATTGTTTTCTAAATTTTTTTTTCATAGGTTTTTTCTTCCAAAAATAATCGTAATCAAGGCACGTCGAGTACTAATTATAAATATCTCTTTCAACATAATTCAAACTCGGATTCATCAAATATGGTTTAGGACTTTATGTTCAAGAATAGGATCACTAAATTAAAATTTGATTGAAACAATAGTTGTTAGTATCGCAATGGAGGTAAGAATAGCACATTAGTGCAAAAAAAGTTTTGGTTCGGCTGTGTAAAATCCCAACACAGACAAATCAATCCATATAAACAACAGGCATCGGTACCAATAAGGTGTGTAAATTTTATCTTCGTATAAAACCAGATCATAGAAATCAAGAATTTAAATCATGATTTTTTGACTTAAAGTACTATAAAAACGATATAATTTTTATATAGACCACATAATAAAGGTTTCAAGTCTAGTGGCATCTTATTCCTCGGTCAGGTTCAAATTTGAGATATTATTAATTTAGATTTAGTTTGAATTTTGCTGTTAACTAAACTCTTTAAAATTTAAAAAAAAAAAAAAATCAAATCTACAGAAAAAGATATCCATCCAAGCCATAAAAATAAGAAAACTTTATTTCCATCCATATCCATACAAGGAAGTTTCAAGTCTAAACAGAGTATGTGGCCCTATACATAGGGCATGAGTCAAGTTAAAACTAAACATGACAAGATAAAAAGAAAGAAAGAGAGACACCCAAACAATGGATCATAAGGTTTCTTCCAAACTTAAGCATCTTAGGAAAGCACGTGACCTCTTAGAAAAAAAATGAAGTTCCTTTGAAAACCTAAAATGGAAAAAATCTAACTCTAAAAGAAAATGTTTCAAAAACTTAAAAGGATAAATTCTGCAATTTTATTAAGTAAGAAAAAAAACCTTTGCAATTTTTCTTGCAAACGACATAAACATAAGTAAAAAAGCTTTTATGATCTATGGTATTATAAAAAAAATAGATGTGGCATAGTTCTTGAAGAACCAAAATAAAATCTTAGATTTACTCGTTCTGATACTGTTTGCACATGCTGCCAAAGAAAAAAAAAACAGTAGAAAAATTGGTCCTATGTAGATAACATGGAAAAACTAGACACCTTTCAGAACAAACAAATCAGCACTCTAAAGGTGCAAACACGAGAATAGGGGTAGCATTATGTTTGTTTAAGTTGGATTCTTTTTTAATTATTTATTCAAGAATTTTTTTTCATGTTTTGTGATTTTCTTATAATAGAAGCAGTAGCAATAAGACTTAAAAAAATCAAAGGCATGAGTAAAGTAAAGAGTGCAGAAGTAAAGTGACGCAAGAAGATTTATCTTGGTTCACCACCAACTTTTTAGGTATATCAATTCCCCTCACCTAGAAGGATTTAGCCACTAATTCAAATTCTTGAATTACAAAACATCTCACTCTGCAAGTCAGTCTTCTAAAAAAAACATGACACCTTCAAGTTGTTTGAAGCATACAAACTCATTGCCTCTATAAGTTAAGTCTTCTCCACACAACCTAAAAACTATAGGTTGCTTGAGGAACACTAAAGCCACTATTAGGTTGGATTACACAACTTTAGATCTGATTGTGTTTTCCTTCTACTAAGCAGATTTTTCAATTGACTTCTCACACTAAAATGCGTAGAAAATATTTCTTTGAGCAAGTTTTTCTCTATAACTTAAACTTTTGAACTTTGAATCCTTAGCAAATTACAGCTCTCAAAAGACTTTCAGAATTGTATAGATTTCTGAGTTTATGAATTCATACTTTCTTCTTCAACCTTCATCACCTATTTATAGAATAAAAAAGGATTTCACTTTTATCCTTGGAAAATCTAGATCAAATCTTTCTTGTGAACAAATTTTGAGTATATCTTCTTGTGAATAACTTTAGAGTGTTTCTTATTGTAAACAAATTATGAGTGTATCTTCTTGTGAACAATATTTTGACCATATCTTCTTGTGAATAATTTTTTGGCAATATCTTCTTGTGAAAAATGCTTTGAACATATCTTCTTGTGAACAATATTTTGATTGTAACTTCTTGTGAATAATATTTTGATCATATCTTGTTGTGAACAATATTTTGACCATATCTACTTCTGAACAATGTTTTGATCATATCTTCTTGTGAATAATATTTTGACCATATCTTGTGAACAATATTTTGGCCATGTCTTCTTGTGAACACTATTTTGACCATATCATATTTCTGTCTTGGTCAAATATTCTATCTAATTTCATATTTGTTGAAAATCTTATTCATGCATATCCTCCTTTATACTTTTGATTGATTGAAGCAAGAATGGATTATGGCTTGCTCTTGGATTGTCAGAAATTTTGATTTGGCTAAGTCTTTTGTTCTTAGTTAATTCTTTCAATTAGAGCCATTGGCTTTCCATCAAAGCTATTGAATTCTTGTTGCAATTAGAGTCTATGTTTCTTGGATAATACTAGACAGAGGTAGAATTGCATGACTTAGAATTAGTGGCTTTGATAAAATCACATTGTTGAATCATCAGAGTTAGTGCATCATTAGAGGAAGCTCATGTGATGCAACATTTGGAGTGTGTTTCATCTTTTTGATCAATGGAATATGAGCATTGAATGCATGGGTTGAACTATTTCTTCAGAGGTACACAAGGGCTTTAAGAATGCCCAAACACGAGAAACGGTGTTGAATTGTAATTGACTAAGTTGAATTCTTTTTGCTAATTTATTTAAAACTGTTAAGGGTTTGGTGACTTATTTAGACAGAGGTAGAATTGCATGACTTAGAATTAGTGGCTTTGATAAAATCACATTGTTGAATCATCAGAGTTAGTGCATCATTAGAGGAAGCTCATGTGATGCAACATTTGGAGTGTGTTTCATCTTTTTGATCAATGGAATATGAGCATTGAATGCATGGGTTGAACTATTTCTTCAGAGGTACACAAGGGCTTTAAGAATGCCCAAACACGAGAAACAATGTTGAATTGTAATTGACTAAGTTGAATTCTTTTTGCTAATTTATTTAAAACTGTTAAGGGTTTGGTGACTTATTTAGAATAAAAGTAGTAACATTCATATTAAGTGTTAAGAGGTAGAAGTAAAACAAGAATTTCAAAATTAAAGTGCCATAAGAATTTATCCTAGTTTACCCCCAACTTGGTAGCTACGTCAAGTCCCCTTACTAAAAATGATTTAATCCACTAATTCAAAATTTGAATTACACAACACTTGACTCTGCAAGTTAGTCTTCACAAAAGAACATAACACTTATAGACTTTTTTGAGGAACAAAAACACCTTAACTCTACAAGCCAACTCTTTTCAACATAACATGAAAACCTACATATTATTTGAGGAACACGAAAGCCACTATTTGGTTGGGTTACAAGACATTGGAACAAATTGGTTTTCTTTTAACGAGTTGATTGTAACAATGACTCTCACACTAGAAATCACTTAGAAAATATTTGTAAGACCCTTAATTTTAAATCCTAAATTATACAATTTTAGGAAATTTTGTGTTAAATTGCTTAGGCTTTTAGCCCAGTTTTCGGTATTTAGTGAGTTAAATGCCGATAATATATTTTCGGAAATTGGATTAAAATTATTTGTCGAAGAATAATTTGTTTAGGTTTACGAAGAATCTAATTCTGGGGAGTTTTGTTAAAAATATCTCGAGTTGCTAAAATTGTATCTGTCAATTGAGTTGCGACGATAGTAGATATTTTTAACAAAAAGTGGTTTGGAGAGGTTATGGGTGAAATGATAATTTTAATAAATATCTAAATATTTTGAGATATTTGTTAAGTTATATTTAACATATATATATATATATATATATATATATATATATATATATATATATATATATATATGTTTGTTTGGAGGGAAAAAGAAAAAAGATAGAAAAGAAAGAAAAGGGAAATAGAAGGAAAGGAAAAACAAAAGAAAACAGAACTCTTCTCCCTCCTCCAGCCTCGCGACACTTCTCCTTCTCCCTCTTTTCTTCATCTTTGGTTTCGCTTTCTTTTTCTTTCCTTGGCTTCAAGAATTGAAACCCAAGGTATTGTGAGTGAGTAAGAACAAATTTCCAGCTCCTTCCTCCTTCTCGGATTCGAAAACAGTGTTAGGGATTTTAAAACCGTCGAACACAAACCTCCCCGTTTCACCTAGATCTATGCTTCGTTTCGCGAAGAGATAGAAGGGAAAGTTGCTCACTACCACGCTACGGTTCTAGGGAACCAACATTGGAAGCGACGTTCCGAGCGGAGATTTTACCGGATTTACTCGCGGTACTGTAATCGCACGTTAAAGCTAACGTGAAGGTAAGGGCTCCTTCCAAACTTCTAGTTGCATTTAGGGGCTTATATGTGGTTGTGTGGAAAAGAATTTGTTAGGTTTGAAGAGTTGATTTGGGGAAAATGAATCTAAGGCTTTACGGGTAAAATCTTAGAGTTAGGTTTTGGTTATATTGATGAATGTTTCGTGGAAAATGAATTTTAAATTCATTTATGTATGATTTTGAGTAAATGAAACTTGTTGTGTTTGAGTGGTGGGTTGTGTTGATTTGTGTTCGTCGTATTTGACGTGTTCTTAATTAATACTGATAAAATTTGATATGTGTATGGTTGGATTTTTGTGGAGAAATGAATTGATGTGTTTTGGTGTGAATCGTGGATTGAATTTGATAATATGTTTGAGTTTGTTTTGTGTGGAATTTGAAAACCATTAGAGTTATACGAGTATTAAGAATGAGGAATCTCTTAATGTCTTGTTTACTTAATGTTTGTTTTGAAAATCGTTTAAGTTAAATGAGTATTAAGAATGGGGAATCTCTTAATGTCTTGTTTACTTAATGTTTGTTGTGAAAATCGTTTAAGTTAAATGAGTATTAAGAATGGGGAATCTCTTAATGTCTTGTTTACTTAATAATTGTTTTGAAAATCGTTTTAAGTTAAATGAGTATTAAGAATGGGGAATCTCTTAATATCTCTGTTTACTAATGTTTGTTGTGGAAATCGTTTTAAGTTAAATGAGTATTAAGAATGGGGAATCTCTTAATATCTCTGTTTACTAATGTTTGTTGTGGAATTCGTTTTAAGTTAAATGAGTATTAAGAATGGGGAATCTCTTAATTTCTACGTTTACTTAATGATTGTCGTTCGAATTGTAAGAGTTAGATGGGTATTAAAAACGGGGAATCTTTTAATATCTGCCTTTACTTAATGGTGTTTGTCCGTGAGAGACTACACCCTGGTAAATTGTGTTTGTCTGTGAGAGACTGCACAGGTGTTTGTCCGTGAGAGACTACACCCTGGTAAATTGTGTTTGTCCGTGAGAGACTGGACAGGTGTTTGTTCGTGAGAGACTACAACCTGGTAAATTGTGTTTGTCCGTGAGAGACTGCACATGTGTTTGTCCGTGAGAGACTACACCCTAGTAAATCGTGTTTGTCCATGAGAGACTGCACTCGTGTTCATTCGTGAGAAACTGTAAGTTTAGGATTTACGCCTCTCGCGGAGGGTTTTGTTTGGAATTGTGTGATAGCATGTTTGATTGCAAAACTATTTCGAAGCTCACGATGTTGTGGTGATTGTGTTATAAGTGTTAAGTGTTATGTTTTGGAATTGTGTGATAGCATGTTTGATTGCAAAACTATTTCGAAACTCATGATGTTGTAGTGATTGTGTTATAAGTGCTAAGTGTTATGTTTTGGAATTGTGTGATAGCATGTTTGATTGCAAAACTATTTCGAAGTTCATGATGTTGTAGTGATTGTGTTGAAATTGCTAAGTGTAAAGATTTGGAGTTGTGTATGAATGTGATTGAGTTAGTTTATGTATTTTTGGAAGAATAAGCAGGGAAATCGATTTGATGAGTTATAGGGACTTCGCTAATTTGACATAATCGATTTGCCAATCGATTTTGTAATCTGTTTTTCAAAACCATTTAAGAAATCGATTTGGCAATCGATTGGTATGATTCCTATTTTCTTGAATCTTGAAAATATATTGAAACAATCGATTTACCAATCGATTTGGCCATTACAGGAACTCAGCCAATCTGACAAAATCGATTGGCTTTAATACAGGGGCTCAGTTATTCATTCAATCGATTTCCCAATCGATTGAATTAAGCCCAGAGTACAGATTTCACTAAAAACCTTCAGGAAATCGATTTCCCAATCGATTGGCTTAGTGGAAATTCTTATTTTGAGTAAGATAATTGAATGCTCAATTGATTTATCAATGTTTTGGTCAGTTATGTATTACTTGATGGATTGAGAACTTTATTTTGATTTCGTTTTTATTTGGCAAGTATTATATGAACTTTTAGCATATGGAAAACCCTTTTAAGGTGCATGCTAAGTTGAAAGGTTATTTGTGCATTTAAAAACTTAAATGTTATGTGTTAACTGTTAATTTCGGTTGGTGACCCTTTACAACTATTGTGGAAATATGGGATTTGCCCTCAGATGAGAGCCAGGATAATCCTACCGGTTCGTACCCTATGGATGGGAATGTAGATGGGAATGCATGACTGGAGCTATGTTAGGAGGATCTTACGGGGCGCGTGGAGACCACTTAGGGTGTATAGGTTTTTTTGGTAGAATGATCAGATTAGGATGACATAGAGGGAACATATGTCTTTCTTTTATATTACGTTTATTTTGAACTGGAAAACTGTACCTTTACTAATATTGTCAGCATGACATCTTATTTGAATGGGTTCCATGTATCATTTGTTGTTGTGTAAATACTTTGGATTCATATTTCAAAAGAAATATTCCACTGCGTATCAATTATATTGACTTAAACATTTATCCAAAGGTATTTCCCTTATTTATTTCTCTGTTTTATTTTAATTTCTTTTGAAAAAAAATACACCCTCGCTTTGAAAATCGGGGTGTTACATTGTGGTATCAGAGCATTGGTTTAGATTTCTTTGGGGGCTGTGGAGCCTTTTGTTATAGATTGTAGGTCAACCTGTAGGTTGGGAGTCATTATCTGATCATGCGTCGTGGTAATTGGTTTGAGTTGTCAGACCAGGGATAGTTATTATGTGTCGATATATTTGAAACTTAGTTTCAGAATTATTCGAAGTGGTGTTAACACTCTCCTTGATGGTTGTTTTGGGAGAAACACTACCTCCAAGAAGGAACAACGTTGCAAGAATGAACGTCAGTGGGGATGATCAAATGGTTGAAGCTACAAATAACATGGATGTTTTTGCTGTTGCACAGACAACTGCAAAGACTCTGCGGGATCTGGAGAAGAAGGAAAAAGAGATATGTGCTATTGAGTCAAGAGGATGGAAAGATTTTCGTCGTTACCATCCTCCAAAGTTCAAGGGTGATGAGAACTCAGGAAAAAGGCTGATTAGGGATTCAAGAAATGGAAAAGATATTCGAGATTTGATTTGGGACCCTAAGATGGTTGATTTTCTTAGATGATGATTTAAAATCCACAAGGTTGGATGGAGGACCAAATAATGCTTAAAACATTCATAATCGAAGGAGTTGAGGCAGGCAAGTGATAAATAATTCATGTTAAGGATGAAAGTGTTTGGAGATTTTGAGGATTAAAATTTTAGAATCCTATTAAATGAAAGAAAGTGAAAAAGAACAGATGTAACAAATGATTTATGATTTAGTTGTTGATCTTCGGAAATCAAGCGTTGAGATTTCAAATGAGTGTCTCATTGACTAGATGGATGATAAAAGGTACGTGGATCTCTGAGAAATTTTACTGCAAAGTATGAGGAGGAAGTTTACATATAATTATTTCTTAGGAAATACTTACTGGGAACAGTTGAGAAGTCGTTCTTTAGAACGTCCGAATGTTAGGATTCTTTCAATTTATATCTCGGTGATGGTTGAGAAGGCATAAGAATCCAGCGAGTGAACCAAATTTTGGAAAATGTGCCAAGAAAACTTATTGGAGCAGCACATAGAGATCTAGCTTATGACGGTTAAAGATTGATGAAAGGAATTATCTCTCCTATAATTCAGACAATGTTATTAGAAGGGTATGTCAATGATATACAAGCACTACTTAAGTGCATGTCATGGAGGTTGCTATTGTGTTCGCTAATCAACAGAGTTAAATGTTTGCTTGGTAGGGAAAAATTGAGCATTAAATGGAAAAAGTTAGGTGGAAATTAGCGATGCTTGATTTATTGAAATCACTATAATGAAGATGTATCAAGGTTCAAGGTAGAAATTTAAGTTTTGTATAAATGGAAAAGTGATGGAGGGAATACAATGCGGTTGACCTGTCATAATGAAAGGATAATCATCAAGTTGCAAATGAAGGACGCAACGAAATTGAGAAGTATCAGAATGAATGTTCGCAGTAGATGTAGGAGAATTATTTTTGAGTTTGTGCAGAATTGCGAAGTATGTAAGAAATTTTCTAGTGAAGCGTGAATTTGAGGCGTTAGGCATGAGACAAATGTAGACCTTGATATGTGAATTAAATTCAAGTTGGATTTTGTTGGAAACGTGACTCTTGAAATGAAGTACTAAACTGAAAAGAAGGTTGTATGTCCTAAGTAGTATAGTCTTGGGCATGATTTGGAAAATATTTGAGGAAGCTTGGATCACCAAATAGATGTGGGGATAGAATTATTAAAAGTTATAATTGGAATAACATACTGATAAGAACACTACGGTTGACATAGTTGTAAGACTAAAGAAAGATCGAGGATTTGTGAACAATGAAGAAATTTAGGAGTCCTCGACTGTAGTGATTATTTTGTGCTCAGTGTGTTGGTGTCATACTTAGTGTTTCAGTTTGTTACAAAATGGATCTTTTATACCAAGTGGATGCAAATGAGGCTATGTGACATAGCTATGGGAAATTGTACTTCGTCGACAGGATCAAAGTTATAGGAAAATAAGGGAAACTCAGTGGACTTTGAGAAGATTGTTGACTGCTTGTACATTACGATAACCTCAGTTGTAAGTTGCAAGGAGCGCTATTACAATTCGGTTAAGATAGTCTAAGCCACTATCATGGTTGTTGGTTATTTATTGACAAATTGAGAGACTGATCATCCTTAATCTCTTGTTGATAGTAGACAAAATCATGTTGAATGGAACGGACCAGCCTTACCGACTATGGATGTGTGTGAAGTTATTAAGCACCCTATGATAAGGGGTAGGCAACACTTTCTTCGAGAAGGCCGGGTGAAACAAGTGGTGACTTGTATGTGAATTTGAGTACAAACCTAGTGTGGATTGTTACTCGTACTTTAAGTTTCGAGGATGAAACAAATTTTAGGGGGGTAGTAATGTAAGACCCTTAATTTTAAATCCTAAATTATACAATTTTAGGGAATTTTGTGTTAAATTGCTTAGGCTTTTAGCCCAGTTTTCGGTATTTAGTGAGTTAAATGCCGAAAATATATTTTCGGAAATTGGATTAAAATTATTTGTCGAAAAATAATTTGTTTAGGTTTACGAAGAATTTAATTATGGGGAGTTTTGTTAAAAATATCTCGAGTTGCTAAAATTGTATCTGTCAATTGAGTTGCAACGATAGTAGATATTTTTAACAAAAAGTGGTTTGGAGAGGTTATGGGTGAAATGATAATTTTAATAAATATCTAAATATATTGAGATATTTGTTAAGTTATATATATATATATATATGTTTGTTTGGAGGGAAAAAGAAAGAAGATAGAAAAGAAAGAAAAGGGAAATAAAAGGAAAGGAAAAACAAAAGTAAACAGAACTCTTCTCCCTCCTCCAGCGTCGCGACACTTCTCCTTCTCCCTCTTTTCTACATCTTTGGTTTCGCTTTCTTTTTCTTTATTTGGCTTCAAGAATTGAAACCCAAGGTATTGTGAGTGAGTAAGAACAAATTTCCAGCTCCTTCCTCCTTCTTGGATTCGAAAACAGTGTTAGGGATTTTAAAACCGTCGAACACAAACCTCCCCGTTTCACCTAGATCTAAGCTCGTTTCCGCGAAAAGATAGAAGGGAAAGTTTCTCACTACCACGCTACGGTGCTAGGGAACCAACTTTGGAAGCGATGTTGCGAGCGGAGATTTTACCGAATTTACTCGCAGTACTGTAATCGCACGTTAAAGCTAACGTGAAGGTAAGGGCTCCTTCCAAACTTCTAGTTGTATTTAGGGACATATCTGTGGTTGTGTAGAAAAGAATTTGTTACGGTTGAAGAGTTGATTTGGGGAAAATTAATCTAAGGCTTTGCAGGTAAAATCTTAGAGTTAGGTTTTGGTTATATTGATGAATGTTTCGTGGAAAATGAATTTTAAACTCATTTATGTATGATTTTGAGTAAATGAAACTTGTTGTGTTTGAGTGGTGGGTTGTGTTGATTTGTGTTTGTCGTATTTGACGTGTTCTTAATTAATACTGATAAAATTTGATATGTGTATGGTTGGATTTTTGTGGAGAAATGAATTGATGTGTTTTGGTGTGAATCGTGGATTGAATTTGATAATATGTTTGAGTTTATTTTGTGTGGAATTTGAAATACATTAGAGTTATAAGAGTACTAAGAATGGGGAATCTCTTAATGTCTTGTTTACTTAATGTTTGTTTTGAAAATCGTTTAAGTTAAATGAGTATTAAGAATGGGGAATCTCTTAATGTCTTGTTTACTTAATGTTTGTTGTGAAAATCGTTTAAGTTAAATGAGTATTAAGAATGGGGAATCTCTTAATGTCTTGTTTACTTAATAATTGTTTTGAAAATCGTTTAAGTTAAATGAGTATTAAGAATGGGGAATCTCTTAATGTCTTGTTTACTTAATGTTTGTTTTGAAAATCGTTTTAAGTTAAATGAGTATTAAGAATGGGGAATCTCTTAATATCTCTGTTTACTAATGTTTGTTGTGGAAATCGTTTTAAGTTAAATGAGTATTAAGAATGGGGAATCTCTTAATATCTCTGTTTACTAATGTTTGTTGTGGAATTCGTTTTAAGTTAAATGAGTATTAAGAATGGGGAATCTCTTAATATCTACGTTTACTTAATGATTGTCGTTCGAATTGTAAGAGTTAGATGGGTATTAAAAATGGGGAATCTTTTAATATCTGCCTTTACTTAATGGTGTTTGTCCGTGAGAGACTGCACAGGTGTTTGTCCGTGAGAGACTACACCCTGGTAAATTGTGTTTGTCCGTGAGAGACTACACCATGGTAAATTGTGTTTGTCAGTGAGAGACTGCACAGGTGTTTGTCCGTGAGAGACTACACCATGGTAAATTTTGTTTGTCCGTGAGAGACTGCACAGGTGTTTGTCCGTGAGAGACTACACCCTGGTAAATTGTGTTTGTCTCTGAGAGACTGCACAGGTGTTTGTCCGTGAGAGACTACACCCTGGTAAATCTTGTTTGTCCATGAGAGACTGCACTCGTGTTCGTTCGTGAGAAACTGTACGTTTAGGATTTACGCCTCTCGTGGAGGGTTTTGTTTGGAATTGTGTGATAGCATGTTTGAGTGCAAAACTATTTCGAAGCTCATTATGTTGTGGTGATTGTGTTATATGTGTTAAGTGTTATGTTTTGGAATTGTGTGATAGCATGTTTGATTGCAAAACTATTTCGAAACTCATGATGTTGTAGTGATTGTGTTATAAGTGCTAAGTGTTATGTTTTGGAATTGTGTGATAGCATGTTTGATTGCAAAACTATTTCGAAGTTTATGATGTTGTAGTGATTGTGTTGAAATTGCTAAGTGTTAAGATTTGGAGTTGTGTATGAATGTGATTGAGTTAGTTTATGTATTTTTGGAAGAATAAGCAGGGAAATCGATTTCCCAATCGATTTGATGAGTTACAGGGACTTCGCTAATTTGACAAAATCGATTTGCCAATCGATTTTGTAATTTGTTTTTCAAAACCATTTAAGAAATGGATTTGGCAATCGATTGGTATGTTTCCTGTTTTCTTGAATCTTGAAAATATATTGAAACAATTGATTTACCAATCGATTTGGCCATTACAGGAACTCAGCCAATCTGACAAAATCGATTTGGAAATCGATTGGCTTTAATACAGGGGATAAGTTATTCATTCAATCGATTTCCCAATTGATTGAATTAAGCCCAGAGTACAGATTTCACTAAAAACCTTAAGGAAATCGATTTCCCAATCGATTGGCTTAGTGGAAATTCTTATTTTGAGTTAGATAATTGAATGCTCAATTGATTTATCAATGTTTTGGTCAGTTATGTATTACTTGATGGATTGAGAACTTTATTTTGATTTCATTTTTATTTGGCAAGTATTATATGAACTTTTAGCATATGGAAAACCCTTTTAAGGTGCATGCTAAGTTGAAAGGTTATTTGTGCATTTAAAAACATAAATGTTATGTGTTAACTGTTAATTTCGGTTGGTGACCCTTTACAACTATTGTGGAAATCTGGGCTTTGCCCTCAGATGAGAGCCAGGATAATCCTACCGATTCGTACCCTATGGATGGGAATGTAGATGGGAATGCATGACTGGAGCTATGTTAGGAGGATCTTACGGGGCGCGTGGAGACCACTCAGGGTGTATAGTTTTTTTTGGTAGAATGATCAGATTAGGATGACATAGAGGGATCATATGTCTTTCTTTTGGATTACATTTATTTTGAACTGGAAAATTGTACCTTTACTAATATTGTCAGCATGACATCTTATTTGAATGGGTTCCATGTATCATTTGTTGTTGTGTAAATATTTTGGATTCATATTTCAAAAGAATTATTCCGCTGCGTATCAATTATATTGACTTAAACATTTATCCAAAGGTATTTCTCTTATTTATTTCTTTGTTTTATTTTAATTTCTTTTGAAAAAAAATATACCCTCGCTTTGAAAATCGGGGTGTTACAATATTGATTTTGAGCAAGTGTTTCTCTAGACCTTAGGTACTACCATTTTAATTATTACTTGCAATGATTCATTACACTTGTTGAAAGGCTATCAAGTTTGTGGCGCCGTTGTCGGGGATTGCCATAGCACTATTGAATTTATTGTATTTAATTAATTGAAATTTTTTACTCTGCAATAAAATTTTTGCTTTTATTTTATTTTTAATTTTGAAAAAAAAAATGTTTTTATTTTATTTTCTATTTTTATTTGTTGAGCTTGCTAATGTCATGTGCTAATAGTTTGTCTCTTCTTTGTTTGAGATAACTATTCGCTGTAGAGCATAAAAGATTATAATGATGATATTCTACTACAATTATATGAAGAGTGTGATACTTGTCTTATATTTGGTATATGTCGCATGATTGACGGACAAATCTTGAGAGATACATTTTTAATACATCACCCTCAAATCCCTCATATGCGGCCTCTTAGGTTTGACTTTTACAGAAAAGGACATAGGAATGGAACTTGTTTTGATGTCTTTGTCGCACTAATAGAATATGAAGATTTTTTGGTCAAAGAAGTAGAAAACGAAGAGTGTTATATTAAAAAGATCAACTGGGAACAAATTTGACCTCCTAAAATTCTATCCAAAGAATCATATGACAAAGACTTTCACATTACTGGCGTTTTGGTTGAATTCGTGAAGAATAACATGGTTTCAATTGAAAGATTTGAAAGTCAATGTGAGAGGTTATTTGAGAAAGTGGTTAAGTTTTAGAAGATGGAGGAAAAGTTGAAGATTGAAGATGATTACATTGTTGTGGTAGAAGAAGACAAGCAAGAGGAAAAGAAGAACGAGGAAATGAAAAAAGAAGAGATTGATGAAGTTCGAGATTCAATCTATGCCTTGTTCATCAATGTCCAATTGAGAAGGACATGTGAGCAACATCATTAATTTCTCAAGTTCATGGAATTTCTATTAAACAAAAAGAAGAAGGATGATGTGTTCTTCCTGTCATATTTTCCACCTTGGAAATAGTTGAGGTGTCACGCTAATGACTTAAAAGAAGCACTTCGTGCGAGGCAACCTATTGGTAGAAGTAACTTTTATTTTTGCAATCTTATTTTTGTTATTTGAATTTGTTTCTTTTTAATTGTGTGTAAACGTGCACTATGATGAAAAATTATTAACAACTTGCATTTGGTCTTAAGTTTTGTGTTTGGAATTTTAAAATTTCAACTCTAGTTCTTTGCTCATATCATTGATCAATACAATAAGTTTCACTAATGCATGCATTATGATTACTCCTTGGTTGTCGAAGTCTCACTTGCCATTTGTTTTTATTTTTTTAAACTAAATAAATTTTGTAGTGGTGTTTTTGACATCATTTATATAGTTCATACTCTTTCTTATTATCCTAACTGTGAGCTTTTAAGCCCAAACACTTTAATTCTTTGTTGTGTGATTATCCAGACACATGTTATCCCTTCAAAACTTGCACTAATTTTGACTTGCATCACTTGTAATTTATGCATACACTGAGACCATTTTGTTTGGTCGTTTGAGCCTTTCGAATTACCCTATGCAAATTTTATCATTTTCTATCCCCTTTGAGCCTTGCCCTTTTATTTCGATTATTAGCCACATTACAAGCCAAAGACTTGACTTTAATTAAATCACCTTACTTGGAGTTAGGTAGAAATTTTTTTTAGCATCTTGATAATGTTCTAAGTTTGGGGTTGCTCATGGGATAACAACATTTTAAGTTTGGGGTGGTGATTCTCACAAAAAGAAAAGAAAGAAAAGAAGAAAAAAAATTAAAACAAAAAAATTAGTTTGTGTACTTTAATAAATAACATCTTCTTGATACTTTTGTCAATGTTTGGGAATCTCCACCATGAAAAGGCGAAAAAAAATAAAAAGTGGTAAAAAATTTTTGAAAATGTATGCCTAACTCTAGTAAAACCTACTATCCCAAAATGTTCTACCCTTAACTAAGCCCCATTATCTCCCGAAAGTCCTCCAAAATTGTATGTGTTTGTTGTATTGTGATCGCTAACTAGAATTTTTTCAAACCTATGGTAGCGTGATGCATGTTCTAGGATTTGAGTGATAAATTCATAACCCTTTCTAAACTCTTTGGTGAGATTGTGTGTAGAGAGAGTTTAACTTGATGAACGAATGCTAAAGTATATAAATTGTATTGTTTTTTTTTTATAAGCAACCATGGAGCATGATGAATGTTTTGTAGTAGCGAGAACTTTGAGAATTGAGTTTGATTTGATTTGAGAAATTCAGTTTCAGTTTGATTTTAACTGTACCAAATCAGAAGTTAATTGTTGTTTGGGGACAATAAATAGATTAAGTTTGGGGTTATGATGACTCTTCATCATATGCATATTTTTTTTAATTATTTTTAGTCTTATTTATCTTTTATTCATTAGTTAATTTAAGGAGTTATTTGATATATTTTTTAATTTTATTTCTTTGATTTAATAAAATTTTTAAGTTCTTACTTCCTTGATTAAGTAGAGATTTTTCGGACTTTTGCATTGTTACCTTTTTTTAATGCAGTGCTGAATTTTGGTGAGAGATCAACATGACTTATTTAGAGTATTTCAACAATATCTGAAGTTGTAGATGTCCAATTGGAGTCAAATCAAGTGAAAATGAAAGCTAAGATCCATAGCTACAACGTTCATGAAGACACTTGTACCCCGTTCAGACACCAAAGAGTAGAAAAATGTAGAAAACGTCAAATATAAGAAGTTGTACGCCTAAAACGCAACAGCTCGGCTTGAGACGCATTTCCCCCTTTTGAATTTCTCGATTCGTGCTTGAAGGTCAAATTCCGCCCCTAGGGCGCGTGGCACGCGACTGAATGTTTTAAAACACATTTTTTTTCCTCACTTTTTAGGGATCTTTTTACTATTGGGAAGTTTGGAGGCTTGTGCCCTAGCATAGAAACTCAAAGACGGTCGTTTCTAACGTCATTGAAGCAGTTTTATCAATAATTATTCATGAATCATTCCTTTAATTCTTCTCTAATCTCTATCTTTTCGAACTCTGTCATGAGTAACTAATCCCTATTTTAAGATGAATAAGATGAAACCCTTATTTTTCTGATTTGACTTCTAGTTATATGAATGAGTTTATTGAATTATTTTTCTCATCTATGTGCTTAATGCTTTTTATTGCCTGATCAATAATAAAATGTTCTATGATTTGTATTTTGAAACAGAAGTAGACTTTACAAATGCTTGAGATGATAAAATTCATGAATTTGTAGTTTAGGGATATATGCAGGTCATGAAACCAATTAAATTAGTTGCAAATGTTGAGACAAAATCTCAATTTAATGTTTTTATGAAAGCAAACAAAAATTTAATTAAGAATGTTAATTATGATTCTAAATGTTATGTTAACTTAACTTGTGCTTTTGAGTGTATAAATTTAAAGATAGGATTCAATCAAAGCAAAGAAATCAACATAAAAAGGCAAGAAACTAAGCAGACAAGAAAGGAGAACATTCTTAACAAAATTTGGAAAACGGAGAATGTTCTCCAATTTCAATAATGATCATCACAACTCCAAGATCAATCAATCTCCACTAGTTAAAAGAAGTTTTAGCCGCTGGATTTTACATCAATATCATCAACACTTGGCAAGGAACAAACTAAATAATCAGATTCAAAGAAACTACTCAAATCACAAAGAGAAAAGATCACGTATTAGCAAGACCAGACATATCTGAACATTCTCTAGCTTGATTGTCAAGAACGAAGATCATTCTGGACAGTAGTCTGAAAAACGAAGAATGTTCTGGTTTTCACAACATTGATTCAAGAACATTCTAGTTTACAAAGAGGAAAGTCTTCTTTAATTCAAGATTGATTTAGACTATGAAAATACATCAATCTACATTACAAATCACCAATATTCATTACAAAGGAACATAATTATATACTCAAGATCATTTTGGACAGATTCTTTCCATAAGATCAACAAAAAGCAAAGTAATGCATCAAGAATAAAAAGCAAGAATAATCTTCAAAGTGGATGGCTAAAGTAAGCAAGTACAAACTGAACATAAATGACAAAGTCCATGTATCACTGACACACGTACAAAAAAGAAAAGCTTGGCATGCAACAGCTGTTAGAATTGTCAAGATCCAGCAATCACTCAAAATAGAAAAGCAAGAAGGTTCTCCATTTTCACAACTTTAATCCAATAACGTTCTGGTTTACAAAGAGCAAAATCTGATGTAATTTAACATTGACATGGACTACAAAAGTACATCTATTTACACTACAAAACATCAGTATGAAGTAGAAATATCAATTATAAGGAAGGGGGGTTTGAATTATAATTGACTCCTTTTAAAAAATTCTGTTTTAAAAATTTTATCTCAGAAGATTAATCTTTGTTTTGTAAAAGATCAATCTTTTAGTTTAAAAATAGTAATATCAATTTTACCAAAATATGTTTTTAAAGGTAAGTAAAATAGAGATAGAAAGAGTACACAGAACTTTTATCCTGGTTCACCCAAACACGGGTTACGTCCAGTCCTCACAAGAGTGAGATTTTCCACTATGTGCTCAAAGGCTAGATTGTTCTTGATGTACACTTTTTCTTCAGATCAATCTTACACTTTACACACCTCTTACCTTTCTATCTAGAAAGGATTTCTACCTTACTATTTGTAAAGACTTTAACAACACGTCTTTCAAACTTTAAAGGATTTTACAACTTACTCAAGATTTGTCAAAACAATCTTGAGTTACAAGGTGATGATGTTGAGGCTGTTTAGAATTTGCTGTTTTCTCAACACTTGTTTGAGAAATCTATTCTGTTGATCAAACACTATATGAATGATAGCAGCACCAGAAATAAAGACAAAAACAACAAGCTAAAAGAATTTGAGAAACTTGAGTATGATCGAAGGAATTGATCTTTTGCTTAGTATAGGTTGTTGTGTTTTGTTCTTCAGTTTGCAGCTGCATTTATAGAGTTCCAGAGAGCTTAGGACAGCTAATATGGCTGTTGGAGAAGGTCCAACTGTCATAAAAGAGTTTTTGGAAAATCTGTCATGGCTTAAGATTATTCTGCTGCTTCATAAGATCGATCCAAGATTGATCTTTTAGTCTGTTAATGAAAACAGCCTGTTCCCTATGCATTGTGTCAGTATGTCAGCCCTTGATCAAGTCCTTTGTCAGTTATGTGCGCAGACTTTTTAAGAAGTTCAAATCAGTAGTGTACTTCACTACATGTAGCTTTGTACTTTTCTTTGCTTTATGTAAAGAATTATCTTTTATGCCTTAATTTGAAGTATGCCTTGATTCTTCAATTTCATGAACACTTGTGATTTCAACTGTTCTTTTGCTAATTCTCTATGAGAGTGAATGTGGCTTCCATGAACGATCAGATTGATTATTTACTGCTAAGAATGTTCTTATTATTTGCAGAAATATTCAAATTGATCTGTCTTCAAAAGATCAATCTTTTTATCAATCTTCTTCTTTTAAGAATCAATCTTTTTATCAATCTTCTTCTTTTAAAAACCAATCTTTTTATCAATCTTCATCTTTTAGGAATCAATCTTCATTCTTTAATAATCAATCTTTTGATACCTATCTTATCACACTCAAATGCACATATTAAAAATC
The DNA here is from genome assembly GCA_037974775.1 of Cicer pinnatifidum. Taxonomy (NCBI): domain Eukaryota; kingdom Viridiplantae; phylum Streptophyta; class Magnoliopsida; order Fabales; family Fabaceae; genus Cicer; species Cicer pinnatifidum. Next base: position 31,777,768 of record JBBPBR010000006.1, read on the forward strand.
AAAACAATTAGAATCATAATTAATAATCTTTGATTAATCTTTTGTTTTGTTTATCATCAAAATATTTAATTAAGATATTGTCTCAACACAGTATTCATCACAGAAGAAGTTAATAATCTACATAATATTGTTTGGGTAGATTCTATCAAAGAGGATCAACAATGGCAAAGCAAAACATCAAGATTAATGTCCAAATTGATGAGCTACGAGCAAATACATCCATGGTAGCAAGGACACTACTGCTGCACCTTTTTGTAGAAAGCACATTACGTTTTTGAGACAAAGGACTGCCACACAATAGCTGTCAAAATCCAACACTCATACAAAATAGAAAGCGAAGAATGTTCTTGTTTTATAGAAGAACATTCTGATTTTAATTCTATTTTAAAAACATGATTAAAAGAGATAATTTTCCATAGTATAAACCACACATTAAAGAGTATCAAGACTGCTCAAATCATTGGTGAAGCCAAGAACTCGAGATCAATGCCCAAAGGTGACAATCACCTCAATATTGATCTCCAAATTGATGAGTTGTGAGCAAGGATACAAGTACACTGTACTTACAATATTCTTCAGAAAGTTATGCATAAACCTGACTCAAAACAGCGCCAACTAGCATATGACAACTCATTCACATTTTCCATGAAACCCAAAAGCAAGAACGTTCTTCGTTTTGTCAAGAACATTCTGGACATCAACTAAACACATATTTAATTGCTTTAAAATATATCTGACACTTGGGAAGTGTGGCCAACGGATATATTCATTTTAAACTGAATATTCAAATCCTTTTAACATCTATAAATTGAAGATCAATTGTAAGATGAAGAAAAGAGTTCAATTTACAAATCCACCAACACTTGTTCAAGTAACAAGTCAAAAAAACACTTCAAGCAAACTCCAACTCTCTTCACTATATATTTGGATCATTATATACTAAGTTTGTCTTTCATTTATCTCAAAAAAATGTGGAGAAGTTTCAAGATCCCAGACACTTTATCATACACATCATTTGTAACTCAAGTCTATCTTTTATGTTAGATTAAGTGTGTTTGTAAAAATCCTTTCAAGGCTGAAAGGTGATTGTAAAAATCCTTTCTAGGTTGAAAGGTGAAGATTGTAACAGGTCAAAGTTTATTTGGACTGGTGGTGTAAAAACCAAGAACGTTCTCTGTATTGAACACTTATTGACAAATCTCACAGTTGTGAGGACTGGACGTAACCCGGATTGGGTGAGCCATGATATATCTCTGTGTGATATCTATTTCCTTATCTCTATTTATTTCTAGTCTTTTGATTATAAAATTAAATAGATAACTTAAATTGTTTATTTTTCACTAACCAAGAACGTTCTTCGTTTTCTATTTTCATAACCAAGATTAATCTTGAGTTAAATTCTTTAAGTTTTATAGGAAATTTTAAAAAGGTGAAATCACAATTCAAATCCCTCTTTCTGGTGATTAACATTGCTACTTCAGCAAAGGCAATAGTTTAACAAGAGAATTCCTATACGGTAAGGCATAATTCTAATCTTAAATCCATTAAGGAATTAGGGGTTACTTTGGAATTAAAGGTTCTGTCACTAAGACATTAGGGCAAGAATAATAAAGAGAATTCAGTAATAATTCAATAAAGGAATTCAATAACCTTGATCAAATTAGACACCAATGTTTGATTCGAAGTGAAACTCATCCCTAACATTTTTCTTATTATAAATGATCAATTTTATTACTGTGGTAAATTTGAAATATTATTTCAATTAATTTGGGAACTTTTTGTTCAATTTTAGTAATTAAATATGATTCGATAGTAAAATGCAATTCTTGAGTTCGACACTTGGTACTACTGTTTTACTTATTATTTGCAACGATTCAATATACTTGCTGAAACACTATCAAAAACCAAAGACACTCTTTGCAAGTTTGACTTAAGATCTCAAAAGTGCATCTTCTTGGGATACTATAAAGGTCTAAAGCCTATATGATATACAACAAAGAAACATTGATTGTTGATGAATTAATCCATGTCAAGTTTGATGACCAAAAGCTTGACCATAAAAATTGAAAGCCAAACATAGACTTTGCAGATCTACGAATTTTAGAGGAACCTGATATATTAAAGGAACCAAATAAATAAGAGGAATCAACAAAATCAGTCCCAAATCAATCAGAAGATATTCCTAACTACTAAAATAAAAAACATTAGCAATTCAAACTTTGATGGAAATACAAATCCTCTCATCTTAATTCTCTAATCACATGAAATGCAAACAATCCTCTAAAAACCAGATACAATCTCAAGGAAATGTCTATGTTTAGATTGCTATCTGAAATTTAACCTATAACTATATACGAACCCTTATTAGATGATAGAAGGATGTTGGTTATACAAGAAGAGTTAAATCAATTCAAAAGGAATGACGTAGGGATTTCGTCCCCAAGCCTAAAGAAAAGAAGTCAACTTGAATCAAGTGGGTTTTCATAAGCAAACTGAATGAGAAAGGTTGAGTGGTTAGAAACAAATCTAGACTTGTAGCCCAAGGATAAAATTAGTAGGAAAGTATTGATTACACTGAAACTTTTTCCCATGTGGCAATGTTAGAGACTATCATACTTTTAATGTCTTATGATGTATTCAATAAAATTATTCTACATCAAATGGATGTGAAAATTTCATTCTTAAATGATTACATAAATGAAGAAGTGTATGTCAAATAGCCTTTTGGCTTTGACGAGAATGTATTTTCATACTATGTTTTCAAACCAAAGAAATCTTTGTACATACTAAAATAGGTTCCAAGAGCGTGGTATGATAGACTAAACAATTTTTTTATATTATAAAATGATTTAAAATAAATGCTAGGTTTAGACTCTATTTAGAAAATCATCCAAGGATGACTTTCTCATTGTCGAAATAAATATTGATGATATTATTTTTGGTTCTACTAATGACTAGCTCTACCAAGAGTATTCTAAGCTAATGTAGAATGAATTTGAGATGAGCATAATGGGATAATTAATATTTTTTTTTGGAATTCAAATTCATCAAAACCCTAAGGGTGTACTCATTCACCAAACCAAATACACAAGAGAACTGCTTGAGAAGTTTAAAATGGATTATTATAAGTCAATGTCTACACCTATGCATCCAACTTGTTCTCTTAACAAAGATGAGTTAGGTAAAAAGGTAGATCAAAAGGTATATAGAGGAATGATAGATTTTCTTCTTTACTTAACTGCTTCTTGACCCAACATTTTGTTTAGTGTGTGTGTGCCAAATTTTAGTCTGACCCTAATGAATCTCACTTAACAGATGTTAAGAGGATCTTTAAATATTTGAAAGGCACTACTAACGTTTGTTTCTATTATATGCCATCCTATGAGTAGATGTTAATAGGTTTATGTGAAGCTGAATATGCTGGGGATCAACTAGAAAAGAGGAGCACCAGTGGAAATTGCACATTCCTTGGTGAGAACAAATAAAGATTAACATTCCTATGTTTAACAATTTATGAGAGTAACATTCCTATCTTGTTTATAATACTTCAACCAATGTTTAACAAAAAAAAAATATATTTTACATTCAATAGCAAAACAAATAAAGATTGAACATCATTTCATAAGGGATTATGTTCATAAGGGTATTTTAGACATTCAACTTGACAACACTGATCATCATTGGCCTGATATTTTCACAAAATCCCTTGATGACGACATATTCAGTCTTATAAAGAAACATCTAAATATTCTATATATTAAAGAATGATGTTTAATCATTCGTATGCTTTGCCTTTGGTAAAATAGAGTGAATGGTTAAATATATCTATGCTTTGTAGATGATGACATTGAATTTATTTTTGCCTTTAGCCAATCTAAATTCAATTAATCTTGAATATAAATATTTTCCTTCATCCCCTCTACCGGAAATGCCTCATGTTTTCTACACTACAATTCAATAGAGAACAGTTAGAGATTTTTCACAAACTGATGGTTGACTTCACAAAACTAGATTATAATGAATTTGACTTGGTTGAGGACCTTACTGGAGTATGTTGGTTTGAGTATTTCCATATAGAATCAAGAGGTTGCTTTGAACGTCCTAGTATAAGAGTTTTGTTGGTTTACTGATGGAAACTCAAGTGACGAGGTATCAAATACTTTATTGGGTCTCCCTATCAAGATCACTCGATAGTCCCTTGCTGCCATGACCAGATGCCCATATGAAGGCATACTGCTTGAAAATAGGTATAAGTCAAGGGTTGCCTTATTAAGAATCAACAAAGAACTGTTCAAAGACCCCAAGGTGAACCCCAAGTTTGTACACCTCAAACCCAAGTATAGATTTCTATTCAAAATTTTGATTGGATGTGTGGTTCCTAAAGGTGGGTCGGTGGACCATTTTGAAAAAGACAACAAGGGTCTAATGTGGAACATCTATCAAAGGATCAAGACAAACTTCCCCAAATAATTCTAGAATACGTGAGGTCTTGTGTTATCAATTTTAGGATAGGGAAAATCAAGTCTATCCCCGTACTCTAGAGGAAGTTGGAGGATTTGTTTAAGAAAAACACTTGGTCTCTTTATATGCTCTCACATTCAACATCTCCAACCTCATCAAGATGAGGCTGTTATCTCCAAAGAACTATGTTTGACCTAGTGGTGATGCCAGAAGGACAACAAGTCAAACAAGTAGCTCTCAGGCCACCCCATCTAAGATTGATGACTTTTATGCTCCCATATTTTGTAGAAGATTACAAGGAAGTTATTATGGAATAACTGTGAATGTGTTAGTCTGACCAAGTTATGGACCCATTTGGTCTTTCTCTACCTCAACCTGCACAAGTATTTGAGAAGAAGTTGCACCCGTTTTTGTTGACCTAAAGCAGTCCCTTAAATCTTTTTTCCTAAGACGTTGCGCCAATTTTTGTTGACCTAGTCTTTGATACATCATCAAACGACTCCTTTGCATTTCTTTCCACACCTTTCCCCTCTGACTCTGTTGCCTCCCCATCTCTCTTGCCATTATTCCTTTCACACAATCCATTCTTTCTAGCTTCCTAGACCTCCAAACCTTCCTTATTGCTGACCAAGTTATGGCCCCATTTTGTCTCCCTCTACCTCAACATGCACAAGTATTTGAGAAGAAGTTGCGCCCGTTTTTGTTGACCTAAAACTGGCCCTTAAATTTATTTCCCTAAGAAGTTGCACTAGTTTTTGTTGACCTAGTATTTGATACATCATCAAACGACTCCTTTGCATCTCCTTCCACACCTTTCCCCTCTGACTCTGTTGCCTCCCCCATCTTTCTTGCCATTATTCCTTTCACACAATCCATTCTTTCTAGCTTCCTATACCTCCAAACCTTCCTTATTGCTGAAATTACCTCCACACGAAATAGAAATGCTGAAAGTTTATATCCTAATGATGTTTCCAATAATTGGAACAAAGTCCCCCCATTTGTCATAAATTGGATTCAAGACAACAAAGATCATGGAACACAGCTGGCTTCGCAAAACTCTACAACTCTCAGAGAATTAGTTGAGATCATATACTTATGGATATTAAAACATCAAAAAGCCAAGAGCAATCAATCCAAAAAGCTCCTAACAGCCACATCAACAAACTCATCAAGGGATGCTCCATTTCCTTTTGGTGGCGTTCTTCTGGAACCTCTTGTGGTTGTCTGGTAGCACCATTGTAGCTTCTTGTGCTCATCCCATAGATTGAGATACACACTCTCAATGTTCTTCTTGATGTTGCTTTAGGATATGTAGACTCTGCTTCTAGAAGCCCATCTCCAACTCCTTTTGATCACATGTTTGATCCCTCTCAATTTGTTGAAAATGAAGATTTTGATTGATTGTAAGCCCATAGTGAGGTATTTATGAAACAATCTATCAAAAATCAAGATGATATTCACAATACTTTTAGTTTAGTTCTAGCTAGGCTCACCAATCCAAACTCTTGGTTGCATATTTTCTTTGTATTTTGTTGTAACTTTTGTTTTTCCTTCTATGTATTTTCTCTTTTTCCCTTTCTTTTTATCTAATGACAAAAGGGGGATAATGTATTTTTGAGAATTTTTAAGCAAGTCCTTTTTTGGAACTTCAGTTACTAATGCACATTAAACTACTTTGTTAGAATATATTTCATTTTATGAATTAAACATGCATATTCTATGGGGGGCTTTGTTGTAATACATTTATACTTTATTAAATTTAAAAATTATTCTAAAAAATAGATGTTTGTTTTCATCAAAAAGAGGGATATTGTTAGAAACAAGTTGGTTTGAAGAACTACAACCCTTGCTTGTTTCGATGATAATAAAATCAGTTTATGGGAACAATTTAAAGCCCTAACGTTTTGATTAAGTGTGCAATTCCCTGATCAAGTTATCTCTATAGAATCTTATATTATATCCTTTGATGATTAGACTAAGACAAAGGAACAACAAGACTTCTCTTCACTATATTTTTTTAAGTCTGGTGAAAGCGCTCTAACACACGCCTTTAGTGATGCAAGCAACACCTGTTTTGGTTTACTCTAACAATGCAAGCAATGCTCTACTTCTGGTGACTCTGGAAATATATGATATGTTATGTTTCAGTTGCCTCTGATGAATGTTGTATGCTTTGTTCGTTTCCCTATGATAAGCTTGACAAGTAAGTGATTGTTGGCCTCTGATAATCACATCATCATATCAATAATTTGATCGTCTGACTCTTATTTATGATGTATGCTCTGAAAGAATTCAACACTCTAATAAAAGTCAATGCTCCGAAGACAACAAAGCCTTTGTTCACCCTCTGATGAACATCATAAATCTACTACTTCTTTGAAGATCTATGAGACATGCTCTCGTCATCTTATCCTCTATTTCCCTCTTCTTCATACCAAGATACGCTATTTCAATTACAAGGATCTATTTTTGAAAGTTTTCTATGGCAAACCAATCTTAAAAGATTTAATATGAAATTTCATGATTTATGTTGATTTCTTGCAATCAGGATAACGACCATAAATCCTAAACGATCTCTATAATATGACGTGAATTCCTCACTTGAAAAACAAGAAATGCACAAGGCGAGTGAATTCCTCAATTGTTTTCTAAATTTTTTTTCATAGGTTTTTTCTACAAAAAATAATCGTATTCAAGGCACGTCGAATACTAATTATAAATATATCTTTCAAGATCAATTCAAACTCGGATTAATCAAATATGGTTTTTGACTTTATGTTCAAGAAAAGGATCACTAAATTAAAATTTAATTGAAACAATAGTTGTTAGTATCGCAATGGAGGTAAGAATAGCACATTAGTGCAGAAAAAGTTTTGGTTTGCTTGTGTAAAATCCCAACGCATACAAATCAATCCATATAAACAACAAGCATCGGTACCCATAAAGGTGTGTAAATTTTATCTTCGTATAAAACCAGATCATAGAAATCAAGAATTTAAATCATGATTTTTTGACTTAAAGTACTATAAAAACGATATAAATTTTATATAGACCACATAATAAAGGTTTCAAGTCTAGTGGCATCTTATTCCTCGGTCAGGTTCAAATTTGAGATATTATTAATTTAGATTTAGTTTGAATTTTGCTGTTAACTAAACTCTTTAAAATTTTTTTTTAAAAAAAAAAAATCAAATCTACAGAAAAAGATATCCATCCAAGCCATAAAAATAAGAAAAGTTTATTTCCATCCATATCCATACAAGGAAGTTTCAAGTCTAAACAGAGTATGTGGCCCTATAAATAGGGCATGAGTCAAGTTAAAACTAAACATGACAAGATAAAAAGAAAGAAAGAGAGACACCAAACAATGGATCCATGCATGATGACCCTACTACTGTAATACTGACCTTAAGGGTTTCTATAGATCATCTCCATGAGATCAAATTCCTTCTTCATAGAAACCTCAGAAATAATATTCTCCATTCCATATGATCCAAATTGATCATAACTCATTGTGCCACCAGATCCACTTCCCATTCCATCATCATTGAACATCATTGGCACATACCCACCACCACCAAGTTCATCATCCTCTGGGTTAGTACCCCAACCTTGATCAGAGCTGAAATCACTCTGATCTGAACTTTCATACTCACCAAAGTTTGCATTGGTAATGTTATTTGGCTGATTCCCAATATTCATCATGTTCATGGATTGTTTCATCAGCTCCTTTTTCACTTCCTCCGCCGCCGCGACTTCCATGATGTATTTCTGAAGAAGCATTCCCTTTGAACTATTTCGCCTGTTGTGCCTTTTCTTGGCGTACTGCCGACGCTTAGTGGCGTTCCAGTGGTTCTTGATTGAGTTCTCAGTGCGTCCTGGCAATCTCTTAGCAATTTCTGCCCATTTGTTTCCAACTGTCTTGTGAGCTTCAATCAGTGTTTTGTCTTCCTCTTCACTCCATGACTCCTTCTGCAATCATAATTACACAAAACATTCTGTGGATTAGATATAGACTAATCATATATGGACATAAGAAATATTTTTCGTGGTAGGAAGCAACAACGAGTTTCTTTATATAATAATTAATAACACAAGAAAGATTTTTAACAGCATCATAAATGGAAGTTATATATATATATGGGAACACTAATTCATAAAACAAAGATGAAACATATTAAAACTTTCGGTGCATCACAACTAATTATTATATGCGTGTTGTTAAATATAATTACTACGATAAAAATCAAATATTTTTAATTATATGATTGTAATTGTAATGATTGATTGAAAGTATAAAAATATTTTATATAAATTAAATTTTTAACGTATATAACAAATGAAACCCTTAGTAAAAAAAGACAAATAAAACCAGGAGTCAAATTAAAAGCAAGCCACATGACATTAGTATTCAAATTTTCGTGCTATTAAACATTAATCTTACAAATGAGGGAGACTAAATTAATCTTTGTCAAAGAAAATATTAGTCCTGCAAATGTGAGAGAATTAACATATATGAAAGTAGGAGTCACATGTGTTCAAAGAGTTAAAGTTAACCAAAATAAAATGAAAATAGGTAAGGATTAAAAAAAAGGTCAGGTTGCGTTTTTATAAACAAAATTAATAAAAATAGAAAAATGAAGGAACGTTGAGTATTACAAATAGGTTCATATGAACTCAATGAAATGATAATAAAATTATTATGTACTATTGTAGAAATTTTAAGATCGTATGTAAAAAAATATATATAAATGTTAGTTACAAATTCGGTTTATCGTCGTAAAATCATGTATTCGTGATGATTTAATTGAAATTACGCATTTAATTTGATATGAATTCGTGCACGATTTTATTTATTTATTTATTTGATACATAGTAAAAATAAAACGATGCACTAAAGCAAATGATTGATATAAGTGGCATAGGTAATCTCCGTTGCATAGAGTTCGATTCCTAGTGATAAAAAATTATATACAAAATAAAATGTATATAATGAATGAATATATACCATTAGATTGTTAAAGTTTGAGTAAAAAAAGAATTGTCAAAGTAAAAAATAGGAAATAATAATGACCTGTTTGAAACACAATAAAATTCGTTTAATTTTCAAAAATTATTTTAGAGAAAAGAAACAAAGAAAAGTGGTTTGACAATCTAATTTTTTAAATCTATTTTTTATATTTAACAATAAAAAGTAAAAAAAATGATATATTTTTGGAAAT
>JBBPBR010000006.1:31791005-31814622 GCA_037974775.1 Cicer pinnatifidum
ATGAGACAATTTTCAGTTCACTATAAATAGTAGCTGCAATAGAAAAAGGAACATAATTCAAAATATTACAATTAAATGATAAGCATATATTTGCGTAAAAAAAATGAAAATGCATAGAAAACTTCATTAGGCAATCAAGCGTTAGTTAAAAAATTTATAAAAAAAAAAAAACATATCACTTAAGAGTTTAATAGATATATACCGTCATTTTAAAATAATTTTACATTGATTTTAATAGAAGTTATTCCATTTTGATATCACAGATTACATGAATTCTATTTGGATGATTATGTAAAAAAAAAAATTGACTTGAAGTCGGGTTACCATCAAATTCGAGTAAGGAAAGGAGATATTCAGAAAACCGCTTTCCGAACCCGTTACGGACATTATGCATATCTCGTTATGCCGTTTGGGGTTACCAATGCACCAGCAATTTTCATGGACTACATGAACAGAATCTTTAGTCCATTCCTTGATAAATTTGTTGTGGTGTTCATTGATGATATATTAATTTATTCGAGAACTGAAGAAGAGCATGGAGAACATTTACGTCAAGTTCTTGAGATTTTACGCGAGAAACGATTGTATGCCAATCTGTCGAAGTGTGAATTTTGGCTAGAAAAAGTGAGTTTCTTGGGACATGTGATAACCAAGGAAGGAATCGCTGTAGATCCGGCTAAGATTGAGGCGGTTCTTGCTTGGAAACAGCCTCAGACTGTCACAGACATACGAAGTTTTGTAGGACTGGCAGGGTATTACAGGAGGTTTATTGAAGGTTTTGCTAAGATTGTGACCCCATTAACACAACTTACCAGAAAGGATCAACCTTTCGCATGGACGGAGAAGTGTGAGGAAAATTTTCAATTACTGAAGACGAAATTGACGACCTCACCAGTGTTGGTGTTACCGCAATCTGATGAACCCTATGAAGTTTATTGTGATGCGTCTCACCAAGGGTTGGGATGTGTTCTGATGCAACACAAGAAAGCTGTAGCTTATGCCTCCAGGCAATTGAAGATTCATGAGAGAAACTATCTTACTCATGATTTGGAGCTTGCTGCGGTTGTTTTTGCATTGAAGATCTGGAGGCACTACTTATATGGGTGCACGTTCACCGTGTTCAGTGACCATAAGAGTTTGACATATTTGTTTGATCAGAAGGAATTGAACATGCGTCAAAGAAGATGGATGGAGACTCTCAAGGATTTTGATTTCACACTGCAGTACCACCCTGGGAAGGCCAATGTAGTGGCTGATGCGTTGAGTAGAAGGAGTGTATCGGTATCTTCCACGATTATGAAAAGACAACAAGAACTGTGGGAGGCTTTTAGAGACCTACACTTGAACGTAGAGTTTGCACCGGGAATTTTGAAACTCGGAATGATTAAGATTTCGAGTGGACTGCTTGAAGACATTGCAAATTCTCAAGATGACGCCTTAATTCAAGAGAAGAGGAACCTAATAGTGCAAGGGAAGACAACTGAATTCAAGATTGGATCAGATAATATCTTGCGATGTAATGGTAGGATTTGTGTACCAGGAATTACAGATATGAGAAAGACAATTTTAGAAGAGGCTCATAAGAGCAAGTTGAGTATTCATCCTGGAGCAACAAAGATGTATCAAGATTTGAGACAGAATTATTGGTGGCCAGGAATGAAGAAACATGTAGCGGAGTACGTGTCCACTTGTCTAACTTGTCAGAAAGCGAAGGTGGAACATCAGCGACCTGCTGGGATGTTGCAACCTTTAGATATACCCGAATGGAAGTGGGACAGCATTTCTATGGATTTCATAACTGGATTGCCTAAAACAAGGAGAAAGAATGATTCTATATGGGTGATAGTGGATCGATTGACTAAATCCGCACACTTTTTGCCAGTAAAGACCACCTATAAGGTAGATCAGTTAACAGAGATTTACATTGCTGAAATTGTGAGGTTACACGGAGTACCATCAAGTATTGTATCAGACCGTGATCTGAAGTTCACATCACATTTTTGGGGAGCATTGCACGAAGCATTGGGAACGAAACTACGGTTGAGTTCAGCTTACCATCCCCAGACGGACGGACAGACTGAAAGGACGAATCAGTCCCTTGAAGATCTGTTGAGAGCATGTGTGTTAGATGATAGAGGAAGTTGGGATGATGTACTTCCGTTGATTGAGTTCACCTACAACAATAGTTTCCACGCGAGTATTGGAATGGCACCATATGAGGCCTTATATGGGCGCAAGTGTCAAACGCCTTTGTGTTGGTATAAGGACGGTGAAAATATGATTGTCGGACCAGAGATGGTGCAACAGACTACATCTAAGGTAAGGAAGATCAAAGAGAAAATGAAGACTTCACAAGATCTTCAGAAGAGTTATGCGGACAAGCGTCGCAGACTTTTGGAATTTGAACAGGGTGACCATGTATTTCTAAGAGTCACACCTACTACTGGAGTTGGTAGAGCGTTGAAATCGAAGAAGTTGACTCCGAAATTCATTGGACCATACCAGATTTCTGCACGAATTGGGCCTGTTGCTTATCGGGTTGCATTGCCTCCGATACTGTCCAATATTCACGACGTGTTTCATGTGTCACAATTGAGGAAATATCTTGCAGATCCTTCTCACGTGATCGAACCAGACACAATCCAGCTAAGGGATAACTTGTCATTCGAAGTACCACCTGTGAGAATTGATGACAGAAAGATCAAGCGATTGAGGACCAAGGATGTTTCGTTGGTCAAGGTAATTTGGAACCCAATTACTGGAGACGCGACTTGGGAACTAGAAAGTAAGATGAGAGAACAACACCCAGAGTTATTTATCGACGCATAGTTTCGAGGACGAAACTAATTTTAGGGGGGTAGTAATGTAAGACCCATAATTTAAAAGTGTATTTTATATATTTTGGTGTATTTTCGGTATTGAACTCAGAGGCTTTTTAGCCAAAGTTATCAATATTTTGGAGTTTATATGACCAAGAATATATTTTGATGCCTGATTAGAATTACTCGTCGATATATAAATTAAAATAACTGCGGTGAATCTTTTGCGAAGAATTTAATGCGTTATGGGTGAAATGGTAATTTAACAAATATCTAGATATTTTTAGATATTTGTTAAAAGTAAATAATATATATATTAAAATATATGTTTGTGTGGGGGGAAAAAGAAAGGAATTAGAAAGAATAGAAAGAGAAAGAAAACAAAGAAAGAGGAAAGAAAGAAAAAGAAAGGAAAAACCAAAGAAAGGAAAAACTCCATCTTCTCCTCTGCCTCGCGAAAACCAATTTTCTTCCTTCCTCCATTGTTGCTTGTTTTTGCTTTAGTTTCTTTCCTTTGAGTTCGAAATTGAGAGTGGGTGATAGGACAAAGATTTCTCAACTTCATACTTCCTCTTTGATCCGAAAACGAAGAAAAACGGTATTAGGGATTTAAACACAAACCTCTCCGTTTCATCTAGATCAAAGCGTCGTTTCAAGAAGTGATAGAAGGGAAGGTTGTTCACCTCCGTGCTACGGTGCTAGTGGACCAATTTTGGAAGCGGCGTTGCGAGCGGAAAATTTACCGGATTTACTCACAGTGCCGTAATCGCACGTTAGAGCTAACGTTAAGGTAAGGGCTCCATCCAAACTTTTAGTTTGCATTTAGGGCCTTATCTGTAGTTGTGTGGAGAAGAATTTGATTAGGGTTGGTGTATCGAATTGGGGAAAATGAATTTAACTCATTTATGTATAATTTTGAGTAAATGAAATTTGATGTATTTGAGTGTTATGATTGCGTTGATTTGTGTTCATCGTACATGGCGTGTTCTTACTTGATGATTGTTGATTGATGTGATTTGGTGTGAATCATTGATTGATTTGGATTGAATTTGATAACATGTTTGAGATGTGTTTCGTGTGGTTTGTGTGGAAAAATGATTTTGTGTGAGTTACAGATTGAATGTGGAAGTACGTTTGAGTTTGTTTCGTGTGGAAATTTGAAAAAAACCATTAAGTTAAACGAGGATTAAGAATGGGGAATCTCTTAACGTCTCGTTTACCTAATGTGTGTTTTGGAAAATCGTTTTAAGTTAAATGAGAATTAAGAATGGGGAATCTCTTAATATCTTATTTACTTGAAGTTTGTTTTGAAAATCGTTGAAGTTAACTGGGCGTTAAGAATGGGGAACCTCTTAATGTCTTAGTTACTTAACGTTGTTTTGAAAATCGTTTAAGTTAACTGGGCGTTAAGAATGAGGAATCTCTTAATGTCTTGGTTACTTAATGTTGTTTTGAAAATCGTTTAAGTTAACTAGGCGTTAAGAATGGGGAATCTCTTAATGTCTCAGTTACTTAACGTTTGTTTTGGAAAAATCATTTAAGTTAAATGAGAATTAAGAAAGGGGAATCTCTTAATGTCTTGTTTACTTAATGTTTGTTTTTGAAAATCGCTTCAGTAAATGAGCATTAGGAATGGGGAAGCTCTTAATGTCTTGTTTACTGAATGTTTTGTTGTGGAAATCGTTTAAGTCAAAAGTATATTAAGAATGGGGAATCTCTTAATATGTCTGTTTGCTTAACGTTTGGCGTGAAAATCGTTAAGTTAAATGAGTATTAAAAATGGGGAATCTTTTAATAGTTGTATTTACTTAACGATTGTTGTGAATGGAGTTAGTGTATGCTCATGCATTTCATTGGTAAATTGTGTTGAACCCGTGATAGGTGGCACCTCGGTAAACTGTATTGACCCGTGATAGGTGGTACGTTTACGATTTACTTTTTTGTAAGTTGTGCTGACCCGTGATAGGTGGCACCTCGGTAAGTTATACTTTGGCCTGTGATAGGCGGTACCCTTACGACTTACACTTTTCTTTTAGTAAATCGTGCTGACCCGTGATAGGTGGCACCTCGGTAAACAGTACTGACCCGTGATAGGTGGTACGTTTATGATTTACGCTTTTTAGTAAATCGTGCTGACCCGTGATAGGTGGCACCTCGGTAATTGGTACTTTGGCCTGCGATAGGCGGTACAATTATAATTTACGGCCCTTCGAGGAGGGTTTTGGTTTGGAATTCCGAGTCCATGCATTTTGGCATATACGCATTGCATTAGGGTGCTTGGCACACGAGTCGTGGTTGATTCAAATTATGATTGTGTTGATTTTGCTAAGTGTTATGTTGTGTAAGTGTGTTTGATTCAAATTGTGATTGTGTTGATTGTACTAAGATTTATGTTTTGGATTTGTGTGATAGTATGTTAGATTGTAAAACGTTTTCGAAACTCGTAATGTCGTGGTGATTATACGGGTGTTGCTAAGTGTTAAGGTTTGGAGTGGTGTTTGAATATGATTGAGTTGGTTTAGGTATTTTTGAAAGAATATACAGGGAAATCGATTTACCCAATCGATTTGATGAGTTACAGGGGCTCTGTTTTGTACGAAATCGATTTACCCAATCGATTTTGTAAGTTATATTTCAAAATCATTTAAGAAATCGATTTGGTAAATCGATTGGATTCAATTGGATTCAAGTCAGGGGCTTTGTCTTCCAAAAATCGATTTGTCCAATCGATTGGATTCATTACAGGGATTCTGTCCTGTCTGTCAATCGATTTACCCAATCGATTGAGTCAATCGATTTACCCAATCGATTGATTAAAGCCCAGAGTTCAATTTTCACTAAAAACTTTCAGGAAATTGATTTCCCCAATCGATTGGCTCAGTGGAAAATCTTATCCTAAGTTAGATAATTGATTGCTCAAGTGATTTATCAATGTTTTGGTCAATTATATATTACTTGATGGATTGAGAACTTTATTTTAATTTCATTTTTATTTGGCAAGTATGACATGAACTTTTAGCATGTGGAAAATCCTTCCAGGATATATGTTAAATTGAAAAGGTTATTTGTGCATGAAAAGCTTAAATGTTATGTGTTAACTGTTAATTTCGGTTGGTGACCCTTTACAACTATTGTGGAAATCTGGGCTTTGCCCTCAGATGAGAGCCAGGATGATCCTACTAGTTCGTACCCTACGGATGGGAATGTGGATGGGAGAGCTTGATTGGAGCTACGATAGGAGAATCTCACGGGGCGCGTGGAGATTACTCAAGGCGTATAGTTTTTTTGGGTTATGTATAGAATGATCAGACTAAGTTGATACAGAGGGAACGGGTGTCCTTCTTGTGGGTTGTTTTTAAATTGTAAACTGGAAGACTGTACCACTTTTGTTATGTAAACCTTTTGAATACATATTTTGTGAACTTCTTCCGCTGCTTGTAAATTATAAGGACTTAAATATGTATCCAAAGGTGTTACCTTGTTTAATTCTCTGTTGTATTTTAATTTCTTTTGAAAAAAAAAAATACACCCTTGCTTTGAAAAACGGGGTGTTACACATCGAGAGTGTGTATCTCAATCTATATGATTAACACAAAAATATATAATGGTGCTATCGGAGCAACCTTTGGAGGTTCTAGTATAACACCACTAGAATGAGATGGGGCATCGATTTATGAGCATTCAACCATGGCTATTTGGAGTTTTCTAGACCGATTTCTCTTGGCTTTCTAAAGCTGCAAGATCCATAATTAGATTATCTCAGTTGTTTTTTTGAAAGTTGTAGACTTTTGCGAAGCTAGTTGCAATCAATGATTCTTGTTGTCCATAATTTAGTTTGTGACAAAGCATGCGACTTTGGTCAAGTCCACTGATTGGAAACATCATTAGGATCCAAACTTTGAGCATTCATATTTCAGGTGGAGGTAACTTTGGCAGAAAAGGAGGTATGGAAGAGTTGGATGTATGGGGAAGCCATAAGGAATGAGTTGTGTAAGAAGAATAAGGGAAAATGGGATCGTGGAGGTGGTAGAGTAAAAGTAAGATGGGAAAGGTGTGCAGGAAGATGTAAAAGAGTCGTATGATGACGTATAAGAGACTAAGTCAAAAAGAACTGTTGTGACTGGCTCAACTTGTTGGGGAGAGGGAAGTATAAAGCTTAATGAGGGGGGCGGGGGGGTCAGGTACTAGAGTGGAAGATGTAGATGGTGGAGGGAAATTAGAAGAGGTAGGTGTTTGAGTTGGAGTTATAGGCTTGTGTGGGAGAGGATGGAAAATTGTTTAGCTAGGGTAGCTTCAAACATCTCATCTAAGGTGTTAGAGTTAGAAGTAGGAGGGGCGACATATGCAGGGTTAGAAGATGCTAATAATGTTAGTTTTTTGGGAAGAGGGTATGGAAGATGCATGCTCAAGTTTAGGGTGGAGGATAAGAATAGTTTACTCATAATTTTTTTTGTACCTTTTATTTATTTCCTCTAAAGGGGTTTTCGTGTCTTCATCGACGTTGGGTGCTTCTTTATCATCCCCTTCAATCCTCAAAGTCTGGACATAAATAGAAGGGACCAAATGAGTCATCAGTCTGACTGGTGCCATAGCTTGGCTTGACAAACACATTCGTAAATATTCTATAATAACTTCCTTGTTATCTTTGGCAAATACAGGAGCAAAGGAGTCATCAACCGCCGTCTAAGAGCTACAGGCTTGATATGTTGACCTTCTGGCGTCATCACTAAGCTGAATATAGTGCTTCGGAGATACCAGTTGCATCTTGACGAGGTTGGAGATGTTGAATGTGAGATCAAATGAATAGACCAAATGTTCCTCTTAAATAGATCCTCCAACTTCTTTTAGAGCACAAATAAGATAAGTATGCATGAATATTATAGTTATGAGTCTAAGGTAGGGGATAAGTGTAATCTTCTTTGTCCTAGAGTTGATGACACATGACCTCATGTGTTCCAGGATGATTTGAGGAAGGTTTGTCCTGATCTTTTGATATATGTTCCACATTAAACCCTTGTGGCCGTTGCTAACCTGGTCCACAGACCCACATTTTGGCACCACACACCGAATCAGAATTTTGAACAATACTTTATACTTGGGTTTAAGGTGTACAAACTTAGAGTTCACTTATGGGTCTTCGAACAACTCTTTGTTGATTCTAAATGAGCCAACCTTTGACTCATACCATTTTCAAGCAAAATTCCTTCATTTAGGCATTTGGTGATGGCAAAAGGGATTGTTGAGTGATCTTGATAGGGAGACCCAATACAATGCTTGATACCTCGATGTCTGAGTTAGTATCAGCGAACCTCCAAAAGTCTTTCACTAGAACATCCAAAGATACCTCTTCTTATTGGTTGAAGTATTCAAACCATCGTACTCTTGTAAGCTCCTTAATGAAGTTAAACTCATTTTCAGCTCGGTTTGCAAAGTCAACATTCAGTTCGTGAGTAATCTTTAGTTGATCTAGATTGCATTGCAGTGTATGAACATAATAGACTTTTAGATTGACGAGATTTAGGAGGAACTAGAAGCCATTGAAGTAGGAGGGTTTCAATGAGAACAAGGAACTTTAACAGTTTGCAATGAAAACAAAGTCTTGGAGTTGTGAGTGTTTGCGACAAATAAATGATTTTAAGAGCAAACAACGATTAAGTTTTTACGCCAATACTAGTACACACGCATGAGAACACCTGTCAAAGTATCACACCTTAAAAGAAGCAAATTTTTCATATTCCAGATTAATTGAATTTAGATTGACTAGAGGCACAAATAAATTTTCCAAATGTGGTTAGAGGTAGTGTAACTCTTTTGGAGAACCTTCAATCTAGAAATCAGAGTTTGGAACCTAGAAAACATTGTCTCAATGTCTTCATCTTCTTCCATCTAAAAAAGTTCATACTTTTTGATGAGTAGATTTGCTTTGGCTTCTTGTACCTGGTTGTTTCCTTCATGTTTAGAACCAAAGCATCCTGTACCTAATACTCTTTGGTGTTTCTTTGTTGTTGTATTTTTCAAACTCTTTCAAGATAATAACTTTCATCATGAAGGTTATGGCTTTATGATATATTTTGGATTATTTCTTTTTATCAATGTTGAAATCCTTTCTGGATATTTCAACACCAGCAACATCTTTTGGAGCCTCATAGCCATCTTCAACTATGTCTCAAAGTTCAGGACCGTGAGAGATGTATAAGCTTTCGAGTATATCTTTCTAGTACTAGAATCATTCTCCATCTAATAGAGGAGACATGTTAACATTTCTAACTATAACTTCTTCACCACAGTTATTCATAATAACATATCTTTACTCAAACATGGTTAAGTGTACAACTTTGAGACCGAGCTCTGGTTTTAATTGTAGAAAGAGAAACACAAGAAACGGATGTTTGAATTGTGTTTCTTATGAAATCTTTTAATGTGAATAAGCTACAGTAAGGAAAACATGATAGATGAACATAAACAAAATTGAATAACACAAATAATTTATCGTGGTTCACCACCAACACAATAGCTACGTCTTGCCCCTTCAACTTGAATGATTTAATTAACTAGTTCACCACCGAATTACACTTTTGTTGAACACCTACTAGTAAAACTGATTGTATTCAAGTCTTAATATTTTAGCTTAGTACAATCAAGTTGTTGAGGAAGGCAACAACTACTGGACTAGGTTACAAGGGTTTAGGTTTTCTATAAAATCTCTCACAAGAGAGTGTTTACGAAGTTGTACTTTAAAACGAGTGATTAAGAGAAAAATATGCAAATGAGGAATGAACGTCCTTTTATAGAGATCGTTTAGGGTTTCTGGTCGTTGTCTTGATTTCAAGAAATCAACATAAATCATGAAGTTTCATATCATATCTTTTGAGATTGATTTTTGATAGAAAACTTACCAGAACGAATCCTTCTAATTGGTTCAACATCTCTTGGTATGAAGACAGGAAGGCAAATGATATGATGATCAGAGCATGTCTCATAGACCTTCAAACAAGTAGCAGATTTAGAATGTTCATCGGAGGATGCGTTATAAATCAAAGTCAGACGATCAAATACTTGATGTGATGATGTGATTATCAGAGGTTACCGATCACTTTCTTTTCATGCTTATCAGATGTAAATGAATAGATGCTTGTTAAAGTCATCGAAGCCAGAAGAATTAGAGCATAGTAGCATTCAGTAGAGTATTGCTTACATCACTAGTATTGCTTGCATTCAACTTACGATTATAAAAAAGGTTTAGTAAAATAAGGTTTAATCATAAAGAACTTAGATTAGAGTAATAGAGAGAGATAGATGACTCAAGGATTTTTTTAATAGTTCACAATAGACTGTTGCTACATCTAGTCCTCCCTTTATAGAGAGACTTTTCCCTAGTACAGTCGAATACTTAATCCATTATTTAAACAATAACATACAAGTATTATTTACTCTATTTCTTCGGGATTTGAGTATTCTTCTTTAGTCTCTCAATGCTAACCCTTAACTTTCTGGATGACTATCGTTGTTGTTCATGAGTATTGATATACCTCGTCAGGTACCTCTTATGGATGAAAAAGTTGTTGTCACTATCGAACTGATGTGCATTAGTTTTAGTTTGTGTCTGAATTAACACAAAGTTTGTTTCTGGGATGCTAACTCTCATTGAAAGAATATTACATTTGAAATCCTATATCAATTCAACTATATCAAACAACTTGATTGATTTACATCAATTCTTATAACTCTCTACTAATAGGATTTTTCCATTCATTATTCTCTTTTGATGCGTTCTAGGCTCTTACATATATTCTTCTCAACACATTGAGAAATACTTCTTAACACATTCATTCATTCTCTAAGAAACACTTTCATATTGATAAGTTTATACTTAAATACTGAGAAATGTATTCGTTGAGAATGTTACCTTTGAAGATCTTGAATCAGTATTTAAGGCAAAGCAACATTTAAGACATATCCATATATATGTACATAAATTAATCAAATTAAGAACACAAATCTCAGAGGATGACAATATTAAAGGATTTGATGCGCTTCTTTAGTCAAAAGATAAGTTCATCCTTGACGAGTAAAGGATGTTGGAATGTTGACTTATTATTAGAGCGTTTATTTGTTCAAAGTATTGATTTGAAACATTATTGAACGATCAACTGGTTTACTAGAATTATTAAATTCAAAGTCATCAGAGTTAGCTTGTATTAACATATTCATTAGAGGTGCTTGAGCGCACGTTTACTAGAGTTAGTAACAACTCTAACTGACTCTTCAGAGTCACTGTGAACTTATTTAGTTGATTTATTTTCCTTATTCATCAGAGGATCTAATTTAGATCAAAACATTGACTTTGTCAAAGGTTTCATTTAGAGCTTTCTTCCTTTGATCTTTTAGTTAGAAGATCAACATGGGTTTAATGGAAGATAATCATTGTAGCATTTTTTTCCTTTGTCTTTAGACTATAAATTATTATATGTTTGTTAAAATACTTCTTATTACTATACTATGACTTCCTATATTAGTAAACATAATTACTTCTTTATTAGGTGATAGTATTCTTTGTGTTAAAAATACTTAGATTATATCTAATTTACTCATAATTTATATTACTTTAAAATAAATAGTAATTAATATAAGTATTTGTTTTCTAACTTAATCTACACGCTTAGCAAATAGAGTTAGGGAATAGTTGATCTTTATTTTTTTTGTTTTGTTATCATCAAAACATCAACTAGATGATTGAAGCTAAAACCACTTTTGCACTAAAAATCTCCCTCACTTTGATGAACCCAAATTTTTTTAAAAGAATGCTCCCCCTAAATGTAGTACTCAAAAATTGTTTTTAAGTTCATTTGATCTTCTAAAAGAAAAATTTTAAATCAATATTGTGGGACTCCCTCTAAATATGATAAAAATTGATTCTTTTAGAGTTTCAAATTTATTAATTTTTGTTATTTTAATACACATGAAGGTAAAATTAAAAAGGAATTATTAGAGTGGAAAGACACAAAGATAAGCAAATAGATAAGGCATGCACAAATTCTCACGGATTCCGAGCCTTAGATTCTTATGAAGCCTATTGATTAACAACTCATAATTCCTCAAGATGTAAAGCCTTTGGATTATTGTTCTTCTTAGGATATTAAGCTCAATGGAACAATGCATTATACAGATGCATATATATGCAAATTTCACTGATATTGCAGATCCAGTTGATGCGTCTAGTACACATGATGCAAATTATGCGCCAATCAGATGCAAAACAAAAACCCAAAAATGCAATCAGATACAAGCACACATTTAGTTGTATTAATATATATTCTATTTTTCTCCCCTTTTGTCAATATCAAAAAAGGTGAAATTAAAAAATATAAGAATTACAACAATCAGTCACACACAAAAACATGAATACAAAAAATCAAGACAAACACAACATACAAAAATTTAACACAAAGAAATTACCAAAAAAAAAACCTGAATAGAAAGAGATTGATAAAAAAGAAGAAGAAAGAAAGGCATCATTTCATAGATTTAAGAACTAAGATTTCAAACAAACAAAAAATAAGAACGGAAAGAAAAGAAAACTTAAGAGAACCTAATCGTAGATAGAAGATATAAAAACATATAAAGACACTCCTCAAGAGTTCAGTTGCTTCCTCCATTTGAGAGTTGATTATGTCCAACTTGTGGTGACCTTCAGGTTATTCGAGAAGAATATCGTTTACAATCAAGACAACTTCAGATAGTGGAAGTTCCTTCTTCTTGGGAGAAGGATGTGACTTCCTTTATTTAGTAGAAGACAAACCAACATCAATAGAAGAAGAGTTTAAAAAAGGTTAAAGAAAAAAAACAAATACAAGAATTTGGAAGATTAAGGAAAGAACACATATAAGGGAACTAAAAAACATTAAAGGTATAAATGTCCATACTTTATAAGAAAGGAAACAAAGTGATTTTAGAGAAGAAAAAAAAAGTAATGATGAGAGCATGTAAAGAGAATAAGAGTGAGACAGAAATGTTCATAGAGAATTGACAAACACGAGGAACAAATTAAAGGGTCAAGAGTGAATGAAGGAGAAAACTTTTAGATTGGGAAAAAAATAATTAAAATAAGATATGTTTAAAGAGACTAAAAGAAAAGAACTGGAAGAATTAAAAGATGATAAGAAACAAAAAAAAAATGACACATGTAGAAAGAAAGAAAAAAAATGGAGGCAAATAAAAGAAAACAAGTAAGACATAAGTAGAGACTAAAAATAAAAAGAACAACTATTCAATTCATAATTCATATCACACTTGTAACAAATGCAAATTACATTACTACTGTAATACTTATTACAAAATTGTTTAAAGCAAAATAAAATCCCAAGGTCTTTCAATGGCTAAATAAACCAGATTTATTAATTTATGTTACATATTAGGTTTGAATCACCAATTCCTAATACATAAATAAACTACGTCTCTTTATTGAAACTTTCTTCAGTAAGTGACTTCGTTCTTTGAACTTTCATATGATAGAGTGATGAAGAAGTTTTCATATATAAGAGCCTACCTTCTAACTCGTCAGACGTAGCTAAAGAAAATGAGATAATTTAGTTTTCTCTTTTCTCTAATTGTCTTTGACTTTTCTAATAGGAGTCTCTCTCAATATTGAATTGGAGATATAATCCACCAAATATATAAATCTTTCATAGGAGTGCATGTGATCAAGCCCTTCTTGTTCATTATTTCCAAACTAGTCATCCAATACAAAAGAGTTAGACAAAATGAGGCACAAGCCTTTCAATGCTTTTTTCTTACTACTAACTTGTACATAAGGTCCTTAGTATGAAAAAAATACATTGACATCCAAGGTTTTAACTAAGAAAACCTTTGAACATATTTTGTGAATCTCCTTGTACAATCCATCTTGTTGAGTGTAGTTCACAGATGTACTGAATTTAAGATTTCTAAACATTTCAACATAGATGTTGAGTAGTTCATGTTTTAAGAAGATTTTTAAGTCTTTATGAGAGTATAATGTAAGAAGAAGTTCAATTAGGAAGATTAAAACTCAATAAGGGATGAGTGATTGGACTATCTTTTTTCCTAAGGAGTTTCAAGTTTAAAACTTTTTAATTTCAAATGATTTAGGGTGGGAGAAAACGGTTTAAACGAAAATGATGATTTTTTAAAAAAAGTGAAGAAAAGAGAAGTTTAAATAAGCAAGGAAAAGAAAAGGAATCAAAATATAAGTTTTAACGAAAGTAAGCTAACAACAATTCTAAACAAAACAAAAACAATATAATCAAAGGCAATACAATGCGGACCAAGATAGAAGATACGTATCACAAGAATAAGGAAACACTACACAAACACACAACATGAAGTAAAACAATTTCCTAAACACACATGGACAAGGGATAAGATCATCAATTAAAACAAACAAGCACAACAACCAAAATTGATTGAATAAACCCATCCTTGACGAGCAGAGGATGTTGGAATGTTGACTTCTTATTAAAGTGTTGATTGTATCAGAGTATTGACTTGAAATGTTGACCAACTAGTGAACGGGTTTATCAAAATTATCAGAGGTAGAGTCATCAGAGTGAGCTTGTATTAACGTATTCATCGGAGGCATGTTAAGTTAGAGTTTCTCATAATCAATCGCAACTCTAATTATTTTTTAGAGTCAATAAGAACTGATTTAGTAAATTCTCTTTCTTTGTTCATCAGAGGATCTAACTTGTACCAGAACATTTAATTTATTAGAAGCTTCATTAAGAGCTTTCTTTTTTTTTTTTTTTATAATTGAGTCAGAGGATCAACATGGGTTTTTAGTCATAGGCAGAGATAATCATTGTAGCATTATGTTCCTTTACCTTTAGAGGATCGATCATTGACTTGTATATCCTTTGTCTATAATGCTTTGCCTCATATTGTAGATTATTATATTTTTATTGCAATGCTTCTTATTGCTATACTACAATTTACTCTTTTAGTAAACATAATTACTTGTTTATTAGGCGATAATGTTCTTTGTGTAAAAATCACTTAGATTATAATCACTAATTTAGCATTGATTTGAATGGGAGCTAGCATTAAGGTAGGCGCAAATAAATCATTGTTAATCCACTAAGAACTTTAGTAGGAATTTTTTTTTTAATATGAATTGTAGTAATTATCTTAGTGACAAGTTACCAAAAAATTTGTACCAATTAGTTTAATATTTTTTTTAACTGAAAAATAAATTTCATTGATACTAAAATAAAAGTAATACAATCAGATTTAATAACCAAGAATAAAAAATACATATAAAAATTGCAAAAATCAACGAAAAATAATCTAACCAAAACTTTAATCCTAAAAACCAAACTAATGTCTTCCACTAGACAATGGTCAAGAATAATGTGAGATCCACTGTATTTAATGTCTTCAATCTTTGTAAAAAAAAAAAAATTGTTGGAGTTCGCTCATATCGACTATAGGTAGTTTTTGACATGATCAATTCAACCATATGTTGACAAGTGATTTATAAGGCTGAAGGGTGCTTAATTTGGTGGTAGCATCTGTATAAGTCCCTTGCTCAACATAAAGTATCAATGAATTTTAGGATGATAAAATACTTTGTGGTTAGTATTATTAATAAAGATAAAGAAACTCAAAGATATATTTTACTATTGAAAAACGAGATTAAAAAACACAAAAAAAAAAAGCAATTATTTTATAGTGATGGAAGACTTGCATATACGGTAGTTGACATTCGAAACTAAAATTATTTTATAGTGATGGAACACTTGCATATACAGTTGTTGATATCGGAAAATAAAATTAAAATTTTTATCTTTACTATTTTTATCTATGTAATTTATAGTTTTTTAACATTGTAATTATGTTTTGTTTCGAAATCGTCTCTTCCAATGTGGGTTTTGCTTTTATTGAAACTTTTAAAAATTAAAACCAGTTTTAGTTTTGAATTTTCAATTTCAAATTCGATTTTCAGTTTTAATTTTCAATTCTAACTTGAGTTTCAATTATTTGTTTTTTGGAATTAAATCACTTTCTTTAATTCGCATCATTATGAGTTCATCAAATATAAAAAATATAGTTACATAAAAATAAATAAATTATATCAAAATTATATCAAATTTTAACTATTTTAAATGAATTCAAATATTATAAAATCGTAATTTATTTATAATAATTTTAATAATAAATAGTTGAAAGTAGTAGTTGTTAAAGATGGCTAAGATAGCATGATCAATCTTTGAGGTGGTTGCAGAAGTCAAAAGAGGTTGTCAGAAGTTGGAGGTGCTCGTCAGAGTGTGACGACGATGTAGTGGACATAAGTTATTGGAAGTTGGTGTTCGATGGCCAAAGGTGGTAAAAAATGACGAAAATGGTTGTAGATATGGTGACCAACGATGGTCGGTCTTGATGATGGTGGTCGGCGATGGGTAGTTGGTGATAGTGGTAGTTATCGAAGATGGTGGTCGATGGTTGTTGGAATGGTGGTGCTGTCCATTGATTAGTGGTCACATGTAACTTTTAAAACAAAAAACAAGTATTATTAAACCTATTCTTTTGATGTTAAGTTTTAGATAGAAATAGTTTCAAAATTAAGGAAAATACTAACTCAATCCCATTTTACTAAACAAATTTTGATTTTGAGTTAACATTCAAAAACAAAAAATTATATCACAACCACCTCAGATAAGCCTTTAGATAATAAATAGTATACGTTTCTTATAAGTCATATAATGGTGATGGTGATGATCCAACTTTTACTGAAAATTGTACAAGTAGATGTAATCAGACATTGAACCTGTTATAAAGAGGAAAGCCTCAATTGAAAGAAAATATTTAAAGAAGTATATTAACACTACTAGAAATTTCGCCTATAGTGACCGATTTAGAGACTGAATATTTTCAGTCACACAAGCGATCGAAATAGAGACCGTAATTTTGAACCTAAAAACTAAATATTTTTTCGTTACTAAATTGGTTGCTAACGAAATTTAAACACTGAAATAGCAACTAAATTTTAAAGACCAAAAATTTAGTTGCTAACTATCACTAATAGAAAATCCTCCTTTCACACTAGTGACTGAAATAGAGACTGAAAATTTGAACCTTGAAACTAAATATTATTTCGTCACTAAATCAGTCGCTAACAAAATTTAGAGATTGAAATAGCAACTAAATTTTAGCGACCAAAATTTCAATCACTAACTATTTTTTAATTACATAATTTAGTTTTCTTACCAACACACGATAAGCTTTCTTTCTCAAAGAAACCATAAAATTTGTTTTCTTTCTCAACCTATAAACTCACAGTTTCCTTCTTAACCCAGAAACTCAACCTTTCTTTCTCAACATGATCAATTTTTCTCACCGCCGTAAACAATCAATCCCTCTTTCTTTCTCAACCCACCACAAACCCTAAAACCATTCATCTCGTGTTAATCCCCTCTCACCATCATTTTATCATGATTCACAATCGCGAAACCAACTAGTTCGGAATTCATCTGTTGTTAACCATCCTCTCTCTACCATTCATCACGAAACCATCCTTCATTGCTAATCCCCTCTCACTACCATTTCATCATGAAACCATCATCTATTTCTAACCCCAACTCGTTCATATTTCTTCCGCAACCATGAATCCAAATGGTTCTCTTAAACCGTTAAACTGTAACTGCGACATGAAGCCCTCATTGTTTTTCGTCACGTCGGCTATCATGAACAAGAAGGTAAGGATTTATTTTCTAATTTTTTTATTATGGTTCATTCTTTGTGTTTTTTGTTGCAACCTAATCATTTGAACTTACTTAACCAAATGGGGTAAATAAATTCTGAAAATGATTCAATTGAGAATGTTTATGTTGGTTGATTTCAGGACTTGAGATATTGGGTTTTCCATGTATTTTTTTAGTTAACAAAGACATGTTATTGTTATAGTTTTGTAATTTTTTTTTACCGTTTATGGATTGTTCTCAGTTGTTGGATTGTAATGCATATTGATAGGTAAATAAGTAATCAATTTATCTTCTTATTGATTTTTTTTTTGTTGGGTTTTAAACTAGGACTATCCAACACTTTTCAGGTTTGGACATTTTCATTCAAAATTTTGTTGAAACTCTATTATTTTCTTCCCTTACCAAATAATAATAGTTTGAAGGAATAAGTTGATATTGAGGAGGGGGTTGGTTGGCTGGCTTAGTATGCTTGGTTGAGCATTTGATAAATGTAGTTTGATGAACATGACTTTATGCTAGGGATATGATTAAAATTGATTTGAAGTGAAGTGATTTATGTTTAAATGTTTTTGTATTAGAGCAAGTTTAATGCATAACTTAGGGTGAATTTATAACTTAATGCAAAAGTTAATTTTTTTTATTACTTTTGGTCAAAGTGGAGTTTGGAAGCAAAATTAATTTTATCACACAATAACAAAACATGAATTTTTACTACATTCACATTTGACCCAAGTCAAAATGAATTCTGATACTTTCGTGAAACCAATTTGTTTGTCAACCTCTGCTATTAAAATTAGTGGCAGATTTATAGTTATTATTGTAGTGTCTCAGATATGTATCTTCAAGAAATTGGTGTGTTGAGGTAACTGAGCAGTGAGGTTAGCTCTCTTTGTTTTCTTTTATTTTTTATCCATCTTGTAATAAGCTTGCCTCAATTCAATCACAGTTCCATTATCTTTTCTTGTGTGGTGGTAAGTTCTTTGGAAATTTATGTTCACTTGATGATGGTTTTAATGAGTTATTAGAAAAGGGCCTTTGAATTTATTGAAAGGCAAAAACAAAATTAGTGTTGATAAGCTGAAATTATGCTTTTTGCAAGTTTATTATTCTTAACCACTATTAGGCTATATTTTCCTACTACTCAACACTTAAGACAATTTTTTCATTTTAGTCAAATTCTGTTGTTAATTTCTACTGCTAATTTTGCCTTTTACCTCCACCGTTAATTCCTATTGTTTACCTCTACTTTAAGTTATTTGTTCATTTATTTAATTTTAGTTTTTGGCTTTTTACTCAATCTATTTACCCCTGTAAACTTTATGCGGTTAATTTCTAAGTTTTTGGCTTCTTACTCAATTTGTTTACTTCTGCTGTTAATTTATAATTTTCTAATATTTTGATTACGCTTCATTCTATATAGGCATTCTGTAATTCAAGAATAGCAAGAAGGCTGAGTAAATATCCTGTACAATATATAAGGCTGAGTATTCGATTTTTGGAAAGGTGATTTTTTTTATTATACTTCACTCTGTATAGGCATTTGGCAACGGATCACTAATCATCTCATATCAAACTTCATTATGTATAGGCATTCTACAAAGAATCATTATGTAATTCTAGAACAACATGTTAAACTACATATTATCTATGAAAATACAAGTGTATACATGTGCTTAGGAAGTATGATGGTTAATTACTCAAATGGTTTATTTTATTTTTCTTCTTGGTAGATGTTTAATTTTAAAAATTCTTAATTATAATGTATAGCCTTTGCTTAATGATATTACAAAATATGGATATCCGCCAACGTCGTAGTTGGATGTATAATAGGCTAAATCCTAGTCGAAAGGGGTATATTGATGCATTTCGAAAGGGGTTAAATGAATTTGTGTCATTTGCAATCCAACAACCAGACACATCAAATAGAGAAATTAGATGTTTTTGTACTATTTGCAAAAACATTGATTTCTTAGACTTTGAAGTGGCTAAGGTTCATATTTTAAGGAAGGTGTTTAAACCTGACTATTGGTATTGGACATCTCATGGAGAACGTGATGCAGAGTTGCATGTAGAAATTAAAAGAAAAAAATATGCACAAGAACGACATAACAATCATTTTAATAGATTTGAGAGCATGGTTTATGATGCTATTGGACCACATTATCAAATGCATTGTGATGGAGAATTAGAGGAGTCTCCAAATATAGATGATCAAAAGTTTTATGATTTACTAAATGCAGCTCAAAAGCTATTGTGGTAATGATGCAACGATCATACTGAATTGTCTTTTGCTCTTAGATTTTTGGCAATTAAATTAAAGGAAATATGTTCATGTAAGAGCTTTCAAATTTAAAGTGTATATTATTTATTTTTTAATGTTTTTTTATGTTCATGTAAGATCGGAATAAAGTGTTTTAAAATATTAATTAGCTTTATATTTATGTTGACAGGAAAAATTTAAATGAAGGTTGGAAGAATTGACACAAGAAATAACTTCACAAGGAACTCTCCCACCAAATGAATTAGATGTGTGGTGTGAGGTCTCAAAATGGAAACTATTGTATTATTAGGGAGACTATATTATTGTGGGTCATGTTATTCATCAACAGAACAAGTTCAAAGACATGAATTTGAAGAGATGAGAAATGAAAGAGAACAACAAAGACATGAATTTGAAGAAATGAGAAATGAAAGAGAACAACTTTAAGAGAAATTGGCTAATACAAACAGAGCAGTTGAACGCAACAACCACTTGATAAAACAACTTATGAATAGCTTGAACTTTAAACCCATGCCATATACTAGAGATCAAGTTCATGAAGATGGGATTAGTGATAATGATGATGAGATTAGTGATCATGATGCTGGTGATTTTGATGATGAGATTGGTGATAATGATGCTCGTGATCATGATGATGAAGAGTTAGATGGATAATGATAAGTTAATATGAAGAACCAATATGTTGTAATTTATTATGACTAAATATATTATGTTTGAACTAAAATTTTATCTGTATTATTTTGAGTACTTAAAAATATTACTTTAATATATTATATTCTTTAGTTATATACATTGATATGATTAATGCTTTTCAATGATTTTGGTGTATGAACTTTTTAGATATTGAAATCAAATTAAAAAATTGTTTTTATTGTTCTTTTAGACATTAAAGTAATGTATTTAAAAAAAACAGTAATATTTAAAGACAAAATTGGTGACCAAATATTAAATCATAATGAGAATTTATGTCACAAATTTTGTCTCTAAATCGATCGTTAATGACATAGAAAATTAGTTCAAAGGAGATGTTAAATCAGTCTCAAACTTTAGTCACTAATTCAGTCACAAAATCGGTCTCAAAATTCAGTAACAAAATTCAATCACAAAATTGGTCTCAAAATTCAGTCACCCAAATCGGTCACTAAATTCGGTTTCTTTTTTTGTCGCATTAGCTATCAACTAGCAGTTTACCAACAAAATTTAAATGGTCGGTAATTCGGCCGCTACTAGCAACAGTGATTGATTTTTAAACATTAGCGACCAATGTTTTGTCACTAAAGGTAAAATTTCTAGTAGTTTGATGAAAGGGACATTATTGAGATTTATAATGAAACACCTCTATTGGATGGAGATACATATGTCAATGATGTTGATTTGTTGAGAATGTCCGAATTGATCAATAAGTTTGAGACATGTGACATCGTTGTTGAAATGATAATATTTTGCTTGACTAAATAACGAAGGGAAGAACTATTAGGTGGATCTCAACTCAAATGGAAGCCCAAACAAATATATAATATTTACACATACAATGTTTCATTGAAATGTATTGTGCCTCGAATAAATATTATTTAGATATATATAGAAAAATATGCATATAAAAAACATAAAAAATATATATCTTATTTAATTAATTTAAAAATATATTATTTATGTTAGTGAAAAAGTATTTTTAAATACAATCATTTGGTTAATATTTTGACGATAACAAATACAAATAAATAAAGAACAAATATCCTCTAATTATATATGCTAAGTGTAGAGTTCCAATACCACAAAATAATGAAGTATATTAGAATATATCCTTTGATAATTGGTTAAAAAGACATGGAAAATTCCGCATCCAAAACTTGTGAAAAAGTGCCTCTAATATATTGCCTCTAATGATACAAGCATTAGACTGCCCCAGCCTCTGATGGTACAAGAAGATTTTTGCCAAGACTGCCACTTTTCCGAATTCAGTTATGCTCTCAATGCAACTTCTGAAGTCTTCCTCCGATGAAGGAAAACAAACTTTGGAAAAGTCTATCTCTTATGAAGCAAAACATACTTTGAAAAGTTTGCATTTGATGAAGCAAAATATACTTTGGAAAGTCTGCCTCTAATGAAGCAATCAAGCTTCTGGTCAAATTGCCTATAACTAGTTGCTTCTGGAGATGAAGCAAACTTCCATCTTCCTCTGCCTCTAATACAAAAGCATAACAAGAATTTGTTTTCCTATAACTCTAATGCACAAGCATAACAAGAATTCATCTACCTCTGATTTTGACAATCGTAACAAGAGTTATTCTGTCTCTACCTCTAATAATCTCATCAAATGTTTGACTTTGAAATATTATGTATCATCTAAAAAAACAACCCTATGTAAAAAGTCAATGTCTAGAAAAATTCAACATTTTGGAAACAATCACCGTCTATAAAAAAGTCAACGATTAGAAAGTCAAAATCTCTGAAAAAAAAAGTCTATGCCTATAGTAAAATTCAACGCTTTAATAAAGTGAGTGCCTCTAGTTGTTGCCTTTGGTTTAGTGAACATGCCTCTGGTCATTACTTTTGGTCCAGTAATTCAATCTTTGGTTGCTTCATGTTTTGGATCGAGAAATCATAATTCTAGTATTTCCTATCTCTAGTCAAGAAATCATGCTCCTGATTGTTTTGTGCCTCTGATCAAAAAACATTATGCTTCAGCAAAACTGAAATCAAAATACTTAAACAAATTCTATGTATAAGTTTAGGCTCAACGGTTAGAATTATTCTCAATGGATTTACCATTGATTTCAAATGAAACACCATGTTAAAGGACACAAGGCCATGCCATGAAGGACACGAGGCCATTCCGTGAAGGACATTCAACCATTTCTTGAAGAACAAAGGCAACTGCTTTTATAAAAGAACATGCATTATGCGCTAAAAAATGGGAATAACAACTTGCAAAAGAGAAACAACGTCTAGAGTCATTCCTCTTACTACTCAAGGAGAAGATACTTGCCTTTGGTGCTTAATGTGCTTGATTCATCATCAGAGATTCACATTTACAAAATCAAAGCACTACAACAAAGGACTACATATTTTGAGTCAGAAGAAATATCAAAACCAAGACAACTAATCCTCAAGTTAGACAATCATCTGATAGAAAAGTCCAATAAAGTCTGATAAGACAAAAAAAACAATCACATGCAGAATCACCCTCGTTTGTCCTTGTTAGATATCTTGTACTTTAATTGTTTTTTCAATCTTGGTATGTGATGTCCTACTCTGATTCTTATCACACTACCTTGTTCACCTCCATTATAATCTATGTTTCCTTTATCTCTCATAACTACCTATTTAAACCTTTCTCCGCTCCAGTGTTTTTCAAAACCTCTCCTTTCTCTCTTAAGTTCTTTTTATTCCAAAAATTATTATTATTATTATTATTATTATTATTATTATTATTATTATTATTATTATTATTATTATTATTATTATTATTATTAGTAATGTTTTTTTAGAAGTCATGAAGTTACACAAATTTGGAGAGATATTTAAAATTGTTATTATGGTTAAAAGAACTTCTTTTTATTTTTGACATATATCAAAATAACTTCTTATTATTAAATTTTGAAAGATATTTATTATTAAACTTTTAGATTTTTGGAATTTGTTTAGTATATATTTTTATTTTTTAAGATATTTTCTTAGAATTATTATTGTAATTATCATTAATATTTTTTAACTTCCTTATTATTATAATTATCATAAAATCTTCTTATAATTATGTACTTCCTTATTTATATATTTTT
>JBBPBR010000006.1:31815030-31860117 GCA_037974775.1 Cicer pinnatifidum
ATTATTATTATTATTATTATTATTATTATTATTATTATTATTATTATATTTAGTATAGTTTTTCAAATCAACCAGGTTATATAGATTTGAATCGATATTTAGAATGAATGTGGTCAAATGACATATTTAGATTTTTTGGTATATTTTCTTTGACTGAATGGGTATATATATATAATAATTTTTATTATCATCTGTATAGTCAAAAAAAATCAAATTGGTTCCATATGTAGTCAATATATTTATTATTTTCTTCCTTAAATATTTTTATTTGATCATTTAACCTAAAACTTGAGTAATTTTTATTCAACATAAAATGAACACACCTCCTACACCACAAGTCCACAACACAATTTGGCCACTGATTTCAATAGACGCCTGCTGTGAGAAGTTTTCCCCAAAGAATGACAATTTTGGACATTGACCTTAACGGATTACCAGTTGCTGATGAGGATGACGGACCTTCGACTCAGTTATTAGAAGTTGAACAGCCTGTCATTATTATTGATGATGATGTTATTGAATCTTCTCCGAGAGCTTTTGCTGAAGCGGCTAAAAACAAGTCAAGAAATCGCAACAGAAGCAGTAGAGAAACTCTAAATGAAACAATTATTAATTACAATTTTTATATAAATTTGGAAGGCGGCGACGAAAGTAGCGTAGCTATGGATATGATTGAACCACCATCAAAGGAACCTGTATTCAATTGTCCAATATGCATGGGACCTTTGGGAGAAGAAATTATGTCAACAAGGTGTGGTCATATTTTTTGCAAGAATTGTATTAAGACTGCTATAAATGTTCAAGGTAAATGTCCCACATGTAGAAAGAAGGTTACTGTTAAACAGCTTGTTAGGGTATTTCTCCCATCAACAATCTGAAAGGAAAAACCCTTATAAGACTGGGCAGCAGTTTTATTTATTTATTATTTGGTGGATTTTCTCTTTTTGTTTTGTTAGCTTTCATGTTATCAACCATTAGTCTATCTTTTTTGTTCGATAATTTTTTATGCTTATGATACTCACATCACATATGTTGTGCACCTTAGACACGGTTAGTTTGTTTGTGTGGATGGATAATAGGTGTGGTTGACAAAGTAGGTCGCTTTGCATATTTTAATTTTTGTGATTGAGAGTTTGTATTGAATTAGGTTTCCGAAGATAATTTTTATAAAAAAATAGTCATGTGAATATTGAAAGATTCGTAAGATTTGAATGATTTTTAAGTTTGTAAAAAACTATCAATATTTTTTATCATAAGAATTTATAAAATTTGAAAAGATTTTATAGATTTTTAAAATTTCAAAAGACGCAATAAATTTTAAACAATGATTGAAAACAATTGATTACAACACACTTATTAAATATGAGTATTTTTAAAATGGTGAAGTACATGTATCGGATACTTATACGGTAGCGATACTTGTATTCTACTCGCTGAGTCGTGGGTATTATGTTTTTCTTCTTTATTTTATATATTGATAATGAAATTGATGATTTTTTTAATACAATAATATAATGTTATTTGTGTATTTGAGCTTATTTTATTGGAACATAAGTTGTGACTTTTAAACTTTTGTTTTAATTTTATAGATGAATTGAACAATTTAACTCTCTTAATTAAATTATATAAAAAAAAAAAAATCATGTTTTCCATTGCTTGGGAACATTACTTCCTGACCATCATATGAGCACCATGCTTCCTTTTCATTTCCCCACACAAAAACCAGTTTCTCCATATTTGGAATATGTTAGTTTTTTATCTTTCCAAACACTTATGGCCCATCCATACAACAGCAAACATCTTCTGATCCGTTACCCCCAATGGCTACCTCTTTTGCCACTCTTCCATTTGTCTGCAATTCCCCTATTCCCTCAACCACAACTGTTGCTACCAATTCTCAACCTTCCATTCATCTCCCTACTCCTCCTGGTCCTAAGGCTGAACCATCAAACTTTGACATCATGGTTGTCCTTGAAACCATCATGGCACGCCAGCTTCAGCACGATCAGGAAGCCACTGTTACTCACCTGATTGACAGAGCAACTTGCTCCCAAACTGGGACTGTCTCCTCCACCCATTCATCCTTCTCCCACTGCTCAGTCAATCCTTAACCCTGCAAAATCTTTAACTTATGAAGGGTTTTCTCCATCGCTTGCTACTTAGGATCTTTTGCTCCTTCCTTTTTGTATGAAAACGGGGGATAATTAAGTTAGTTTTTATTTTGTTTGTAGAAGTCCTTTTTGTAATTAGGAACTTTTGAATATGTTGCTGCAAATCTGACATTATGTATCTTTGAAATGAATTAATGGAAAACAACTTATGTTGAATTCATATGCATGTTTTAATTTTCTGCAAAAATCATTTACTGCATCAATCGAGGCGACGTTGTTAAGCTCTTCAAAATTAAAGTTAGAATCAAAATTAAAATCTAAATTAACATGTTTGTCATCATAAAAAAGGATGAGATTCTTAAGACAAACTCTCAAATCAAGTTTTGATGAAAACAAACAAATGTCAATTAAGAATGTTAATTATGATTATAAATGTTATGTTAATTTAACTTGTGCTTTTGAGTGAATTAATTCAAAGATAGGATTCAAGCAAATAAAAGAAATCAACAAATAAAAGATAAAATCTGAAAGGAGAACATTTTGGACAAAATCTGTGAAAACGGAGAATGTTCTCCAAGATCCAGACTGATCATCAAGATCAATCAATCTTCACTAGTTCAAAGAAGATTATGCCTCCAGAATTTACACTTATGTTATCAGTATTTGATAAGGATCAAATATGATCCATTCTAATCAAAGAAAACATTCGAATCACAAAGAGAAAATGTCATGAAACAAGCAAGTTAAAACAAGTTTGAACCTTCTCCAGCTTGACTATCAAGAGAGTTAAACAATCTTGAAGTGTATAAGACATCCAAATTAATCACGGTGACATCCAGAATGATCAAGACTGAACCTTCAGATTGATCATCAATCTCCAAAAAGTTCAAAGACTGAAACTCTAGATTGATTATCAATCTCCAGAATTGTCACTAAAATTCTGCAGAAGTTCATCATCATTCTCCAAGATTTTTTGACAAAATCAAAACTCCAGATCAAGGAAAAGACATAAACAAATATATATATAAAGTATAAATGATCATTAAACACAAGAGAAATCTAATCAAGAACAAAGAAATCAGCCCAGTTAACAGAGTTCAAAAGTATTCAAAATGCTAGAATATTATATTCATATATATTGGTTTTGGTCAAAACTGACAGAGCACTACCAAAAGCTCTTTTGACCATTATTAATTGTTCTAAAACCACTATAAGAGAAAGGCCAATGCTCAGGGAAACAACATAAGTTCAAGTGCTAACAAGTCTCATAAAATCAAACACATTCACATATTTGAAATTCTCTTCTCAAGATAGAATATGTTCTGATTATATTTCAATACTATGTTATTATTGTACTGAATTTTTTTTTAAAGAATTGAATCTCAAACAAGAGTTGAGACATCTCAGATTCTATCAAAACAATCTCATCATTATTGTAAATTCGAA
This sequence comes from Cicer pinnatifidum, assembly GCA_037974775.1. Taxonomy (NCBI): domain Eukaryota; kingdom Viridiplantae; phylum Streptophyta; class Magnoliopsida; order Fabales; family Fabaceae; genus Cicer; species Cicer pinnatifidum. The sequence continues at coordinate 31,818,588 of JBBPBR010000006.1, forward strand.
CTATAAGAGTTTAGTATAGTTTGGGTAGATTGTAAGAAATTCTATCAAGGTTGATAGGTGAACTGATTAATCTCTTTTTGGATGTAAAGAATTTAAGTTTGTAACAGATCAAGGTTGATCTGAGCTAGGTGTTGTAAAACCAAGGAAGGTTCTTTGTTTTGAACACTTATTGGAAACTCTCACAATTGTGAAGATTGAACGTAGTACAAGTTGGGTGAACTAGAATATATCCATGTGTGGTATTCTTTCTCTCATTTCCTTATTTATTAAGTCTGATTAATCATTTAAGTTAAAAACATAAACTAAATTTTTGATTTTAAGCTAACAAATAACGTGCTCCGTTTTCTGATAAAAATAAAAAACGTTCTTCGTTTTCTGTTTTTTTAACCAAGATTATTCTTAAGTTAATTAAATTTTTTCAGAAATTTTTAAATAAGAACATTTACAATTCAACCCCCCTTCCTTATAAATCGATATTGATACTTCAATATAGTGAGTAATACATAAATAATAATAATAATAATAATAATAATAATAATAATAATAATAATAAATAGTATTAATTCTTTTTTTGTTGTTGTTAATTATAACTTTTTTTTGTTTAATAAAAAATATAATTTCTTTTAAAAAAGTAACAATTAGAGATGAATAATAATAATTATAATAATAATAAGATATTTCTAAACAATAATAATAATAATAATAATATAAGGATGTCTCCGAGCCTTGTTTTATTGAAGAAAAATAGATATTCACCGTTGCCAAAAAAATAATGTTCAATGAATCTTTATATTTTTCCTAACTTGGGACTTCTAGAATCTATACGGCCTTCAATACACCTTAAATATTTTGTTTTCTAAAAACAATTCTCCGAAGTCCTAATTTGACATTATTACCCTCGAAATATAGCCGTTAAGATAACAACACGATAATACGATTCAAAAGAATTCGACCGTTGAAAATTATTATCCTTCCTTTTACGAAAACACACTGTCTTCTTCTGTTCACCTATTAACCCTTGTCGCCTCCATTCTCCAGTTGCATCAAAATCAAAACTAAAAAAATGGTGGAAAGTGAAGAACAAAAGCGCAGTCCCATAATCCAAAAGAAGTTGATGGAATCAAATAGCCAAAACAGGGATACACTTATAAGTCCTAGATTCAAATCTGCTGCTGCTATGGCTGGTTGGGATGAAGAAGCACTTTTACTTGCAACACTCATTGTTGAAGACACACCTGTTAGAGATTCTAAACACAAGAAACGTTTTGTTTTGAATTCCAAATCCCCACATAACAATTCGTCAAGGTATTTTGCTTTTTTCCTTCAAATTTAATAAACCCCTTTGGATTTGATATTTTTTTTCTTATATGTTTGTTAAAAACTAGATCTTTTATTAGATTATTGCTTAATTCCATTAGTTTGAATAGGGTTGGTTTGATTTTTAATTTTTTTTCTTTTTATTTGGGTATAGGAAACGTAGAGTTATGAGGAATCCACGTCCAATTGTTCTTGATCTTGATGAAGAAGAAACTCCAAAAAAGGGTTAGTATCTTGCTTTGATTTTGATTCATCTATCTATAAATTCATTATGTTGTGATTTGTTCTATGTAGCATCGAGTCTTCTAATCGATGGCTTGTTCGGTGTCTGGCACTGATACTAAACTATTATATTTATTACATTCAATTGTCTCAAATTATTAACGATGTGTCCGGTGTCAGTATTTGTTCTTTCATATGTTTTATTTTACCTATTGCTAATGTGATGTTGTTGTTGATGGACAGATAGTGGGAAAAAGAAGAAAGAAAAGAAAAATTGTGTTAGTGAAGGAATTAGTAAAGTGGAAGAAAATGAAAATAAATTGACTGAAAAGAATTCTACTACTGCTTCTGCTCTTCCTTGTATTGATAAACTAAGGGAAGAGCTTTCATGTGCAGTAAGATTCTTGTTCTTTTTTAATTCTATTTTGCTTTAGTTTTTATGCTTTTTGTTGAGACACTAATGTGAATTTTTTTTTTTAATTATGAAGATTTGTTTGGAGATATGCTTTGAGCCAAGTACCACTCCTTGTGGTCACAGGTATATCAAATTGAAACACCCTATTAACTCTATTTATATTTCTGATTTCATTAATTGAATTATTTATTGATTCCTAGATTTCTGATTGAGAATCCACAATATTTTTTTCAGCTTTTGTAGAAAATGTCTGAGATCTGCTGCAGACAAGTGTGGCAAAAAGTGTCCCAAATGCAGGCAATTGATAAGGTCTTTTATTAAGTTTTCATTTTGCTACTTCATAATAAATTTGTAAGGTTTTAAATTTCAGTTACACTTATGGTGCAATCCTTTATTTATTGCATTAAATTGTGCACAAATGTGAACATTGCATATATATTAGTGTGGTAATTATGATTACAAACCGCACTTTAAAACCATGATAATGAATTGTTCATTGACCGTGATAATAATAATATCTTGCAGCAATGGACGATCGTGCACGGTGAACACGGTTCTGTGGAACACAATTCAACTTCTTTTTCCACAAGAAATTGAAGCAAGGAAAGTAATTTCTACTACTAATAATAGACAAGCAGCATCTCAGATTGTAATTCCAGAAACAACATTTTATACAAGCACAAGGAATAGAAATATACAGCCAATATATCCATCAAGTAGGCGAGACGATATCGATGAGGATGCTGCATTGGCTAGAAGGTTACAAAGACAAATTGATACAATAACAACAAGGGTTCATAGGAATCAAACCTCATCATCATCATCATCAAATTATGTTGGAAGAGTGAGGACAAGAAGAGGGGTTTCTACTAACCAAGATGAAGATGCTGCATTTGCTTTAAGGTTGCAGAGAGAAGAGTTTCTGCAAGCTTTTAAGAGTAACAGCAGTAGCAACCATGAGGAGCAGCCATCTTCCTCCTCATCCACCACATCGTTAGGTAGAGAAAATTTGAGAGCTATGGCAACTAGAGCCATGAATCTTCGTAATAGTAGAAATCGAAGGATGTAATAATAATAATAATAATAAGGGAAAATGTATGATTAAATTGTACCATTTTAAAAAACAAATTGAAAAAGGAGAAATTATTATAAATATTGGTGGAATTAATGTACCATATCCCTTGATACTACAATGTCAAGCTTTTACTGCTAAGGTGTCATCTCGATGAATATCTTGTTATGCAATTAATCTTTCTGTGTCTAATCATGTTTTTTCCTTAATCAGTATTCAACAATCCAACTTCTTAGATTATTTAATATAAATCTCAACATAAAAATACTTAACACTAATTGTTCTTCTTCCTGCACAGAAATGCCAATGCGAGTATATATATACTACTTTTCACTAATGTTTTGGCTAATGTATCATAAATTGAAGTACACTAACGTTTTTGGCTTAAAGTTTATGTATATATTTTAGCTTAAAGTTTATGTATATATTATTTTTTACTCTGTATCACTTATGTGATTTTTTCCCGTAGAAGAAATACTAAATACCACAATAAATCCACATCCAAATGTGTGAACTCAGACAAGACGTTCAACTTAAGAATATTGGCACTTGTTAGTTGAACTATGACTAAGGACTACACTTATGTGCTTTACGCGAACCTTTTGTTTTTGACAGAAAATAAAATTTTATTCGTCCAAAAATAAAAATAGTACAATCACATCTAATGACCCATAAAACAAAAAACACATTAACAACCCACATAAAAATTGCATAAGCCAATCAAATATAGCAAAACCAAAACCTTAATCCTAACAAACTAATCTCTTTCACTCGTCAATGGTCAAGAATAATGCAAGATTTACAATTTTTAATGTCATCTATCTTTAGGAAAAATTTTTTATCGATGTTCGTTCATATCGACTATAGGTGTTTGATGTGACCAATTCAACCATGTGTCAACAAGTTGTTTGTAAGGTTGATAGAGTATTGAATTTGGTAGTAGTCTCAATAAGCCCTTTGCTCGAAATATGGTACCAATAAAATAAGTCATTTGCCTATGTGAACACCGCACCAAAATGAAAAAACAAAAAATGTCAAACCACGACGAAGAACAAACCAACGTTGCATTCAAATGATGAAATCATTAATAAAACATGAAGAAAAAATATATGTATAGAAAACTACTTATTTAAATAAAAGGAAATGATAAAATAATTTGGAGAAGTGTATCTTGATTCAAAAAATAGACGAAGAGAAAAAGATAACCTAGAAGTTTTAGAGAGGAGGTGACGGCCTTGCTACGAATGTGGAACCTGTGATATGTTCCTATATATCATTTTACTATAACGTTGAATGTGTACATGTTTATTATATTAGCAATGTTATTGGAACATAAAATTAACACAAAATGAGACACACTATTGTATTTATTTTTGGTACATAGATTAACCTCGAGTTTTTACATTTGGTGGAGGGAAAACGTGGACACCACACTCTCTTTTCTTCCACTTTCCCTCTTCTTTTTTTTTCTTTCCTTCTTTCACTTTCCCTCTTTCTCATTCATTGTCCAAGGAACCTATATGAGAAACGTTTCTTCCTCCTTCTTTGTTCAATTGTTTTGTTTTGATTTTGATTAAACCTTGACATTGAGAAAACATACTAATGATTTATGAAGGAGAGGAAAAAAAATAGGATGAAATCAAAATTTTAATGAAGTAACTTAAACAATCTTATTTCATCTTATCTCTTGTTATGTAACTTCTCATTTTCTTCTTTCTCCACAACCTTATTGAGTTTGTTTTTTCATTTATTAATATGGTTGTTTGCTTATCTTATTTATTTTAAGAATGTATTATTTTTTAGAATATAACAAGTTGGGTTTTTTGTGTGTCTATTTTGATTTGACTATTGTTTTACTACATTGTTTTGCCTAGGTCTAGATCTTTGTAATCATATACCTTCCTATATTTTTTTTTGTTGGTGGTCTTATTATTATTAAATTTACTTGAATTTATTGGAAGAAAAAAGTCTAGAAAGTCTAACACGTTTTTATGTGTGGTTAATAGTGTTTTAATAGTTGGTTATCGAAGTACATTAGATGGTTAATGCATTATTCATTTTCAAATATTAACTTTCATCATTGTTAACCAACCATGTTAATCAGATTTGAAGGTGCTAAAATAAACAATTAATCTATTCCTCATATGTTGTAGTGTTTATGAGTCTTTCAAATTTTGACAAACATATTTGGTGCAATAAACTTGTAAATATCTATGTTTGCAACATAACTTATTATAAATCTAATTTTGGGCTGAAAATTTTGTTTTTCTCTATCCCTTAACACAACATAGGATGAACTAGAGTGTTAATTCAAATTTTACAATAAAAATCTTTCAAAAATCCTACCATATATAAATTTGTAGGTATGGATGAAAATGAATTTGTTATCCTGCATTATTGTGACACATTTCTGATTATATGATTAATGGTAGGATGGGAATAGGCTAGGCCGTCCGTAGGGGCCTATGGTCTGGCCTACTTATAGCCTAGCCTGGCCTATTTAATAAAAAGGCTAGGCTCAGGCTGTTTTTAAAGCCTATTTATTTAAATAGGTCAGGCTCAGGCTTATAAAAAAGCCTATTAGGCCTGATAGGCCGGCCTATATATATTTATTATTTATTAATATTATATTTTATTATTATATTAATAATATTATTTTCTATTTTAGATTATATCAATTAGGCAATCACTTAGTAATCATTCCATATTCAGTAGTCGTTCCATATTCGGTAGCGGTTCTATATTTGGTAGTAGTTTCATATTCGGTAACCGTTCAATTAGTCAATCACTCAGTAGTTGTTCCTTATTTCTGTAAGAGGTAATAATGGTTGTGTTTAAAAATGCTTTTAAAAAGGCTTATAGGCCAGGCCAAACTATTAAAAAGGTCAAGCTTAGGCCGAAAAAAAAGCCTATGATAGGCCATAGGCCAGACTTAGGCCGAAAAAATAAATCGTAGGCCAGGCTCAGGCCTTTCAAAGCCTGGCCTGGCCTGGCCTATTCCCACCCCTAATTAATGGTGTGTTAATTGTTGTTTAATGAAGGGCATATGATGGTTAATGATTGAATGAAGTTATTTTTGTCGTTTTTTGTGTGGCACTTGCACCCTGATCATAGCATTTAGGCACATGTTTCTAGCTTTCTAGTTTGGTATTTTAAAAGCTCTTTATAGCTTGTATTAATATTTTTAGCTTGTTTCTAAACTTTGGGTCGAATTTGAATTATAATTTTATTAGTTGCATTTTAATTTTATTATTTGTATTTTGACTCTTTCTTGCTCTGTAGGTCATAACTTGAACTTTGGATATCGGGTTGGCGCATATGAGTAGGCGTTGGAAAGCTAAAAATCCGAGCTACAACTTTTGTGTTGGAATAAAAGCCCAATGCCGAATTTTACTGGGTCTAAATTGCAGATTTAGTAATCTGGACTTTTGTAATTATTTTAAATAGCAAGTCACTTGTTATTTAAACCCTAAACCCTGATGCTCAATATCGAGTACTATATATTGGCAGTTTTGTTTCTTTTCTACGGGGGAAATTTTAGGATTCAGGTTGTTACAAGAAATAAACAGTTTCTATTTTAATTTCATGGAAGACTAATTTTATAAGATTAATCAACGAGTTCAGAGTTTCATCAACACCTTGAGTTTCACGTTACACTGTCAATTTCGAATTCATGATTCTATTCTTGTTTATTGGATTATATTGAATTTTGGTTCGATTTCAAATTTAATTGAATTATAATTTTGCGATGCTTGATCATTGATTGTAATATTTTGATGATTGTGATGCTTAATCCAATCAAAGAAACCGAATTCACATGGAATTGATTACGCTTGTTTGATCAATTCTATAGTCAAATAATAATGGAATCACGAATTAGAAATTAAACTCATTGATAAAATTTGTGATAGGTCTAAAACTTTGACCAATTCCGAGCTTTATTGGGCCTATATTGCAGATTTCGTAATCTGTACTTTTGTAATAATTTTAATTTGCGGGTCACTTGTTTTTAAACCCTAAAGCCCAATACCAAGTACTATATATTGGCAGTTTTGTTTCTTTTCTATATACCAAAAAATTAGGATTCAAATTACTACAAGAAATATGTTTTTATTTTAATTTAATGGAAGACTAACTTTATAAGATTAATCCACAAGTTCAGAGTTTTATCAACACCTTGAGATTCAGGTTATATTGTCAATTTCGATTCATAATTCTATTCTTGTTTATTTGATTATATTGATATTTTGATTGATTAAATTGAATTTCAATAGGATTGATTAAATTTATTTGACAGAATTTGGTTTCGATTTCTAATTTAATTGAATTATAATTTTGTGACGCTTGATCGTTATTTTGATGATTGTGATGCTTAATCCAATCAAAGAAACCAAATTCACATAGGATTGATTCCGCTTGTTTGATCAATTCTATAGTCAAATAAGAATAGAATCACAAACTAGAAATTAAACTAATTGATAGAATCTGTGATAGGTCTGAAACTCGAATAAGTGGATTAATCATTTTGCTCATCTGTTAAATAAAAAATCTAAAAAATCCCTTTTTAATTTCAATTTTCAATTCGATCATTATTATATCAGAAGTCATTGTGAAGCGATTCAAGTTATTACCTTTATTTACATTTTATCAATTGTATTTGACCCGTGTGCGACAACGGATCACACCCTCAATCGGAACTTCTTGGATTGTGGTAGTATTGATGAAGGTTTAGAAGTTGAAAATATTAATGATGATGATAACCCATGTTGGGAGTCTACAACAGGGAAGTTTTTTTCTTGCTTAAATGAAGTCAAACCATTTTACGAAAGAGTATAGTTTGAGAAAGGATTTTGGGTGAAAGATTATATCATCAAGAAAAAGGGGTCTAAAGTGCCAAAAACTTATGTACGTTAAAAACACTGCCAACTACGATAAAAGAAAATAAATAAATAAATCCTACCAAGTTTTGTATTAAGTTGGTGGAAAATGAATTGTGGAACATTAAGAAATTTGAACTTGGTTATACTCACGAGACCAGTCCTACAAAGACAATGATATTCAAGGCTAACAAGAAACTAAATTTACATGTAAAGAGTGAAGTGAAATGAATATCCCTTAGAAATGGGGAGTTTGAATTGTGACTCTTTTAAAATTTAGTTCTTACACTTTAATTGATATTTTACTCAATATTAAGCTTGGTAATCAAAAGTTGATTAGAAAGCTCTAAACTGGCCAAAACGTTATGGACAATTTATTTGAAATTAAGAAGTAGTAAATAAAAACAATGATAGTGAAGTATGATTTATCCGTGCAAATAATTAAAGATAATGGATAGAAAAATCATACAAAAAGTATATGTGTTCGCCCAACTTGAGCTAGTTCAATTCTCACAAACGTGAGATTTTTTCTATGTGCTTCAGAATCATATCGTTTTCCTTTGCACCTTTTGTCTTGATCAATTACTATCTTCACTTTTCAACCAAGAAAATATTTTTACAGTCACCTTGTAGAACAAGAAAAACAAGAAATTGGGGTTTGAATTGTGCTTTATTTTAAAAACATTTCAACAATATTAAAACCAAGTGATGAAAATAGAGCAGATAAAATAGAAACACAAAACAACGCAACCAATTTATCATGGTTCACCATCAACACAATAGCTACGTTCAATCCATTCAAACTAAATGATTTAATCCACTAATTCACCAACTGAATCACACTTCCACTGAACACATTCTAGTCAAATTAGTTGTATTTAAGTCTTCTCGATCTTCTATCTTAATACAGTCAAGTTGTTGAGAAACGCATCCACTACTGAGCTAGGTTATAAAATGAATAGGTTTAAGGGTTTTCTAAATACTCTCGCAAGAGAGTGTTTACAATGTTGTATTCTCATAAAATTGTTTTTATTTGGCACTTAGACAAAACAATGGATATAGAGCAAGAGTGTAGATACAACTGCATTGTGCTTATTGTAATTTGTTGTTCTTGTTGTTCAATGATGATTACATGTTCATGTATAGAGAACTTTAATGGTTTCTGGTCATTGTCCTGATTGCAAGAAATCAATATGTATAATGAAGTTTTGTATCAAAGCTTTAGAGATTGATTCACCTTTAAAACTTGTCAAGAAATAGTCCTTGTTATTGATTATGTGTATCTTAATATAGAGACAAAGAAATCAAAATATATCATGATTAGAAAAATAATGGATTCAGAGTGTTGAACAAAGGATGCACAAAAATTTGTCTTTTGATAGCATTGATTTTTTCATGGCTTGTCATTTCAAAACGATTACTTCCATAAGAACATTGACTATAAATCAGAGTGTTGACTTTTAAGAATGTTGACTTTTCATGGCGTTGACTTTTCATGAGACTCAAACAATCAGATGATTGACGCGATTATCAGAGGAAAAATAGTCAAATGCTTGTTGGAGTCATCAGATTGAAACTAATCAGAGCATTGCTTGCAATAACATAATCAGAAGAGGCGCATTTCAATGTGTTTTCATCGGACTCATAATACGAAAAATAAGAGCATAGCTTGTTGTTCCTTTAACTTAGTCCAAATATTGGAGGATGCAGCATATAATATTTCAAAATAACTTGATCTAGGAATTGCACACTTAAATAAAACATTAGTGTTTAAAATTGTTCCCACAAAATAATTTTTTTATAATCAAAACAAGTAAGGGTCCTAGTTCTTTAAACCAATTTGGTTCTAACACACCTTTCAATCTAGAAAGGAATTTTACAGACATGATCAATCTAACATAAAAAATAGACTTGAGCCAATTACAATGTGTAAGATAAAATTGTTTAAAATTTAATAATTCTCAACATTTTGGTTGAGATTAACTGAAATCAAAACTCAATAAGAATGATACAAATATATAGTGAAGATAGTTGAAATTTTCTTGAAGATTTTTTGACTTGAACAAAAGAATATTGATTGTATGTCAAACTCTTGCAATTGTCTTTTGGTTGATCTTCCTATTATAGATGAAAAGAAGCTTGAAAACTTAGATAAAGTTTAATATAGCCATTAAACACATTAACCAAATGTCAAATCTGATTTAGACATATTAAACACATGTTTATATTACTGTCCAAAATGCTATTGACCAAACTAGAACGTTCTTGCTTTTGAATTTGAAGGAAAATATGAATAAATGTGATGATGATCTGTCAAAAGTAAGTTGGTATTGTGTGTGATTAGAAGCTTACATAGCTTTTCTGCATAACAATGCTAGTACAGTGTACTTGTGTCCTTTTGTCGTTGCTTATAGCTTATCAATATGGAGATCAATCTAGATAATGTTTTAATCATTTGGGTCTTTTAATTGTTCATTTGATCTTAGCAACCTTATTTGTGATTTTGACATTCTTAGCTTACAATTTAGACTTCTCAAGTTTATATATCTTGACTTTGTCTTTCTTTAAAGAACAACCAGAATGTTCTTCTGAACATTCTGCACACATGTTCTCTTTAATATAATAATCAAAATATTCTACTAAATGTTCTTCTAACATTCTTTTAATAAATGAATCAATCTTGAAATTACTTCTTCATCAAAATTGATTCTTGTCATTTTGTTGAATTGATAGGAATATTTATGAGCGCAATGACCTTGTTCATCATGAGAATGTTCTTTTGAAGATTCAATAATCATTCTCTTGAATGGTTGATGTCATATATGATATATTCCTTTTGAGATTATTTCATAAGGATATTATTTGACTTCTTTATTCATCTTCAGATATGTTTGGATCTATAATATAACCATTGGACATATTTCCCAAGGAATTAAATGATCATTCTCCTTCTGATTCTACATGGATTCTTTCATCATTGAGTATATACTTATGCACTTGTTGATGTGAGTGACTTCTAGTTTGTCCACTTATGTAATTCATATTCCTTAAATAAAAACTCAAGTGCAATCATTAGTTGATCACCATTCATAAAACTTAACATTTATTTCATAAGATTTGTTGTCACCAAGACATATATCAAAAAGATTTTGACCTTAACAAAGAGAACAATACAAATCAATGATGATGTAGGAGCGAGGACCAATAAGACTTTTCAATCTCTTGTTAAAGATGTAGGAAAACATGAAAACGTACCATTTTGCAAAAAAGATGTGAAGAATTATGTTAACAAGGAATGACATGCAATTGGAAGAGAATGTGATGTAAAGGCCTTGATAAGTTATTTCTACCGAATGAGGGAACAAAATTCACATTTCTTTTAAGACATAAAATTGGATAACGATTTTCATGTAAGGAATATATTTTGGGCTAATACAAGAAGTAGAGTTGCTTATTAATACTTTAGAGATGTTGTGACTTTCAACACAACATATTTGACTAATAAGTATGACATGCCTTTTGTTGTGTTTGTTGAGGTGAATAACCATGATCAATTAACATTACTTGGACGTGGGCTGCTATCAAGAGAAGGCACATATTCATTTGTATGACTTTTCAAATCATGGGTTCATTATATGCTAGGAATTGTCTCTATCGGTATTGTGACTGACCAATGCAAGGCTATGCAAAATGTCATTGAGTTAGTTTTTCCTACAACTCATCATATATGGTATTGATGGCATATAATGAAAAAAATTACTAAAAATCTAACACGATAAAGTGAATATAAAAGGATCAAGTCTACAATAAAAGAAGCAGTTTATGGCACAATCACAACAAACGTTTTTGAAGAAAATTTGTGTTCTTTCATAAAGAAATTGGAGCTTCAATAAAAAGACTGGTTGAATGGATTATATAATGCACTTCATAGATAGGCACCAACCTTGCTAAGAAAATATTTTTGGCTAGGTATGTCAACTACACAACGAAGTGAGACTATACATGTTTTCTTTGATGGTTATATCAATTAAACAACAAGTCTAAATCAATTTTTAGAACAATACGATTATGTTCTCAGAAGTCGAGTAGAAAAATAATTTGAAGCAGATTTTAATACGATGGATACTACAATTTCTTGCAAGTCAAACTCATCCATTGAAAAGAAATTCAAAGGTAAATACACTCATGCCAAATTTAAGTAAGTTCAAACTGAATTTAGATCTAAAGTGAATTGTGTTGCTTTGTTGAATATTGTGGAGTGTTGCTTTGCTATGTCAACTATGAATGATCATTATTTGAGTTTAGAGGTATTTTATGCCACCTGGTGTTATTAGTGTATTCCAAGAAATTATTAAAAATGTTCCAAAGAATCTCTTAACAAGATAGAAGTAAAATATTAAAAGTAAACATTCATATATTAAAAGCAGTTATGGTGTGACAAAATTGAAATCAAAATGGACATGTTTGACAAATTGTGCAAGCATTTCTATGAATATTTTGAAGATCAAACTAAGGCACTCCATAAAATATTTCAATTTAATTTTAATGTGTTCACCATTGATGCTACAGACAACAATGAAAGAATTTATGATGATGTTTTAAATCCAAAGAATGATAATGAATTCCTAGTCGTTTGTGGTTCAAACGTAGATGTCGTCCTCCATCAAAAAGAAAAATATCTATAGTTGAAAAAATTATTAAGAGGTCAAGGAAGTGAACCAAACAAAGTGATGACAAATAGACTACTATATTGTTCTCGTTCAGAAACTATGTATATAACATGAACATAATATATTAAGAGTTAAATAAATTTTTAATTCTTATAAAATTTTAAAGTTTTGTTTTTAGTCGTTATAAAAAAAATTCTACATCTTTAGTCTCTAAATAATTTCTTAGTTTTGTTTTTTGTTCTTGTTTTTTAAGTCAATTCTTGTTTATCATTCAAGTTTTTTAATTATTTTCTTTCATGCATATTTATAACAATATATGAGTTTCCCTGATAAAAATTTAGAATTTAAAAAAAATAGATAAATTAAATTTGAGTTTTTAACTGTCAAAAGCTTAAAAGTTCATATTTAATTGATCATTTATTAAAAAATTCTAAACTTTTGTATGAAATATTATTATAATGTTCTAAATATGATTAAAAAAACCATTTAAAAATTTGAATGATTAACATGAGTTGATTTGAAAATAAGGACCAAAATTTAACTGAAAAATATTTTTAGGATTAAAGATGAAGAATTTTTTTATAGAAACTAATAAACCGTATAGGAGGAAACCATTGAAAGAGGGAGAAATCAAAATGAAAGCAACATCTATAAAGTATCATCTATTGAGGTAGTCATTGAGAGAGACTTTGTTGAATTGATCAACTACATAGTGTCGATATCTAATTTTGTCCGTTTTTTTTAATATTCATAAAAAAATTAATAAAAATGGTATTTTGAACTTTTTAAACTAACTTTCTATTTTTTTTCTCAATATATAATTTATTATTTAATTTTTTGTATGATATTCGCTTGTTAATAAAAAGTGATATATAGTAGACTTTCTATTTTTATTTACAACCTGTTTTGGTCTAATAATAATGTAGTAATAAAAAATTAATTCAAAACTTTTTATTTTTATTTAGTAAAAAAATAAAATGAAATTAAATATACAATTAATAAATATGTGATTTTTTGGAGTAAATTAAATATCAATCGTTGGTATTTAATATGATTTTTTTTGGAATTTGAGTGAACATTTTAAAAGAAAAAGTAAAATTTAAGGATTCAACTTAATTAGTCATAATGGTAGACATTTATTTCTAAAAATTACGTAAACCTTATTTGTTAATATACATAAGAATATTATGAGACTCACAAAAAAAGAAGAAAATATTAGGTAATAGAGACGAATTTTAGGTGCTTGAATCTGTTCACAAGAAAGACACTACTAATTTTCTGTAATGTCATTGTTACACAACCTTCCCCATAATCATCAATTTCAAAAAAATAAAAATAAATAAAAGACAAAGATAAAATGGGAGACAACAATCTTGCAAATTTGGTATGTAAATTTTGTTTCTCTGAAATGAACTAGTATAATAGTTTTATTTTGTTTATTGGATGCTACTAATTCTCTGTTGTGTCATTGTTTCATGTATTTTTTTTATGAACCAATGTTTTAATTTTTATTTATTATTTTCATGTTAACTTTTTTTATATAGCAAGACTATTTATAATATATTTTTATATAGTATATATTTGTCGTTTTGTATATTTCATGTTATAATTTAAACAAAATGCATTTTCATATTCTAAATATAAAATAAAATATTAAACTGAGAAAACGCATTTTTCGACAATCGGAATTATGTGAAAAAAATCTCAAACCTTACACAAACACTCATTTATGGTTTTACTCATTCATGTAAACTTAAAAATACTTAGAAAAATAAGATAAATAAAAAGGATAAAAATGAAAACAACATATTGTTATCTCTTTCTTGGTATCGAACTCGTCCATTGGTGGACCACCTAGTTGTTTTTAATTAATGCACCGTTTGGTATTAGTCTCTCATGACCATCACACAAATAAAATAGAAATTAAAATTAATAAAAAATAAAATTAAAATTGACCAACACACATATATTTTATACCAAGAACTACGTAAGTTTTGATTTTCATATTGCACATGATAAGATGTAGGAGCAAGGTATTTCCCTTGTCAAACCAAATTAATAAAAAAATATTTTTCCTTATTTTATTAATATAAATAATATATTTTCTCTTTTGGTTATTCTTTTTGGGGTATTATAAATAATTAAATTAATAATTAATTTGTATACAATTAACTATATGGTAGCCGTTTAACGGACAATGTAGGGTGGTAATATTATTCTTACTTGTAATTGACTCATAAATCTGAATTTTTGGTTCAATATCTTCATTTTTGGTTTTATCCAATTTTTTTTTTAATAAAATAAAATTGGTGGCGGCTCATTTTTTGCTATGATAAATTGGACGCACACCTGATGACTCCACTAGGGATGTTTGAGAGTCAAACCTAACCTAATTTATTTGTATTTAATTATTTGTTTAATTTTTATATTACCCCTTGTTTTTTTAATAATTATTTTGTTATATTTTTACCATATATATAATTGTGGTGATTCTTTTGTTTATTTCTAGTAATTTATACATTTATGCCAATTTATGTATTTATTATATGCATTTATGGTAATTTATTTTAATTGTAGCGATTCTTTCATTTTTATTTATTTATGATAATTTACGTATTAGTTATATATAGTTATGGTAATTTATTTTAATTATGGTTATTCTTTTATTTTTATTTATTTATGATAATTTATTTTAGTTGAGGTAATTATTTTATTTTATTTATTTCTCTAAACACTGCAATAACCCGAAATAATACTACAACAAATATTATTAAAAAAAGAGAAATGATATTGGAACACAAATCCAAACACAAATACAAACACAATACATATGGGCCCCACACATTCTCTCACTTCATTAAATTTCCCCCATATTTTTACTTTCCCTTTTTTTTTTTTTTTTTTACTTTCCCCCCTTTTTTTACTTTCTCTTTTTTGTCTCTCTCTTTTTTCAGATTTTTTGTTTGGTCTTCCTCTCCAAAAATAAACACATTCATCTTCCCTTTCTTCCATTTCCTCATTTTTCCATTTATTTACAGATTTTAATCAAAAAATTTATGAAGTAACTTGAGCAACTTTATCTCCTCACTTGCAAGGTAACTTTATCTCCTCATTTCCTCATTTTTCCATTTATTTACACGTTTTCTGGGTTCATAGCTTATTTTTCTGCTTCTGGTTAATAATATAAACATTATTGGTTAATGAAGTATCATATGTGGTTAATGACTTATTTTTGTCTAAAACTTAGGGTTGTGAACTATTAATCAATCATGTTAATTATTTTGTCTAAATATTAAGTTTCATCACTTTTAATCAATGATGTTAATCAGATTTGAAATATTAAGTTTCATATTATGTGATTAGTAGTGTTTAAATTATGGGTTTTTTCTGATTTTTTGTTTTTGGTTAATAATGTAAATATTATTGGTTAGTGAAGTACAATAGGTGGTTAATGATCAGATTGAATTATTTTTTGTAGTTTTTTAGTGACATTTGCGCTATCAATTGAAACTTCATGGATTGTGGTACTATTGAAGATGAAGGTATCAGGGTTGACAACCTTGATGATGATGACAACACATGTTGTTGGGAGCCTGCAATAGGGATGTGTTTTTCTTGCTTAGAAGAAGTCAAATCATTTTATGAAGAGTATGCTTTGAGAAAGGATTTTGGGTGGAAGATTAGATCTTCAAGAAAAGGGCTAGATGGGGAGCCCTGCTACTTAATTTTATCATGCTCAAGAGAGGGGGCTAAACTGTCAAAAATTCCGTGTACGTTAAAAACACTTCCAAGTAAGGTAAATAATTGTCCTGCCAAGATTGTTATTAAGTTGGATAAAGATGGATTGTGGTACATTACAAAATTTGAACCCGATCATACTCACGAGACAAGTCCTACAAAGGCAAGGTTGTTCAAAGCTAACAAGAAAATGAATTTGCATGTAAAGAGAACAATACAAATCAATGATGATGCAGGAGTGAGGATCAACAAGACATTTCAATCTCTTGTTAAAGATGCAGGAGGACATGAAAACGTACCATTTTGTGAAAGAGACGTGAGGAATTATGTTAATAAGGAACGACGCGCAATAGGAAAAGAAGGTGATGGAAAGGCCTTGATAAGCTATTTCTGCCAAATGAGGGAACAAAATTCAGATTTTTTCTATGACATAGATTTGGATGATGATTTTCACGTAAGGAATGTGTTTTGGGCCGACGCAAGAAGTAGAGTTGCTTATGAATACTTTGGAGATGTTGTGACTTATGACACAACATATTTGACTAATAAGTATGACATGCCTTTTGCTACGTTTGTTGGTGTGAATCACCATGGTCAATCAACATTACTTGGATGTGGACTGTTGTCAGGTGAAGATACAAATTCATTTGTATGGCTTTTCAAATCATGGCTTCGTTGTATGCTAGGAAAGACCCCTCTAGGTATTGTGACTGACCAATGCAAGGCTATGAAAAATGCCATTGAGTTAGTCTTTCCTACAACTCGTCATAGGTGGTGTTTATGGCATATAATGAAAAAAATTCCTGAAAAGCTCGGTCAATATAGTGAATATAAAAAGATTAAGTTTGCATTGAAAGAAGCAGTTTATGACACAGTCACAAAAGAGGCATTTGAAGAAAAATGGTGTTCTTTCATCGAAAAATTTGAGCTTCAACAAAATGATTGGTTGAATGGATTGTATAACGAACGTCATAGATGGGCACCAACCTTGCTAAGGAAATACTTTTGGGCAGGTATGTCTACTACACAGCGAAGTGAGAGTATACATTCTTTCTTTGATGGTTATATCAATTCAACCACAAGTTTAAATCAATTTGTAAAACAATATGATAATGCTCTCAGAAGTCGAGCAGAAAAGGAATTTGAAGCAGATTTTAATTCGATGGATACTACAATTTTTTGTGGGTCAAACTCGTCAATTGAAAAGCAATTCCAGGGTGAATACACTCATGCCAAATTTAAGGAAGTTCAAACAGAATTTAGATCTAAAATGAATTGTGCTGCTTCCTTGTATAATGTGGAGGGTTCCTTTGCTACATACCATGTGTTGGAGGAAGTTTCAATTGGAGACAAACCAAAAGAGCGTGTCTTAAAAGTTGTGTTTAATCGAGAAACTAATGATGTCAACTGTGAATGTTCGTTGTTTGAGTTTAGAGGTATTTTGTGTTGCCATGTGTTATCTGTGTGTACTCAAGAGAGAGTTAAAAATGTGCCAGAGAAGTATATCTTAACAAGGTGTAAGAAAAATATTAAAAGGAAACATTCATATATTAAGAGCAGTTATGGTGTGAAAGAATTGAAGCCACAAATGGACAGGTTTGACAAATTGTGCAAGCATTTCTATGAAGTTGCTGAAGTAGCTGCAGAGTCTGAAGATGCGACTAAGGCACTCCATGAAATATTGCATCAATATAATTCTAATGTGCCCACCATGGATACTACAATTAACAAGGTTAAAAAAAAGTTCTATTGATGCTTCAAGTCCAAACAATGATAATGAAATTCACAGTCCTTTGCGGGTCAAGCGTAAAGGTCGTCCTCCATCAAAAAGAAAAATATCTGTAGTTGAAAAAATCGTAAAAAGGTCAAGGAATCAAACCAAGCAACGCAATAACAGAGAGACTACCTTTGTAAGTTTTTTTCGTCCAGAAATTAAATATCCATCCATCATGTACATATTATATTAAAGTATTTCTTTTTTATTTATTGAAATTTGTAGGAGAACAATACTGAAAGAGTGAGAAGTCATAATGAAAGTAACATCTGCATAGAATCATCTATTGAAGCTATCGAAAGTAACACATTGGTTCGTATTTGAATTTATGAATGAGTGTGTGGTTGTATTATTATATGTATGATGGTTGTATTATTATATGTAAGGTATGTAAGGTTGTGCTAACTTATTGTATGTTGTTGTTCAGGTTGGAGGTAATACATCATTCTTAGATCTTTTGTCACAATTCAGCACAACTATGTAATAAAATGTAAATATTTTATCAATTTTTTATATGACATTTTGTTGCAACAAACAGTCAAGTAAATGGATTGTATGATAATCATGTATGTGTTTATCACATTTGTCACTTTTTTGTCATTAATGGATTTTAACAGAATGTTTGGTCATTTTTATCAGACAAAATATAAATCGGGTTAATGGCGTAAATGAACATGGTTAATGTTGTGAACAACTTGGTTAATGAATTTGAACTGAAACCTTGGGCATTCTAATCAAACAAGATATAAATCTGGTTAATGAATCAAAACAATATTGTTAATTCCTTGCACAACTTGGTTAATAAAGTTTAACATAATGTTTGGTCATTTTTATCAGACAAAATATAAATCGGGTTAATGGCGTAAATGAACATGGTTAATGTTGTGAACAACTTGGTTAATGCATTTGAACTGAAACCTTGGGCATTCTAATCAAACAAGATATAAATCTGGTTAATGAATCAGAACAATATTGTTAATTCCTTGCACAACTTGGTTAATAAAGTTTAACATAATGTTTGGTCATTTTTATCAGACAAAATATAAATCGGGTTAATGGCGTAAATGAACATGGTTAATGTTGTGAACAACTTGGTTAATGCATTTGAACTGAAACCTTGGGCATTCTAATCAAACAAGATATAAATCTGGTTAATGAATCAGAACAATATTGTTAATTCCTTGCACAACTTGGTTAATAAAGTTTAACATAATGTTTGGTCATTTTTATCAGACAAAATATAAATCGGGTTAATGGCGTAAATGAACATGGTTAATGTTGTGAACAACTTGGTTAATGAATTTGAACTGAAACCTTGGGTATTCTAATCAAACAAGATATAAATCTGGTTAATGAATTAAAACAATATTGTTAATTCCTTGCACAACTTGGTTAATAGATTCGAACTGAACATAATGGTCATTCTTATCATACAAAATATAAATCTGGTTAATGGCTTTAAGTAACATGGTTAATATTGTGAACAAGTTGATTAATGAATTTAAAACCAATTTGAATGTTTGAAGGTGGAAATGATTTGCCAATAATTAAACTTAACTTCAGAAAATTTTCAGCAAATTTGAATTTTCAGCAAACTTAACTTCAGCAAATTTGAATTACATAACTTCATAACTTCATCAATTTTTACACAACTTAATCAACCAAATCTAAATCCTTACTTCATCATAAAGAAAGAAATAAATAAAGTTCATTCATATTTGTTCATAAAAGCATAAAGGAAAACTACAGGCAAAAAGTGCAGTTCAAATCCCACCAACTACATCGCTATAGAGAACCCCCCACATACTCAAAATATCATAACACTTATTTTTTTTTTCTTCTTCTTCTTCTTCTTCTTCTTCTTCTTCTTCTTCTTTTCATCCGGATTTACAAACGGACTTTGATTGACTACACTTTTAACTCAATTCCTTGGTTTATCTTTCATTCTCGTAATTATGTTTGACGTTGCTTTTGCTGAACTGTCCACGTTAGGCTCACATGCGACTTCATCTCCAACATTCTCAAAAGGGGTACTAATTTCCACCTCATCTGTTGACAAATAGTATGTTATTAACAAGTCTAATTGCATATCATAAATATTTGATAAACAAAAAAAATTCAATATTTATACCATCAAATTCATGATCAGATTCATGCATTGGTTGACGTTTACACAATTCTTCTTTCAACCATTTTACCTCACCCTCAAGAATCGAAATCTTCTCTTGGGACTGCCTATTCTCCGCCACCAATCGTTGATAATCAACATAACGTACAGTTTGATTTTCTTGTTCATGCAATGCTTCATTTACCATGTCAAATTTAAGTTCTTCATTTGTGGCAGTTAACTCTTCAATTATCTTGCAAAGCGAAAAACAATTGAAACACACATTATTATTAAATAATTTATACAATCAAATAATATAAATGCTTACCATGTTATTTTGAAATGCTTTTAATATTGTTTTCTTCTGACACTGTAAGATTGGCCAATTCAAAAATCTTGGAAAACTAAACTTCGGAACAGATGCTTCACCCAATGACAAGTGGTTGAACGCCCAGATCTAAAACAAATGTTAATGACTTAATAGATGTATTTTAATTTAAAGACAATACAAGATAGAAGATAGTGACATAAAACGATATTAAATATATACCTGTAGGACAGCTGCACAACCTGTTATATGTGTTTGCGAATCTACCTTCCCCTCTTTCAACATAATTTCAATCCTACTTAAACTTTCAACTAAAACATTATACACCGCAACACCCCAATTGTAGCTATGCAGAGACTCTAGATTATCAAGTATTTTAATATAACGAGTATTTACTCGATTTCCTGATTGGGGAAAATAGAACTCGCCAAAGGCGAGGAGTATATAAAGTCTACAAAAATTGACTTTGTGCATACGACACATGTGAAGCAACATACCAATCATTTCACAAGTTACTTCTTTTCCTCTAAACAATTGTAATGTATCGCATTCCTCATTTTCATATTCTTTCAAAGACTCACCTACTATTGGTAGTTCTAAAGCTAAACATACGTCACTTGGAGTAAAATTAACTATTCTACCTCTAATCCTAAATCCCCCACTATGTCCATCCCACCTACTAGCCAACTCCGACAATAAAGCACCAGAAAATTGTAAATTTTTTGGCATATCTAAAACCCATTTGAATGGAGTTGTCATAATTTGAGTTCGATTTGCATTTGTCAAATAAAGGTTGATTTCATGCAACAAATTTGGTAAACATGCATGTCTCGCACGTATCTGAAAAGTATTGAATATATGGTTAATATTGATAAATAAATTGAAACAATACAAATACAACTAATATATAAATTTCTTACATTTTTTTCATTTGTCGGTGCCATGTCTTAAAGCATCAAACTGTATAAAAATAAATACCAACATTTAAAAACTCAAAAACTAGCAATTTATAATAATAATAATAATAATAATAATAATAATAATAATAATAATAATAATAATAATAATAATAATAATAATAATAATAATAATAATAATAATAATAATAATAATAATGTATTTGAATCGACAAAGACAAAAATAGAAACATAGAAGTAAAATAAATTTGTGTCTGAATTAATTTGTGTCTGAATTCGCCCGCTGTTTGTAAAATAATTTTTTTTTTACAAGTTTGCTATTTGTCATCTATTAAAATATATATGATTATATTAAGTTTCTATTATTAATAATATTTTTTTTTTGTAAATTCTATATTTAAATATATATTATATTATAAAACCTATTAATAGTGAGAGCAGATTTTTTCAATAAATGGTATACTATCAAATTCAAATTTTATAAGTTTCTCTCTCATGAAACATAGAAAACAATGTAGTAGCCACTCATTTGGTTGAAAAAAACTTAATCCCCTTCGAAAAAATACTGATTACCTATTTTGATAAAAACACGATTTTAATTTTATCTGTAGAAACCATCGTTTCTATCTTCAGATTCATCAATTTTTAATTGCTTCTTCTTTTTGTTTATTTGATGCATTCTTAAACATTGAAAAATGCAAGTATTTATTATTTACATTTCTGATGCATTTTCTTCCATAATAACTCAACTATCTATATTACAATTTATGAAAATGTGAATGGATTTTGTTAGAATTATGTTACATGAGTTATTTCCTGTTGAAATAGTATTAAGGTGTGTTGCCTCACTATATTAACTTTTGCAAAAACACTTAATTTCAGCACTACATTGGTGTTTGAATTTGTGTACAACATATGTGAATAATAATAATAATACCGACAAAGATAAAAATAGAAACATAGAAGTAAAAAATAGAAACCCTAAAAATCAAAAAATCCTAAAGGAAGAAGCTAAAATAGAAACCCTAAATCAATAACTAAAAATGGAAACGAACAAGCCAAAATAGAAACCCTAAATCCTAAACAGAGAAGTAAAAATAGAAACCCTAAATCAATAACTAAAAACCCTAATGATATGGAAAAATAAACTTACAATGACTTAATAGGGAGAAACAGAGGAGAACAGCGAAACAGGATCGGCAAAACGAAACAGGATCGGCGAAACAAAACAGGATCGGCGAGGCAAAACGAAACAGGATCGGCGAAATAGAAGATTGGTGAAAACGGCAGAATGATGGAATGGTGGAACAGAGAAGATAGTGAAGAAGAGAGAAGAGAGAAATAGAAGAAGAGAGAGAAGAGAGAAGAAAGAAAGAGAGAAAGAAAGGGTTTTCAAGAATGGAATAAAATTTCATAAAATGACTAAAATGTCCCTAAGTGTGTATACGTATTTATTTTTGTATACGTATACGGTATATGTGTTTGTATTTGTGTTTGGATTTGTATTTCAATATCATTTCTCTTAAAAAAAAATATTTGGTGTATACCCATACGTTCATTCTACCCCTTTGAGAGAAATAAATAGTAGGAGTGATGGGAATATAAATATATATCTTTTATGTGGATAATAAATTGATTACTCATGGTAAATGTCTTGAAATTGTATGTTTAACATTGTTAAACAATGTGATCTACATAACGTGTATATAAACAACTAAGGAACTCGAATATTTTTATGACAACTACAAACTTGGTTAATGCCTTGAAAAACGTGGTTAATATGGTACAGAAAGTGGTTGATGACTTCATTATATGATCCTTTTTACGGTCAGAGCACAAAGGGAACACTAGAATCCTTTCATTCTCTCAATTTCAAGGACAACATGAACTTTGAAGCTTGATCTTCTTTCTTGAAAATTTTACGGACACCATCATCTCAGTGGCGGATCTTTTTAGGAGCGCACAGGTGCCACGACACCTCCTATATTTTTAAATTTCTTATATATATTATCAAAATAATAGTGATAAATTATTAAAATATTTTTAAACTATATGGTTTTGAATAATTTTCACCCCTTTCTTCTCTACTACGTACCTCTCTTATGTTTCTTTCTGCTATCTATTAGAATTTATACTACTAAACTCAACTATTAACTATCTTAATAAGAAATATTTTGACAAAGATGAAAATTATAAAATGGATATAGTTTATTTGATTGAATTGTGAAAATTGTGTGACTTATGAAAATTGAAATTCTAATTTTTTTCAACTTATCTGCTATGTGTGAATTGTGTGATACTCTAAAAAAAACTATATGACTTTTAAAAATTTCAAATATATTATTTAAATTTTAATTATAATATTTCAGTTAATACTTATCGCTCCCCGGCTCCCCCAAATATTTTGTGCAAGATCCGCCACTGCATCATCTTCTTTCTTGAAAATTTTCATGTAAAAATAAGCAATTAAGTTTTGAACCCTTTGAAATTCCTTGTTTTAATTATGAAAAAAAAATATTATTCTTCCATTCCTCAATCACCAATTGAATTTTGGGGACAAAATTTGTTTAAGGGGAGAATGTAACGAGAATTTCAAACATTGTTTGACCTCTATTCGATATTTACAATTCTTACATTTATATTGGAATTATCTTTATATTGGACTTTGTTTGACCTCAATTTATTATTTACAACTCTATATACATTTTTTTGGAAGCAATGCACGGCAAATACCGACTATGGGGAAACAAATGAAACTTCAAATATATTTTTTCTCATCCCTATAGATCGAATTAACAATGTTATTTTATTATTGTTGCAAGTTTTTCTTCTAGCTTTCCAACGCCATGATCGCTTTAATATATTAGTTACTTTGTAGCTCAAGTTATGAGTAAAACAGTGCACTGTTGTAGCTGTCGCACAATACTAATCGATTAGACATTTTCGGGTAATCGATTATCTTAACAGAAAACACAAATTTAATACATTTTGACTTCATAACATGTTCTAAACATTTCTTGTTGACAAATATTCAGACTTCTACTTGATTGACCTATTATTTAAACAACTTTAGAGTTCCTTGGTCCATTTATTTGAAAATCTAGGGTTGCCTCCATCCATCAAGAACTACAATATAGCTTATTTTTTCTCCATTTATCATTTTCACTTTCGTCGATCCCATTGAAACCGTGTTGAGACCGCCATTCTTCTTATACCTATTTTGTTGTTGTTTCAATCTTCATTTTGGTGCATATAAGTGTTCTTTGTTTATGTTTTGGAATTTATTCCTAAAATTACTTTTTAAGACTTTAATCTATTCTTCTCATTGAAGGTGAAGACTAAGAGCAGAAACAATAATTCTTCTCTTTCTTTTCGACCAACCATCCTTGGAGTTAAGATGAAAATATAATTCTTATGATGTGGTTGAAGCCTTTTTTTTTTATATATTTTAATAACAACAAACCTTATGAGTTAAATGATAAATTTTATGATTGGTGATCTACTGATGATTGCACTTGAGTTTTATTTAAGAAAAAAGAATCACATATATAGACAAGCTATAAACCACTCACATTAACAAGTGCATAAGTACATACTCACATTAACAAGTGCATAAATATCTACTCAATGATAAAAGAATGAAAGTAACATCCAAAGATTACAATGAAATGTCATAAGCTTTATGAGGATATTATAATACTATTGTTTGTACCTCCAGATACTTAATTGTAAGGATAAGAAACTCATAATACATAGCATTCTTCATCACATGAAGGTTTATATTTCAAGGCTCATTATCGAAGAACTTTTATCCTAAGCTACACAGAGTATTCATGAAGTAGTGTGACAAAACTCACATTGAGTTTTGAATTAAGCTTTGAGGTTTAAGAATGATTTTGAATGTTTTTAAAAATAGCCCATGGAGTACACAAAGAATTACATAAGTACATGCAACAACATTTATGAAAGAGTCCTTGAAGAATTAATTCAACCACCATATTATTTATTAATAAGATTTTTTTATTCAAGACAAGAGAATATTCTCCTTATCCAAAGATATATGATAGTCCAAACAGCTTTATAAAAAAATGAGAATGAAGAAAGAAAAAAGTTGTATGAATAATCAAGTGCAACAAGAGTTCGAACCAAGGATTAAGGAGAAAATCAAAATGATCATTTAAGACTTTGGGAAATATGTCAAATAGATATATTATATGTTCTAACATATTTGAGGATAAATAAAGAAGTCAAATAACAACTTTATGAAATAATCTCAAAAGGAATATATCACAAATTATATCAATCATTCAAGAGAATGATTGTTGAATCTTCAAGAAGAACATGTCAAATACATTCACGCTTTTGCTAAAGTATCTCAATGATACTTGATGGATGAGTACATTCTCAATTGTGATGAAAGAATGTTCTCCTAATGGACAAGTTAATTGCACTCATAAATATTTATATTAGTTCAAGAAAAATGAGAAGACTCGCCATTAAAGAATAAATCATTTCAAAATTGAGTCAGTTATTCAAAGAATGATCGAATAACATTCGACAAAATGTTCTGGTTGTTTTATTAAAGAACAAATGCCAAAAGAATGTTTTTGTAAGGACAACATGCAGTAAATCAATTGACATTTCACACATGGGCTTCTCAATATTTAATGAGCAATTAAAAGTTAAAATTTGAAGTCCCATTTGCATAAATACACATGCATAATATTTTGCAGATTGATCTCTAGATTGATAACATGGAAGCAAATACCAAAAGCACTCAAGTACATGAATTGGTACTATTTATGGTGATAGATGCACATGCTTCTAACCAAGTACTACATTTCCAATGAACATATTCATCCTTCGTGTCCAAGTTTCCTTCAAGACTCAAGGGAGAATGTTATGGGTTTGAACTAGGACTTTATGGACAAAAGTGCAAACAAGAACAATGTTTCAAAGAAAGTAATTGATAGTTGGCAAGACTGTCCAACTGTTATATTTAGTTTGAATTAAATATTCAAAGCATCTATTCATCTATAAAATGAAGCTCAAATAGAAGATGAAGGGAATAATTCAATTTGCAATCTACCAACACTTTTTCAATTAAGTACAAGTCAAAAAACTCTTCAAGCAAACTCCAACTCTCTTCACTATATTTGAGGATCAACATTTATCGAGTTTGTCTTTATTTATCTCAAACAAAAAGTTGAGAATCATTAGATTCCAAACACCTTTTTATGTTAGATTAAGTGTGATTGTAAAAATATTTTCTAGTTTTAAAGGTGGTTGTAAAAATCTTTTCAGGTTTGTAAGGTGGATGTAAAAATCCTTATTGAATTGAAAGGTGGTTGTAAAAATCCTTTCTAGTTTGAAAGTTGAATGTAAAAACTCTTTTGTGGATTGAAAGGAGAAGATTTTAAATTGCTCAAGGTTTCAAGATAAAAGGTGCGAATGAGAATGTTCTTGTTCAGAAGCGCATAGTAAAAATCGCACAGTTGTGAAGATTAAACTAGCCTAAATTAAGTGAACCAATACACTTTTTGTGTGTGCTATTTCACTTATCTTTAATTATTTACACGCTTAGATCACACTTCAGTATCATTATTTTTATTAATAATATTTTAATTTCATATAAAGTATCCAAAACATTCTAGTCAATGAAGAACATACCAATCAACTTTTGATTATGAAGTTTAATATTGAGTAAGATATCAATTAAAATGTTTGAAAGTAAATTTTAAAAGTTGTAATTCAAATCTCTTTTTCTTTTTTACTATTCATTCTACTTCATCTTTGATTTGTAAGGTTATGCAAATAATAAAGTGCGGAGATTTACCGTGTATAGGTTTATCATTATTTTTTCATATAGTAATTGTAGGATTTGTATGATAGTATGGTAAACTCCCAAAGTGTATTCTAAGTGGTATTCTTGATGATTTGATTACATATATATGCTACTAAATTGTTAGTTAAATGTTGATAATAATGTGCATTTATGCGTTGATAATAATTGTTTATGTCATAGTGTGGTTCTAAGTTAGTATACTTAAATATGTATTTTCTTCATGTTACTATTATGAGAAACACATGGTAGATTATTGAATTATCTTTTTGTTATTAAAATAATAATGATTCAATACAAGTTATGTATATGTAGAAAATTACAAAAAGGGATGTAACTGATGTAATTGATGTAACTAATCTAACTAAATTAGTTACTTTTACTAACAAACCGAAACAAATAAAATTGACTAAGTCTACTAATGTAACTATATCTAATAGCCTCCCTCAAGATGAAGCGCATAAGTTCATTAAGCTTAGCTTGGAACAAAAATTTTGAAACAGTTTGGGATCAAAACCTTTGGCGAAGACATCTGCCAATTGTTGGGAAAAATTGACAAGTAGAAGATGAAAAAGCTTATGTTGGAGTTTCTCGCAAACGAGATGGAAATCAAGTTCTATATGTTTGGTGCTTTGAGCTGAATGCTAGAAGAGGAAGACAAGAAAATACCATTTGCATGTGATGATTTGAGATATTTGAGTACACATATGGCAACTTCAACGTGAGTATCAGTTGGAGAACACATATGGTGGCTTAGTTGTTGAATTGAAAAACTAATATATGGTCTTGTGTATGTAAGGCATATGAGTGCTCCCACTGGGCGTCGGTACGGAGAAGGATCGGAAAGGGCGGTTCCAGTAGTGGAAGTGTGCCTTTTAAAATAGGTGTAGAAGTTGGTTTAGAGGTGAGTAGGCCAGCATTGTGCAACAAATCCATAACATATTTGCATTGGCAAATGTGGATTCCTAGTTTTGATCTTGATACTTCTAAACCAAGGAAATACTTCATGTCTCCTAGGTCTTTTATCTTGAATTTGGAGTTGATGAATGAGTTAATATTTGTGCATTATTTGATGTTATTACCTGCAATAAAAACATCACCAACATAAATAAGAAGAGCAATGAAAGCTTGATGAACTCTTTTAATGAATAAAGAGTTATCAGAGGAAGATTGAATATATTCTTTAGAAAGTAAGGTAGTGGATGATTTAGCAAACCATTGTCCACTAGATTGTTTAAGTCAATAAAATGATTTTAAAAGTTTACATATATGATTTGGATGAGTAGTGTACATACCCGGGGGAGTGTTCATATAAACCTCCTCATCCAAGTCCCCATGTAAGAAGGCATTATGCACATCCAATTAATGTTAAAACCAATTATTGGAAGAAGATAAGGCAAGTAGTAGTCATATAGTGGTTAGTTTGGCAACAGGAGAATAAGTGTCAAAATAGTCTATACCTTCAATTTGATTAAAATCCTTGGCAACTTATTGATCCTTATACCTTTCAATGATGCCATCATATTTGTGTTTGATTTTTTATACCCATTTGCAACCAATGGGCTTTTTGCCTTGTGGTAACTTAATTATCACCCAAGTGTTGTTATAATTTAAAGCATCTATTTCAGTCTCCATGACCTTAATCCATACATTATGTTTAACAACATGTTTATAATGAGATGGCTCATGACTAACAGTGATAACATTGATGTACTTAAAGTGAGATGGAGAAAATTTATGATAAGATAAAAGAATAGATAAGGAATATAATGGGGGCAGATTATCATGATGCAAAACATCATTACATTAAAAATCATTTAAGTATGCAAGGGGGTGGCAATGTCTATCAGATCTTCTTAAAGAATCATTGTCAAGAGTAGTATGATGAACAATAGAATCCAGTTATGCACGGGAAATCGTGAGAAGAGGGAACAACATGGTAGAATTAGAATTATGGGGCAGGGGATTCGTCACAACAAAATTATCAAAAATAAGGACATCATCAATGTTAGTGTCATGATCTAAAACAACGACATAAGCATTATTTTGAGGATAAGGAAAAACAAATTGATAAAAGATAAAATTTATAGAGAGAAATGTAGCACGAGTATGTAAATCAAATAAAATATAACCTTTTGTGCCAATCTTAAGTCCCAAGAAAATGCATTGTCTTGCACAGGAGTCTAGTTTGGTGCAGGCATTAGTTAAAAGTAGCAGCATATGCCAAGCAACCAAAAACCTTTAATTCAGTAAAAGTTGGAGGAATATTGTATAAAATTTCATAAGGAGTTTTAAGATTCAATACAGGGGTGCAAATCTGATTAATGATGTAAACAACATGTTTTAAAGCATGAGACAAAAATATTTAGGCAAATGAGCATGGAATAAAATAGCACGCGTTACATTTAAGATATGTCGATGTTTGTGTTCTACAATAGAGTTTTGTTCAGGAATATCAATACATGAAGTATGATGAATAATGAAGGTGAAAATACAAGAACGGAGTTGAATTGTGTTTGTCAAAGTTGACAACTTTTTGATAATTTATAAATGAATAAACTAGTTTGGTTTTGGTGACTTATTTGGAGTAGAATCAATCAAATTCAGAGATAGCAAGAAATGAATGCATAAATAATTTGACACGTAGATTTATCCTAGTTCACCACTAACTTGGCTACATCCAATCTGCTCATTCAGAAAGCTTTAATCAACTAATTCAAATACATTGAATTATAGAGCACCTGACCCTCCAAGCCAGTCTTCCCAAATAGCCTAACAACCTCAGAATTTTGAGGAACAAACCACCTTCACCCTAAAAGCCAAGTCTTCTCCTAACAACCTGACGATCCCAGATTGAAGAATGAACTAAACCACTATCGGGTGGAATACAAAGATTGGAACTTGAGTTGTTGCTTCTAACAAAGCTGTTAATAATAATAACTCTTACACTCTAAGAAAAGAACACTCAAAAAATATTTCTAACCTGAACAAGTGTTTCTCTCTTTGAACTCTAAGAAAAATTAAGAACTTTGAGCTTGAGTTACTCTTTTATGTTTTTCAATACTTTTTTTCTTCAGCATTGAGTGTCTATTTATAGTAAAAATTTAGACTTCAATTTTGTCTTTGTTTAATTTTGAATTGTACCTTGTTCATATTGAGTTTTTAAATTCTTCAAATTGATTATATTTCTATTTTGTATAGATTTAGTTTGTAAATTCTTCAGGTTAATTTTGTTCCTATTTTGTGTAGATTGAGTTTGTAAATTCTTCAAATAAACTCTTCTTCAAATCAAGATTAAATCTTCTTCAAATCTTAATTAAATTTTCTTCAAATGTTGATCAAATCTTCTTCAAATATTCTTCAAATCTTGACCATATCTTCTTTTCAACTTGATCACAGATTTTCTTCAATTATAAATATGAATCAAATTTTATTTTAGATTTTCACCAATTATAAATTTGAATCAAGTCTTACTTTAGATTTTCTTCGATTATAAATTTGAATCAAATTTTATTTTAAATTTTCTTCAAGTATAAATTTGAATCAAATCTTATTTTAGATTTCTTCAATTATAAATTTGAATTAAACCTTTATTTTAGATTTTCTTCAATTATAAATTTGAATCAAATCTTATTTTAAATTTTATTCAAAAACATGAATCGTCTTTCATATTATTCGAAGTAAAATATATTGTTTTCATGAAATAATTTTGTTAACATCAAAACTCTAAATGCAAAACCAACTTGGTTCTAACAATCTCCCCATTTTTGATGATGAAAAAACTTGTATTTTTTATGACAACTTTTCTTTATATTTCTTTGACTCCCACTAGCTTAGGATTCCCCCTAAGTCTTAGTATCTTTTTGTCCCCACATTATCGAATATATTTCTCCACATTTTGTCATCAAACAAAAGGACTTGAAAGTGAAACTTTTTCTCTCTCCTTTTTTTTTTTTTGGAATAAAATAAATATAACATATTACAAGGAAATATAATAACTAGTGTAAAACTAAACTACTTTGAAGTGATCACAACATCAGTCAGATATTGATCCGCTGTCACACACGGGTCAAATACAATTGATAAAATGTAAATAGAGGTAATAACTCAAATGGTTTCACAAGGACTTCTGATATAATAATAATAATAACCTAATTGAAAATTGAAATTAAAAAGGGTTTTTTTAGATTTTTGATTTAACAGATGAGCAACACGGTTAATCCACTTATTCGAGTTTCAGACTTATCAAATATTCTATCAAAGAGTTTAATTTCTAATTTGTGATTCTATTCTTATTTGACTATAGAATTGATCAAACAAGCATAATCAATCCTATGTGAATTTGGTTTCTTTGGGATTAAGCATCACAATCATCAAAATTTTACAACTAATGATCAAACGTTGCAAAATTATAATTCAATTAAATTAGAAACCAAAACCAAATTATGTCAAATAAATTTAATCAATCTTATTGATATTCTATTTAAGCAATCAAAATATCAATATAATCAAATAAACAAGAATACAATCATGAATCGAAATTGAAAGTGTAACTTGAATCTCAAGGTGTTAAAGAAACTTTGAACTTGTGGATTAATCTTATAAAATTAGCCTTCCATGAAATTAAAATTAAAACAGTTTAATTCTTGTAGCAATTTGAATCCTAATTTTTTCTGTCTTTAGAAAAGAAACTAAACTACCAATATATAGTACTTGATATTGGGCTTTAGGGTTTAGGGTTTAAAAACAAGTGACCCGTTTATTAAAATTATTACAAAAGTCCAGATTACAAAATTTGCAATTTAGGCCCAGTAAAGTTTGGAATTGGTATTTTCTTCCAACATAAAAGTTGTAGCTCGGATGTTTAGCTTTCCAACGCTTGCTCATATGCGCCAATCTGATATCCAGAGTTCACGTTATGACCTATAGAGCGAGAAAGAGTCAAAATACAAATAATAAAATTAAAATGCAAATAATAAAATTATAATTCAAATTTGACCCAAAGTTTAGAAACAAGCTAAAAATATTAATCTAAGCTATAAAGAGCTTTTAAAATACCAAATTAAAAAGCTAGAAACATGTGGCCAAATGCTATGATCAAGTACGAAGGTAAGACTTAGGTTTTTCTTGTTGAAATCAAACTTATCTTCAAGTAGTGGTTTAGGGAACATGTCAACTCATCAGTGTTCAGTGTCTACAAATTGAATGTTTAATACCCCTTTTTGAACAAAGTCCCTAATGAAGTGTTGTTTGATCTATATGTGTTTAGCTCTAGAATGTAAGATAGAGTTTTTGGTGAGACAAATGGAAGACGTGTTTTTGCAGTTGATGGAAATGTTGGATTCTAGGATTTTGTAGTATTCAAGTTGATGTTTCATCCAAAGTAGTTGAGAACTGCAGCCACCTAATGAAGTGTACACAACCTATGTTATTGACATTGTAATTGTATTTTGTCTCTTACTTGACAAAGATATTAAGTTGTCACCTAAAAATGTGTAGTTGC
The DNA here is from genome assembly GCA_037974775.1 of Cicer pinnatifidum. Classification (NCBI taxonomy): domain Eukaryota; kingdom Viridiplantae; phylum Streptophyta; class Magnoliopsida; order Fabales; family Fabaceae; genus Cicer; species Cicer pinnatifidum. Next base: position 31,851,370 of record JBBPBR010000006.1, read on the forward strand.
AACTAGTGCTTGTTCTCTCAAGTTTATCTCCAACATAATCAGAATCACAATATCCATTAAGTTTGTACTTAGTAGATTTCTTATAGAAAAAGATAACGTTGGTAGTGCATTTTAGGTATCTAAGGATTCTCTTACTAAAACTAAATGTGATTCTCTAGGGTCAACTTGAATTCTTGCACATACACTTAACGTGATGTCAAGTCTAGAAGCGGTAAGGTAAAGTAGGGATCCTATCATTCCTCTATAGGTTTTTCGGTCAACTTTTTTGCTTGAATCATCTTTTTCAAGTGAGCAAGTAGGGTGCATTGGTGTAGCCATAGGTTTGCAATCACTCATCTTAAACTTTCTAAGAATCTCTTTTGTATATTTAGTTTGATGAATGTATATACCTTTTTTACTTTGCTAAATTTGTATCCCTAAAAAGAACTTAAGTTCTCCTATCATACTCATTTGAAATTCAAGTTGTATCAATTTGGAAAATTCTTCACAAAGAGTGTCGTTAGTAGATCCAAAAGTAATGTCATCAACATAAATTTGAATAATAAGAATGATTTCTCCTATTATTTTCTAAAAAGTATATTATCTTGTCCTCTTTCAAAGTTATTTTTAAGCAAGAAGTTACTGAGTCTATCATACCATGCCTTAGAGATTTCTTAAGTTTAAAAATATGATTTGGAAAATCAGAACTTTCAAAACCTGAGGGTTGTTTAACATGGACTTCTTCACTTATATAACCATTTAGAAAAGCATTTTTAACATCCGTTTGAAATAATGTGATGTTATTATTTGCAGCAAAAGAAAGTAGAATACAAATAGCTTCTAACATGGCCACTGAAGCAAATGTCTCAGTGTAATCAATGCCCTCTTGTTGATTGTAGCCTTGTTTCTGACCACTGCACATTTTTCATTTAGCTTGTTTCTAAAAACCGACTTGGTTCCAATAATGTTCTTCTCTGGTTTAGGAACTAGATCCCAAACATCATCCTATCATATTCATTTAACTCTTCTTGTATTGCAAGAATCCATCCATCATCTATCAATGTTTCATTATTATCATCAAGTTCGTATGAAGGAAGAGGATATTCATAAAATTGCAATTCGTACTCATGAGGGTCACTATGAGTTATGGTAATGCCATTTGGCCTTACCAATGCCCCTGCAACATTTCAATTAGTGATGAATGATATTTTTTAGCATTTTTTAAGGAAGTTTGTATTGGTTTTCTTTTTTATGACATACTAGTGTACAACACTAGTTGGACTGCTCATTTGCAACACTTGGAGATGGTTCTAATCATTATGAAGCAACATTAGTTTGTGGCTAACAAGAAGAAGTGTGTTTTTGGTAAATACCAAGTTGAATACTTGGGCCATGTTATTTCCAAAGCAGGGGTTATTGTGGATCTTGCCAAGGTTAGTAGTGTTTTACAATGGGACTAATGGGTTTATAGAAATTTTAAAGCTAAATATGGGAATATTGCTGAACCCTTGACCGAGTTGACAAAGAATGATGGTTTTAGATGGAATATTGCGGTTGCCGAAGCTTTTGAGAAATTAAGAGTAGGTGCTACAACTGCCCTAGTTTTAGCCCTGTCTAATTTCAAATTTCCTTTTGAAATTGTGCCTCAAGGAAAAGGGTTGGTGTTGTGTTGTTGCAATCTAAACATCCCATTGTGTATTTTAGCAAGGCTTTTGAATCATCTAGGTTATCTAAATTGCCGTATAATCAATAGTTAATGGCTTTGGTGTAAGCTATTCAACATTGGAGGCATTATTTGTTAGAAAGGCGGTTTGTGAGTTATTCTTATCAAAAGAGCCTAAAACACTTGTTACAACAACGTATTACCACAACAAATCAACATAAATGGATGGCTAAGTTGTTGGGTTTTGACTGATGTGGTTTATAATGTGGGAGTGGAAAATATGGTGGCTAATGATTTATCTAGGCAACATGAGGATGTTGAAATTCATCCTCTTAAATTATATCCTATTTGGCAATAAAGTAGCCAATTGAAACAAGAAGTATCGCAGGATCCCTGGCTTAAAAGCATTGTGGAGGCTATTCAAAAGGATCATATTGCTAAACATGAGTTTTCCTTAAAAAGTGGCATCTTATTTTACAAAAATAGGTTAGTTATACCGGCTAACTCACCATTTATTGAGGATCTACTTAAGGATTTTCATTCTTCCCATAGTGGTGGTCACCCGGGCTACCTACGCACTTATAGGAGAATGACATGCACTTTATATTGGCAAGGGATGATGAACGCATAATGCCAATATAAAGTGCATAAAATAAGAAATAATGCCAACTAATACTTATTAAGAAATAATAAATGCATAAAATAAAAGAAAAAAAAACAAACAAAAATAAAAAGTTAAAAATTATGCACAATTAATTTTTAGGCCTGACTCTCTAAAATGTCCCCAGTGGAGTCGCAAGCTGTCGCGGCCTAAAATTTCGAGTGTTTCTCGAATTCAATGGAGTCGCCACCAAAATTTATTTTAAAATAGGGAAAATATTGGGAAACCCTTAAAATTAAAATAAATGAAAGAAAATGGTCTTTGAAACCAAATTTGAGTTCGGGAGTCGATTATGTGTAGGGAATGTATTAGCACCCTACGACATCCGTTAAAAATAGTTACCTACAATCAATTGTGCAAAATTAAAAAGAGCTACATCTAATAAATAAGTCGATTTTAGATTAGTTCATTAAAATAAATAAATAAATAGAATAAAATAAATAAATAAATAAATAAATAAATAAATGAAATAAAGAGAGTTTTAGAATTATCAAGTTGTACCACTTATGTCATAACAACTCAAAAATTAAAAAGAGTTCACATCTAATTAATCTTTAATATAATGTTTATTTGTATTTTTTATGATGAAATTGGTATTTAGTCATGAAGGAAAATTAACCATTTTTGTAAAAATATAAAATAAAATAAATAGTTTTAAATGGGCTGAGTTTGAACAAATTATTGCTTTTTGTTTAAAACCCAAGCCCAAACTAACTTAAAAAAATAGGTCCAAAACAAACACACAAGAAACTCTAGTTAGAGGGGGGAGGCGGCCGCTTGGGATTCAAACAAAACAAAGAAACTTTTTCTTCTTCCTTGTTCCATTCTTTGTTTTGAAAGTTGAAGGGAAAATATGGATGGATGCATCAATCGAACAAAAGGAAAATGAAGAGGAATAAGGAAGTAGTGATGGAAGCCACAATGCCAACGGCGGCCTTAGCGCCAACAGCGGCCTTAGCGCCACCAGCGACGGCAACCTCGGCGATGGTGACAGTGCCGACGACGACAATGGCAACAGTGGCATCGGCGATGGCAACAACGATGAAGACAACATCAGGTTCGGATTTTTAATTGTTTTCGTTCATTAAATAAAAATCTTCCCTTTTTCCTTCTTCGTAAGTGTATTTTTTAGTAGAGTTAATCTCAGATTCTTCCCCCTCTTTGAAACTTGATAGAGTATATTTATAGAGTTTTTTTATATGTTTAGTTGTTTTCTTATCTGTGGCACTGTTTGAGTTTGAGCTTTCCAAATCCTTGTTTGATGTTTTAATTTCTTTGTTCATCACCTGCATTTTTCTACACCTTTGATGCCTTCATAATTTTAGATTATTTGTTCTGATCTGTTCATTGATGAGCTTTTATTTGTCTTTTAGTTTGTTTTTTTTTTAAACTCAAAAATTTGTCTCTTTGTTCTGCACAATGTGTACCAAGACTGCCTTAAAAAATTATGTTTTTATGTTTCTCTAATTAGTTAAAACAGGCACAGATGTAACAATGAGCATGGCTTGTGCATCAATGGCAGTCATCATCAACATAGGAGGGTTTGACAGTGAACAAAGTCAACATAGCATGGCTTGATCTGATTTAATTTTTATTGTAATTTATTTTTGTCTTTATTCTTAGTTTGTAATTTGATCTAGTTTTAAAACTCTGATTAGATTTGAAATTGTAAATTTATGATACATAATAAAATTATTTATTGTAATTATTTTTATTTCCTTTTTTAAATACATATTTCCCATTTTTTATTTATTTTCCTTTTTTATTTATTTTTAACCAAAATGGACAAAATTGGGGTACTACAGTGGCATCTTATTCTACAAAAATAGGTTAGTTATACCGGCTAACTCACTATTTCTTGAGGATTTACTTAAGGATTTTCATTCATCCCATAGTGGTGGTCACCCTGGCTACCTACGCACTTATAGGAGAATGACATGCACTTTATATTGGCAAGGGATGATGAAAAGGGTGCCAGATTTTGTGAAAGCTTGTGATACTTGTCAACGCCAAAAATATGTCACGACTACACCTAGGGGGTTACTATAGCCACTACCTATTCCAGTTTTGGTGTGGAGTAATAAATTTGAAGCTATTTTGGTGGCTTTGGATCGTCTCTCCAAGTATAGCCACCTCTTAAACATCCATTTACTGCTTTCTCCACTGCTGCTATTTTTGTGAAGGAAATGGTTAGACTACATAGAATTTTGGAGTCAATTCTTAGTGATTGTGACCGCTTGTTTGTGAGTATTTTTTGGTAAGAGTTGTTCAAGCTTGTAGGCATGGTCCTTAAAATATCTTCGGCATACCATCCCCAAACTGATGGCCAAACAGAAGTAGTTAATTGTTGTTTTATTGCATATCAACCTAAGACACGGGCACATTGGATTCCATGGGCAGAAGTATGGTACAATACCATATTCCATGTTTCCACATGGTTCACCCCTTTTGAGGTGGTGTATGGCAGGAGACCTCCAGTATTGGTGCATTTTTGGAGGGAGAAACTAGAGTACAAGTTGTAGCTCAGGAGTTAATGGACAGGGATGAAGCTTAGCGTCAACTGCAAGGTAGTGCAATTCAAGGTTGGTGATTGGGTTTTCCTCAGTTACCTATCAGTTTGGAGTCTAGCACTAGGGACATTATTCCTGCTAAGGTTTTGTCATGGAGGGATAAGTTTGATGGTGGGCATCATAAGCGAGAATGGTTGATTCAATGGGAAGGTATGGATGTTGGAGATGCTACCTAGGAAGCGGAACTATTGTTGAAGAGTCAATTCCCTGATTTGCGGCTTAAGGACAAGGCTACTATTGAAGGTGGGGTGATGATATGAATGGGTTGGGCCCCACGAGTGATGAGGGGGATCTCTTAGTCAATAGAGATGAGGTGAGGCCTAAGTAATGATGAGTATATGTGAAAAAGAATAAGAAAGGGAATGCATGAAAAGTGTGATTGTCTAGATGGCATAATGAGTTAATATTCCATTAGTAAATAGGAGTGTGTGGGGAAGTAGTTGGATGCTTTTTTTTTTCAATTACACCTAAGAGGTTGGGCAGTGAGATAATTCTTTTATCTAATTGAGGAGCATTAGCTCTTGAATTATTTTTATTTTCATATCCATTAATATGATAATTCTCTTCATCTAATTCTACCTTACCTTTGCTCTATCAAAATGTCTAAAAATGGGAGTGATTAAGGATGTAGAGATTTTTATGACCCTCCACATTCCCAATCATTTTCTTGGTAACCATTCATGAATCGCGCACAAAAATCATGTGAGAAGACCAATTACAAATGAGATTTTCGGTCAATTTAGAAATAGAAATTAAGCTAAATCTAAATTGAGAAATAAATAAAACATTAGTTAAGAATAATCTTGATGTAAATAAAATGGTGCCAGAAAATTGTGCAAACAAATTCATGCCATTAGGAAACAATACAGAAACAGGTTAAATAGATTGAATAGTGCTAAAACAATGAATATTAGGGCAAACAAGGTCAGAAGCATCATAATCTAAAATCGTAAAATTGGGAGAAGAGTGATGCGTACCTGGTTTAGAGATACTTGAAACAATTTGAGTGTTAGGAGCAAGACTATTCTCCTTGTTGGTTGAATTAGAATTTGAGGAAGGTACCTTAGAAGCTTTAAGTAGTGAAACTAATTGTTGATAATCTTCACGTGTAAGAGGTGAAATATCAGCATTGAGATTGTGTGTAGGTTAAGATCTGTTGATATTAGAAGTCTCTAAAGGCTGTTGTAAAGAAGATTTGTAACCCGAGGGGAATCCATGCTTAAAATAACAAGTATATAATGTATGATTGGTCTTTTTGCAATAGTGCAAAAAATATTATGTCATGATTGACCACAACCTCTCCCTTTTCCTTGAGTAAAGGGTGATTTCTTGTGTGAAGGATTACCATAACTAATTTTAAAGGCATTTTAGTCTTGTTGGTTGGGATTTGAGGAATGATCTTGTTGAACCATAAGTGAATATGCCTTGCTTAAGGAAGGCAATGGATCCATGAGCAGTATATGAGTTTTGGTAGGGTTGTAGTTATTGTTGAGCCCCTTTAAGAAATAGATGATGTATTCATTGTGTTTGTATGTAGCCACGACAATGTTTAGTGAACAAGAAAAACAAGTGGAACAATAACAAACAGGGATGGGGCGTAGAAATTCCAACTCATCATTTAATATTTTCAAATTAGTAAAGTAAGAAGAGAGGGTACAATCACCTTGTTTGATGGAATACAAATCTTTGAGCAAATCAGAAACCCTACAATGGCCACCCTTGATGAATCGTTCTTATAGGTCATTCCTCAAGTCAGTGGCGTTGTCAAAACAAATGGTTCTCTATACGATGCGAGGACCTAGGGTTCGTGTAGTCCATGAGAGAACCATATTTTTACAGTGATCCCACAATTCGAAATCTGGATTAGTGTAAGAAGGTTCGGGAAGGGAACCATTAATGAAAGAAAACTTGTTCTTGGATGATAATGCTCGTTTCATGCATTTGCTCTAGTTATGGTAGTTATTGTCGTTCAACAACGGCGAGACGAGAACAGAGTCGGGTTTTCTTCGAGATGACGGTAATAAGGATTATTATATATAGGATAATTAATTAAATATGGTAACAGGAAAGCAAACTATTAGGTTATCGATTAGGATGTTAAAATTTGAAAAAGTTTTAAGTTGAATCAATTATGACTAGTAACATAATCAATTAGGCATGAAATAATTGATGAGTTAATCCATTTGGAAAGTAGGATTAATCGATTAGAATATCTAAAAACCCAAAGCTTAGCTTAAGCAATGATAGAATGATATTTGATGAATTTAAATGACTAATATAGATATCTAATAGATTAAGTTAAGATTAATCGATAAAGAGATTTAATTAATTGATTAGGAAGTCTATCAAAATAAATAAATAAACATCTATATACTACATAAAATAATAATATATCCTATTTAAAACTCATTTATACCCTCATATCTCTCTAACAACAAATCAAAATCAAATTCTTTTATGTCTTTATAATAAGAAGAATTTTATTCAAAAGAAATCTCATATACATTCATATAGAAGTAAATCTACTCCTACATGCTTTTATTGTGGTCTAAGTAGTCACACACCTAATGCTTGTCAATTTAAAAACTTTGGTGTTCCAGATGAGCATTATGTGTGGGTCAAGAAATGTATTAATAAAAGGTATTGATACTTTATAACTCACTTCTCTTCAACATCTAACATCTTCACTTGATATATTGACAAAATTGATTCTTTGATATTTATGTGTTTTATAAATATGAATATGTGCTTTACATGTATTCTTAGTGAAAATTTCGTTTAAAAACAAAATTTTGATATCATAGCCGAATACACATTGTATATATTTGAATACATGTTTCTAGTAAATCTTGTATTCGAATACAACAAGTGTGTAGTCTAATACAGATTCACGATTTTCCCTATATAGTACTTATGTGCTTGGATTGTGTTTTTCTATTGTTTTTTCTTCTTTTTGATCATGTCAAAAGGGGGAGAAATTGGTATGTTGTTGTTGTTAAAAAACTTTTGTAGGTCATCAAAATGTTTAAAACATGATGGCATGAACTCAAACTCAAAAGGGGAGTAAGCATGTTTATGTGTAGCCAAATACAAAACTAAGTCAGTGGCCAAAATCAAACATTTGTATTCAAATACAAGAATGTGTATTCAAATACAAGCTTCAAAATTCAAATAAAACTGAACATTAAAAGGACATGTATTCGACTACACACAAGTTGTAGTCGAATACAACTGGAAACAATGCAATTTTTCAATTCTGAAATAGTTCCAAATCATTGCATTTCTTCATCAAACCTCTAGGAACGATGGCCACTGATCTAAAGTGATTTCTATGGAGTATAAATACCCAATAAGTTCAGTTTAAACATTATCAATCCTACCACCAAACCTTGAACAATTTTCTGAAATATTCTCAAAGTTATTTTTCATATTTCAAGTACTTGCATTAAATTTCACATCATTGAGAATGGTTCTCTAGTATAATTGAAATATTATTGGATTGATATCATTTTACAACTATTATACTCAATTTATTAGTCAAGAACATTTGTTAAAAAGATCATTTGAAGTTATTGAAAGTAGTATACTTTCTTTAAGTATTGTAATCTAAGATAGTGGTGTGCTATCTTAGAAAGTGTGTTAGAAGTTTGTAGCAAAGATCATAGGGTGGGATTTGTACATTTTTTAACAATAGTGGAAAAATCTCTTCTGGTGTGCAAGAAGACTGGATGTACCCATGATCATAAAGGGAACCAGAATAATATCATTGTATTCATTATTTTCTGCAATTCATCCTTACCAAATACTATTTTAAATCAGAAAAATCAATCACTAAATCTCTAAAAATAAGAAAATTTATAAATACCTAATTCACC
>JBBPBR010000006.1:31860373-31882191 GCA_037974775.1 Cicer pinnatifidum
CCCCCCCCCCCCCCCCCCCTTAGATGCGCCTCTGGTCTTACAAATTCCAAGAAGGGGACTTGGTACTCAGAAAGAGCTTATCTATTCAAAGGGATTATTGTAGGAAATGGACCCCCAACTATGAGGGTCCATATGTTGTAAAGAAAGCTTTTTCAGGTGGAGCTTTAATCCTCCCAAATATGGATAGAAAAAACTTCTTCCTCCTTGTAAACTCAAATGTTGTAAGGAAATATCATATTTGATTAAAATATCCACTAAGTTGAAAACCTAAAAAGGCGGCTAATGCCAAAATGAGGGAAAAAAAATATAAATATTCGCTATGTTGAAAACCTGAAAGGGTGACCTGGACAAAATTAGGGTGTAAAAATAATCTAAATTAAATAGAAGCAACTCCATGACAAAGATAGATGGTGAGGTGTAGTCTTCTTCTCGAGGAAATTATAAAGAATTGTTGAACTAGCAATATGGATCAAATTATGGCACGAGAAATTAGTTCTATCTACCTTCGAATTGCTAGAACCAAGTTGGACTTTACACCTTTTTTCTTGTTTTATTTTCATTGTTTTCTTAACATATATTCTCTTATACTAAATATCGGACATCAATTTATCAATATTTCCTTTTGCCATCTTGTTGTATGATTTAACCACTCGTTACAAAATACTTATGATTATCTTGTATTGGGAGGTAAAAGTTGTGGCATACCTTGATACAATTGCGATAAAATCAAATGTAGTATGCGGTCTTTAGAGTAGAAGACAAATAGTCATTCTTCAAAAACAAAAAACAAAAAACCAAAGTCAAAGAACTTATGGTTCGCAAAATACTCTTCTCATCCACTAATTGAACGATCATGTCCAACAACAACAACAACAAAAGACGACTGACAACAACAAAGCTGAGAAAATGACCTGCATCTTAAGGCAGGAAAAAAAATTTGCTCCCTCGAAGCCGAGAAAAAGACTCGCATCTTAAGTCAGGAAAACGACTTGCACCCTTAAAGTCAAGAAAATGACATGCATCTTAAACCGAAAAGACGACTCTCACCCCCAAAGCAGGAAACAATGACCCACATCTTGAGCTAGGAAAAATACTAACACTCTTGAAGCCGAGAAAATGACATACAACTTAAGCTAGAAAAACCACTCACTCCCCCGAAGCTAGGAAAGCCACTCGAATCGTTGAAGCCAAGAAAAGGATTTGCACCTTAAGTCGGCAGAATGACTTGCACCCTTGAAGCTGAGAAAAGGAACCGCATCTTAAGTCGAGAATACAACTCGCACCTCCGAAGCAAAAAAAAACAACATGCATCTTATTTCGCGAAAACGACTCGCACCCCCGAAGCTGATAAAATGACCCGCATCTTAAGTCGGGAAAACGACTCACACCCTTGAAGTAGAGAAAATGACTTGCACCACAAGCTAGGAGAATGAATCGCACCCTTGAAGCCTGGAAAACAACTTGCATCTTAAGTTAGGAAAATGACTTGCACTCTCGAAACCGAGAAAATGACTCGTACCTATTTCGGGAAAAACTACTTGCATTATCCTCCAACAACCCTATCCTTTCCAGAAGAAAAAAAATTATTGTTGCCGTCTTTACTTATCTTTTACTTTGATTCTCGAGTAAAATCTAAGTAAAGAGAGGCAGTAATTAGCACCTAATTTTGTCTAATCTTTTTTTATTTTGTAAAAATATAATAATAAGTATAAAGGATATTTTTGAAATTTTTGTAAAATTAAATTATTAGGATTCTGATATAATTTATTATTTCTTAAAAAATGATAAAATCATACCTTAAGTGATTATGGTAGATTTTTGAAAATGCTAATAATTACCTTGATGAGAATTAATAGGAATTATTGGCTTTTAAAAAAAATTAACCTAATTTCTAACTATAAATAAGAGAAAAAGAAAACACCAAAAGGAGGGAGGACGAGCTGATTGAAAATACGAGCTCATAAGAAATTTCTCTAGTCTGGTAAATATTTTTCTCCTCTTCTATTTTTCTCCTCTTCTTTGTTTTTTTATGATGCATGTATGATATTAAAAAGAGATTTTTTGGTTTCATGATTAAGTTTTGGAATGACTAATTAAAAATCAAGTCGGTTGTAGTACGATCGCCTTCATTTTCATCTGATTTGTGACCTCTCTACTTTATTTTGTTTTCTTTCTTGCGCGATGAATCTTAAAATCTTCTATCATCATTGTCGCCAGTCCGCATCACATATGTGTCGCCGACTCGCGAATCTACTCACGTGTCGTGACCGTACAACACTTTGTTCACTGTCTGTTTAGTTCTATTCAGTTCTTTTTTTTTAAAACACAAAAAAGAGGATTTCATACTTTTGGATCTTGGCTTTTTATTTTTTAAAGTTTGTAAAAAAATAGTAAAAGTATTTCCTTAAAAATAAAATGATACACAAATCAATATAAAACGCAACACTCCTATTATTATTATTATTATTATTATTATTATTATTATTATTATTATTATTATTACTATTATTATTATTATTTTAATATTATTAATATTATTATTATTACTATTATTACTATTACTATTATTATTATTATTATTATTATTATTATTATTATTATTATTATTATTATTATTATTATTATTATTATTATTATTATTATCACCATCATGTTGTTATTCATTTTGATATATATATATATATATAAAGTAAAAGTAATAATAAAATCAGTCAACACATAAATATCTTCTACCTAATAATGACGCTTGTGTTTTGATTTTCCTATTGCACCTAGAGATACGTAGAAGCAAAGTCTTTCCCTTATCAAACCAAATTAATAAAAAAAATAAAATTCTTTCTTTTATTAATGTAAATAATTTATTTTCTTTTTTATTATTCTTTTTGAGGTAAAAATAAATAATTAAATAAATAAATAGTTTGTGTACGATTAATTATAGAGTAACGGTTTAATGGACGTTGTAGGGATGTAATACTTTTCCTACTCATAATCGACTCCCGAATCCAAATTTTTAGTTCAAAATCATCATTTTAGGTTTTATTCAATTTTTCCTTTAATAAAATAAAATTAGTAGCAACTTCTTTTTCACAGACAAATTAGATGCGACACATACATAGAACACGTTTTCATTGATAATTTTTTTTAAATAACTATTATATACAAGACAATTTATCACTTATGAGATTAAATTATCATACACAAGATAAGTTCTCATTGATAAAATTTTCAAAATAATTATCATACACATGACGAGTGTTCACTAATAAAATAACCATCTTATTACACTTTACAAATTGTCACTTATAATATTGAAGTATTATACATAAAAAAGTTCTTATTGATTAAAAATATTAAAATAATTATCATACTACAAACAGATTCTCACAAATAAAATTTTAAAAATATTTATACAAGACAAAACTATTATATACAAATGCATCAAGTTTTCAATGCAATTTACACAATATAGTTCATATAGATGGATGTCTAACTAATCACTTAGAATACTTGTGGAGCAACACATCACATAATTAAAGTGACTGATGGTGCATTAAAAATTGTTGATAACATTAATTGTTGGAGCCAGACTCCACATAAATAGATTTATTCCCGTTTTCCTATGCATTGAAAATTGTTTCACCTTAATTGTTGCGTTCATTTATTTTGAATTCTCATTAAACATTTTTGCATTGAAAATTGATGTACGCACTCTATATATACAATTCTATATATAACACTATATAGATGTATTAATTATTTATATATTATTAATTAAATTAAAAATATGAAAAAAATTTGAAGTTAAAATCTAAGTTTTTACAATATTTTATTCTAATTTCATAGGTAATACTTATTTTAAATCATCTTTTCCTATGTCACGATATTTTTAACATCTTACGTCGTTATTTTTTAGTTAAAAAATTATTAGAAGGAACCAAAACTGTTGACTTTTAAAATAGATGATTAATTTCGTGAATCATTAAAAATAGAGGGATCAAAATTGCAATTATACCAATTTTTTAATTCATATTTAATATGTATTAATTTATCTACAATCCCAAATTAAACTTTAAATAGTTAAATTATTAAGTTAATAATATTTTAAGTTTTTAACAATGACACATCATAAAAAATAAAAAAAATAAAAAAAGTCACCTCCAAGTTTTCATGTGAACTTTCGTTAAAAAGTAAATGGAAAAATTAGTAATTGAAAATATTTTGGAGTTGGAAATTTGAAGAAATTTTTAAGAGACTAAAAACTAATTTGAAGAAATTTTTTAAGAGACTAAAATTATCTTTTATGGAATTGTTGTTTGTCAAATTTTTTGCAGTGTCTTACTACAATAGGATTACCACCTACATGGTTTAAGAAGTAGAGGTAAGCATATACAATAGAAAAAGTTTCCAAATAATCTTCTCCAAATTTACTTATCATTACCATCACTCGAATGCACCACCTCATATAATAACAAAAACAAATGACTTAAAAAATTCTCCTTAGATTCCGTCAATTGAGGAATTCACACTCAAATTTCTTAGTATTTTAATTAGGGCGAATTCGAAAATGTGTTCAATATGGAGACCAATGGTGGATCTTATGAAAAGAAGTCTAACTTCTTGGAATAAAAAACATTTGCCAATAGGTGGTAGGGTGATTTTGATAAACTGGATGTTAAATAACCTGTCAATGTATTGTCTTCTCCTTCTTCAAAGCACCAAAAAAAGTTTTACACACTCTCATAAGTTTGCAATGAAATTTTCTATGGAATGGTGCAACTGATACTCATAAAATTTATCGGATCGGTTGAAAAAATATTTGTTTACCAAAAGAGAAAACTGTTTAGAGATCTTTCATGTGAATTTTTTAGCTAAATGGAAATGGTGTTGCTTTTCTAACACGTGTTGTGCCCCTTAGTTTGATTTGTTATCTTATAAATATAGCTCTTATTATCACTGAGATGGTTGTATGGATTCTTAGTTTGATTCTTTGTGATAAAGAGATTTGCTAAATTCAAATCTCATTGATTATGTTTTAAAGTTAGGCAAGATAGCTAGAATTTAGGAGGATAAATGATTTTGTTTGAATATATTTTTGTGATTTTGTCTAGAATATATATGAGAGCGTGGAATACCGCTTTTAAATAAATAAAAAAAAATTTAACTTGTTTTATGAAAAACAATTGACTAAAATTACCTATGAACTCAATCCATATCCTGAATTCATTTCCTACCCGACCCATTAACTAGTAACTCGATTCAATAAATTTTGATAGAATAATATACACATACAAATAAATATTTTGTCTTAAAAATCTTGAACTATAATTAGATAATAAGTTGAAACTACCTTCTAGACATCTTGAAATTTGTCTAAAATAAGATAATACTCACAATCTCGATAATAAAATTATATTTAAAGAATTAAAAATTATTATAAATATTTTAATAATTCAATCAAAATTAAAATTTATAATATTAAATTATTTAATAACATTTAATTGTTTTCATAACGTCTGCATAATTTATAAAATAATATTAATTTTAGTTATTATTGTTACATCTATTAAGACATATTGCTCTAACTTTAAAATTAGAGTTTTGTATGTACCCCCAACTTGTACCTCTCACCCCCCTCCCATCTCCATGGAAAATATTGTATTGTCCCTAATATTATCTATAAAAACTCTCAAAAAATTCCCTTTTCTTTTGTTTCACCCATTTTCTTCAAAAGTTTGAATTGTCCGAATCACATATTTGCAAACATTTGAACCTTTGAAACCTTTGAAATCCAAAAGTAAGATAAACTTTAAAACTTTAAAATTTTCGAAACGTTAATTTTCTAAATCTTCGAAAGTTTTCATGAGCACGAAACTTTCGAAATACAGAAACTTTCTAATAATTTGAAAGTTTTGAAATGTAAAATTCAAAAATATGAAGTTTTTCAGTTTCGAAACTTTGAAATTCATGAAAAGTTTTGAAATTATTTCGGAAGTTTGGTCTTCAATGAAACTTCCGGAACAAACTTCGAAAGTTTGGGAACAATACGAAAGTTCCGAAATACATTTTTTTTTAGTGATAAATAGTAATAATTTTATAATAATAAATAAAAACAAATTTATAGTAACAAATTTGATACCTAATTTCAAAAATAGTAATAAATTTAATTAATAATAATATTATAAGTTTATTTTTCAAAATAAAATTTTAAATATAATAGACAACAGGTATTTTTTGAAATAAATTGAAAGTTTTGAATTTTTTTAAATTTTCATAATTGAATTACTTCAAAAATTTGAAAGTTATGTGTTTCAAAAATTTGAAAGTTTCGAGCATTATGTTTTGAAAGTTTCAAATTCATCAAAACTTTCAAAAGCTTTGATGATTTATGGACAAACACAATTCCAAACTTTTAAATTTATCCAAAGTTTCAAAAATTTCATAACATCCTATAAAATTACATTTCGAAACTTTGACATTTATCAAAAGTTTCAAAATTTGTTAAAATTTCTGAAAATTTAAGTTTCGAAAGTTTCATATTTATCAAAACTTTCGAAAATGTCAACAAAACTCACTTTTTTATATTTCCAAAGTTTGAAATTTTTGAATGTTTAGGAAGATTTTGTAATTTTTGAAAGTGGAGGTGAGAAATAAAGTGGTAAACTTTTTTGCTAGTTTTATACATAGTAAAAAATGGCAATATGGTATTTTCCATTGGGATGGAAGGTGGGACGTACAGGTGAGGGGTGCACGGTACAAAACTCTTGAAATTATTAAAATCCTATTAATCCCATTAGAGAGATCGAGAGATTTTGATTTGAAAGTAATTTTTTAAAATAAAACATGTGCGTTTATATCAAGGTTGAAATTGTTTTTTAACTTAATTTGAAACCATCTTAAAACTAAGAACAATATAAGAAGGTTTTTGTTTCTATTTTTACGCTCACTTCAATCGACTCCTACTATTCCATCTTTCCTTTCACCCAAAACTCCAAAACGATCCCAACTTTGCAATCCCCCAAGACCACCGACCTTCCACATACCGGTAGCGTTTTCTGGCAAACCGACATCGTCCTTCTTTCTTTATCAATCGTTTAGTTTTGGTTCGTTTCTTATTTATTCTCCTTTTAAGTTGTTTCAATCGTTGTTTTCATTCTTATTTTGAATATTTTAGTTTTGTTTTGATTGTTTTTTGGTGTGTTGTTTCATTGAATTATTGTTTTTCTATTATGTTGAGTTTTTTCAAACATCGTGCCTATTTTGTGAAGGAGGAGAAGGGGTTTTTTTCAAAAATTGTGACATGATGTTTTTCTCTTATTTGAGATTGATTTTAATGTTATTTTTGCATTATAGCCTTGAAAACGTGACTTGCAAATGATTTTTTTAAAGAAATAAGGCAAGACTTGCTGCACAAGGCTACAATCTATAAAAGGGCATTGATTACACTGAGACATTTGCTCGAGTGACCAAGTTAAAAGCTGTTCGTATTCCACTTTCTTTTGTTGCAAATAATAACATTATATTATTTCAAATGGACGTTAAAAGTATTTTTCTAAACGGTTATATAAGTGAAGAAGTCTATGTTAAACAACCCTCAGGTTTTGAAAGTTCTTATTTTCCAAATCATATTTTTAAACTAAAGAAATCTTTGTATGGTCTAAAACAAGCACTTAGGACATGGTATGATAGACTCAATAACTTCTTGCTTAAAAATGACTTTTAAAGAGGACAAGTAGATAATACACTTTTTAGAAAATTCATAGGAGATAACATTCTTATTATTCAAATTTATGTTGATGACATTATTTTTGGATCTACTAATGAGTATGATGGGAGAACTTATGTTCTTCTTAGGGATACAAATTCAGCAAAGTAAAAAGGGTATATACATTCATTAAACTACATATACAAAAGAGTTTCTTAGGAAGTTTAAGATGATTGATTGCAAACCTATGGCTACACCAATCCATCCTACCTGTTCACTTAAAAAAGTCGATTCAAGCAAAAAAGTTGACCAAAAAACCTATAGGGGAATGATAGGATCTTTACCTAACAGCTTCTAGACCTGGCATCACATTTAGTGTATGTGTATGTGCAACATTTCAAACTAACCCTAGAGAATCAAATTTAACTGATGTTAAGAGAATCCTTAGATACCTAAAAGGCACTACAAACTTATCTTGTTCTACAAGAAATCTACTAAGTACAAACTTAGTGGATACCGTGATTCTAATTATGTTGGAGATAAACTTAAGAGAAAGAGCACTAGTGGCAACTGCACATTTTTAGGTGACAACTTAATATCTTTGTCAAATAAGAGACAAAAAACATTTGCAATGTCAACAACAGAGGCTGAATACATTTCAACAGCTGGTTGCGGTTCTCAACTACTTTGGATGAAACATCAACTTGAAGACTACAAAATCTTAGAATCCAACATTCTCATCTATTGCGACAACACTTCTTCCATTTGTCTAACCAAAAACTTTATCTTACATTTTAGAGCTAAACACATATAGATAAAACACCACTTCACTAGGGACTTTGTTCAAAAAGGGGTATTAAACATTCAATTTGTAGACATTGAACACTGATGGGTTGACATTTTCCCTAAACCACTACCTAAAGATAGGTTTGATTTCATCAAGAAAAACCTAAATCTTACCTTCATACCTGACTGATGTTGTGATCACTTCAAAGTAGTTTAGTTTTACACTAGTTATTATATTTTCTTGTATTATGTTATATTTATTTTATTCCAAAAAAAAATAAAGGAGAGACACAAAGTTTTACTTTCAAGTCCTTTTGTTTGATGACAAAAGGTGGAGAAATATATTTGATAATATGGGGAGAAAAAGATATTAAGACTTAGGGGGAGTCCTAAGCTAGGGGGAGTCAAAGAAATTAAATAAAAATTTATCATAAAAAATATAAGTTTTGTCATCATCAAAAAGGGGGAGATTATTGGAAAAAAGTTGGTTTTTCATTTAGAGTTTTGATGTTAACAAAATTATTTTATGAAAATAATATATTTGACTTCGAAGAGTATGAAATAAGATTCATATTTTTGAAGAAAATCTAAAATAAGATTTGATTCAAATTTATAATTGAAGAAAATATAAAATAAAGATTTAATTCAAATTTATAATTAAAGAAAATCTAAAATAAGATTTGATTCAAATTTATAATTGAAGAAAATTTAAAATAAAATTTGATTCAAATTTATAGTTGATGAAAATCTAAAATAAGATTTCATTCATATTTATAATTGAAGAAAATCTTTGACCAAGTTGAAAAGAATATATGGTCAAGATTTGAAGAAGATTTGATCAACATTTGATGAATATTTAAAGAAGGTTTTATTTGAAAAATTTACAAAGTCAATCTACACAAAATAGGAACAGAATCAATCTAAAGAATTTACAAACTCAATCTACAAAAATAGAAACAAAATCAATCTGAAGAATTTACAAATTCAATCTGAACAAGATACAATTAAGAATTAAACAAAGACTAAATTGAAGCCCAAATTTTCACTATAAATAAACACTCAAGGTTGAAGGAAAATAGCATTGAAAACATAAAATAGTAGAACTCATGTTCAAAGTTCTCAATTATTCTTAGAGTTCAAAGAGAGAAACACTTGTTTAGGTTAGAAATATTTTGAGCGTTCTTTTCTTAGAGTGTGAGAGTTATTATTATTATCAATTTTGTTAGAAGCAGTTACTCAAGTTCCAATCTTTTGTATTCAACCCGATAGTGGTTTAGTTCCTTCTTCAATTTGGGGTTTTCAAGTTGTTAAGAGAAGACATGGCTTGTAAGGTCAAGGTGGTTAGTTCCTCAAAAGTCTTGTCAGGTTGTTTCAGAAGACTGAATTGAAAGGTCAGGTGCTTTGTATTTCATGGTATTTGAATTAGTAGATTAAAGCCTTCTAAATGAGGGAACTGGATGTAGTCAAGTTTGTGTGAACCAGGATAAATCTACGCGTCAAATTATTTATGCATTCATCTCTTGCTACCTCTGAATCCAATTGTTTCTACTTCAAGTAAGTCACCAAAACCAAACTATATTTTTATTTATTTATAAATTATCAAAAAGCTATCACATTTGGCAAAAACAATTCAACCCCCTTTCTCGTGTTTGCACCTTCAGTTGTCCCGTCACTAAGTCTTTGTGACTTACCCCTTCTTGTTGTTTATTTTTTTTAGATTCGTAGACAGCTGAGTAGTAAGCTGTTAGTAGATTCAAGTTTCGATCAAATTTTTTTTGGTAGATCTCTTTGATCAATGACATTTTTTTGTAAATTCTATTGAGTCATAATGTAATTTGCAGCTATTTTGAGTCTTGAGAGTCTTTTGGGAGATGTAC
Source organism: Cicer pinnatifidum (assembly GCA_037974775.1). Taxonomy (NCBI): domain Eukaryota; kingdom Viridiplantae; phylum Streptophyta; class Magnoliopsida; order Fabales; family Fabaceae; genus Cicer; species Cicer pinnatifidum. The sequence continues at coordinate 31,870,739 of JBBPBR010000006.1, forward strand.
TAATATTTAGATTATGCTATTTGTATTATGACTGAATTGAGAGTTTAAACAGGAATTTTACAAATTTGGAAATGTTAAAGTTACGCAGGATACTTTGTCGAAATTTCGAGAAAAATTATATATATTTTTTGAAATGGTTATTGGGAATAATTTAGGTGTTTAATTGTTAAGTTAGTTGATATGCTTGTCATACTAGGAGTATAGCTTGTGCACCAGTCACGGCGTTTAGTTTTTGGGTCGTGACAGTTTGCAACTACATTCCCCACTCTTCAAAGGTTGTATAAACAAAAGAATAACCTGAGAAGGATGTTTGCATCAGAAGAGTAGGTGTACACAAATGCCTCAAAAAATTCTAAGGAAAAAGGACATATAGATTCATTCTAAGAAGAGAAACAAACTTAAGCATCAAAGGCTACAAGACTTGGTTTTTGTGAAGCCAAGCTCTTAAAGGCCGCTTTGATAACATGGATTTAACCGATCCTATTATCCTCAACAATATTGATGTGTGTTATGATTCACTTGAAAAAGAATTGGATAAAAACGGTGTATTCGCAAATGGTTTGGTCTTGGGAGAAGTTGGCTTGACTTGGGAACTTGTTGGTGATGCAGCTGGGGTTAATGAATCTGCGAGACTTATTACTGAACACCAATCAAGACTCACTGCAACAATGGCTAATGGAGATGAGGAGGTGGAAGAAGAGTTTGAATCAAGTGATGAACAAAATAATGTTGATGTGGTTAAAATTACAAGTGAAGATGAGAAAAATGATTTTGCATGATTCAAATTGTTTTTTAGTTTTAGTAGAACTTGGTTACTTTTAGAACTTATTTTTGATTACTTTTGATGTTACATTTTATTTAAGAAATTTGAAGTACTATGATTATCCCTTTCTCGATTATTACCAAATCTAATTCTTTTCATTATAAAATTTGTTTGTTGTTTCAAGTGAATGACCATAAGCAATACATACCTGTCATGTTGCACATTTTTCTTCATGATGTTCACCAAATTATTCACACAATTATTGACTATGGAATTGATGATAGATTCATTTTATCTAAATAGGAATATAGTTATTATGTTAACTATTATACCAAAATCAGAAAATATAAGAATTAAAATAATGAAATGGTAAAAATTTGAATTTTTTAAACGTTACAGAGACTTGTATTCGAATACACATATGCTGTATTCGAATACACCTGGAAACATTACAATTTTTCAGATCTGGGATGTCTTTAGAACATTGTAATTTTTCATCAAACCTCTTGGATCAATGGCCACAAATCTGAAGGGATGTTTTATGGAGTATAAGTACCCCATAACTTCAAATCAAATGACAACGATCCTTGAATCAATTCACTAAACAACTTTGAACAAAATTCTGAATTTTCTAAGTACTTGCATTAGATTTTCATATCATTTCAAAAGGTTCTCAAGTACTTGAATTGCTATTGATTTGTTTATCAATATACCACATATTAGACTCATTCAAACCTGATTGTATCATTTGTATAAATTAGTTTAAACTAAGATAGTGGTGTTCTATCTTAGAAGTATTGTTAGAAGTTTTGTAGCAAGAATCCCAGGGTGGGAGTTGTACTTTTCTAACAAGTATTGAATTAATCTCTTGTGGTGTGCAAGAGGACTGGACGTACCCTTGGTTATAAGGGGAACCAGGATAAATCTTAACGTGTCATTTACTTACTGCTGTTATTATTAAGCCTTGTTCTTAAATTCACAAAATCCAACTATCATATAACAAAAAAAACAGGAAAATCTACCTACACCTAATTCACCCCCCCTCTTAGGCGTACTTCTGTACTTACAATTGGCATCAGAGCGGGTTAAGGTAACTTACTCCTCGATCAAATATACATGGCTTCCGCACAACCTGTTTTTAGAGATGGTGGTAGCAGTACCAAGCCACCATGTTTTGTTGGAGAGCACCATGATTTCTGGAAAATACGTATGCAAGCATACCTTGAAGCACAAGGAGATGAAATATGGGATGCAGTTGAAAATGGACCTCACATTCCAAAAACTGTCATCAATAACAAAGAAGAGATTAAGATAAAAGATTCTTGGACTGATGATGATAAAAGAAAAGTGTTGTTCGATAAGAAGGCTAAGAATATACTGCAATCTGCACTAGGAATGGACGAATTTTTCCGGATATCTCACTGCAAAACAGCAAAAGAGATATGGGATACGTTGGAAATAACTCATGAAGGCACCATTGAGGTAAAAAGATCTAAACTCAACACACTATCACAAGAATATGAGTTATTTAGAATGCAGCCCGGAGAGTCTATTCTAGACTTGCAGAAAAGATTCTCCCACTTAACCAATCACTTGACAGCACTTGGAAAAGTCTTCACCAATGATGAATTAAATCTAAAAGTACTAAGATCATTGACAAGGGCTTGGCAACCAAAAGTGACAACAATATCCGGAAAGAAAAGCCTATCCAAAATGTCTCTTTCTGCACTATTTGGAAAACTTCAAGAGCACGAAATCGAACTTGGAAGGCTAGAACAAAATGAAAGCCAAGAAAAGAAGACCAAAAATATTGCTCTAAAGACCGAATCAAGAGAACAAATCAAAGTTGACGATTCAGATGAAGACGAAAATATTATCTTTCTAGTTAAGAAATTTAGTAAGTTTCTTAAAAATGATAGAACATTCAAAAAGAAAAGCTTCAAGAAGAAAGATAATTCTACATCAAGTCAAAAACTTCACTTGCTTTGAATGTGGTAAACAAGGACATATTAAAGCAGATTGTCCAAACCTTGCTAAGAAGAATGCCATCAAAAAGAAAGACTTCAAGAAGGCATACATAGCTTGGGAAGACAACGAAGTAAGTTCATCTTCAGAAACAGAAAGTGAAGAATGTGCCAATGTTGCATTAATGGCTTCGCATCAATCAGATGATGAAGAAGAGGTTAGTAATATAGACTCTCCTCTTTATAATAAAACTAATAGTGAATTAATTATAGAATACAATGATGCTCAAAACGCGATAAAGGAATTACTTATTGAATGTAAAAATCTGTATAAATTAGTGTCAACACAAAAGAAACAAATTTCAAGTTTACAAGAAAAAGTTGATACTATGGAGAAAAATTCTGAAAAAATAAAACAGAATTTTACATGCAATAAATGTGATTCCCTCTCTTTCAAAATTGTTCAATTAAATAGAGTGATTGAACGATACGAAAAGGGACAATTAGGATTGGAAAATGTCTTAAATATGCAAAGATACTCAAACGACAAAAGTGGTCTTGGATATTCAAAATTTGATAAACCAAATTTGAACAAAACTATTTTTGTTAAAGCAAGTAATCAATCTAATCAAGAAAAGATTATAGTTATGAAAAAGGATGATTTTTCTAATAAGAAAATTATTCAAAGTAAATCTCATAGATATGCTACTAATAGTAGATTTAATCCTACTTGTTCTTATTGTGGTCTTCATGGTCATACACCTAATGTATGTTACATTAGAAACTTTAGTGTTCCAAGTGGACATTACATATGGGTAAAGAAAGGTACTAACCATCAAGGACCCAAAGCACATTGGGTACCTAATAAAGTTTGATTTCAATTTTGTAGGTATGCAAGCAAGATACTTCAAATATGTGGTACTGATAGCGTTTCAGCAAGTGTACTGAATCGTTGCAAGTAATAATAAAACGGTAGTACCGAGTGTCGAACTCAAGGATTGCGTTTTACTATTGAATTATATTTAATTACTAAAATTGAACAAAAGATTCCCAAGTTGATTGAAATAATATTTGAAATTAACAACAATAATAAAATTGATCTTTTATAATAAGAAATATGTTAGGGATGAGTTTCAATTCGAATCCAACCTTGGTATCTAATTTGATCCTAGTTACTGAATTCATTTATTGAATTATTACCGAATTCTCTTAATTATTCTTGCCCTAATGTCTTAGTGACAGAACCTTTAATTCCAAAGTAACCCCTAATTCCTTAGTGGATTTAAGATTATAATTAAGCATTACCGTATAGAAATTCTCTTATAAATTATTGCTTTGCAACTAATTTAATTGGTTTCATGACCTGCATCTATCCCTAGACTACAAATTCATGAATTTCTCATCTCAAGCATTCGTAAAGTCCACTTCCGTTTCAAAATACAAATCGTAGAACATTTTAATGTTGATCAAGCAATAAAAAGCATTAAGCACAGAGATGAGAAAAATAATTCAATAAACTCATTCATATAACTAGAAATCAAATCAGAAAAATAAGGGTTTCATCTGGTTACACTCATCCCTAACAAATAGGGTTTAGTTACTCATGACAGATATACAAAAGATAGGGATTAGAGAAGAGTTACAAGAAGGATTCATGAATGATTCTTGATAAAGCTGCTCCAATGGCGTTAGAAACGGCCGTCTTTGAGTTTCTATGCTAGGGCACAAGTCTCCCAAGTTCCCAAGAGTCAAAAAGATCCAAAAAACAGTAAAAAATTGCGTTTTTATGATTGCTGATGCGCGTCACGCGCTTCAGGCGCGCAGGGCGCGCTCCAGGCGCGTGTTGGCAGAGCTGAAACATGAGAAATGCGCTTCAGGCGCGCTGGGCGCGCTCCAGGCGCACAGCATCTGCTGTCTGAAGTATTTTGCATTTTACGCATCTTTAGATTCTGAATTTGGTCCCGGTGTCTTCATGAAAGTTGTAGATATGGATCTTAGCTTTCATTAGCACTTGGATTGACTCCAATTGGACATCTAGAACTCCAGATATGGCTGAAATACTCCATATAGGTCATGTTGATTTCTCACCAAAATTCAGCACTGCACTAAAACAAAGTAACAACGCAAAACTACGAAAAATCTCTACTTAATAAAGCAAATAAGAACAAAAACATTTCATTAAATCAAATAACTAAAATCAACAAAATATATTAAATAACTCATTAAATTAACTAATGATTAAAGATAAATAAGACTAAAATCAATAAAAATTATGCATATGATGAAGAGTCATCAGGTACTTAGATAGTGGATGCTCCAAACATATGACGGGTGATGTAACAAAATTTTCAGCCTTAACACTTGAGTCAAAGGGACATGTAATATATGGAGACAACAACAAAGGAAAAATTTTAGGCTTTGGAAAAGTCGGTACATCACCATCCCCCTCAATTAAAGATGTCTTATATGTTGAAGGTCTAAAACATAATCTCATAAGCATTAGCCAGCTTTGCGACAAAGGATACAAGATAATTTTTAATAAAGATGAGTGCATCATACAAAATGAAGCTACAAATGAAACTCAGTTTGTCGGTAAGCGTTTCAAAAACATTTTCATACTTAATCTTGACGATTTATCCTTAAAAATGAAATGTCTTTTGGTAAGCGACAATAATGATGCTTGGCTATGGCATAAGAGATTTGCTCATATTCACATGGATCATTTAAACAAATTGGTCAAGCATGATCTTGTTGTAGGCTTGCCAAAAATGAAATTTATAAAGGATAAATTGTGTGACGCATGTCAAAAAGGGAAGCAAACAAAAAGTTCTTTCAAACCTAAAAATGTCATTTCAACCTCTAGACCACTACAATTGATACATATGGACTTGTTCGGACCATCAAGAACCAAAAGTCTTGGTGGAAACTCATATGGACTAGTTATTGTTGATGATTACTCAAGGTTCACCTGGACCTTATTTTTGGCAAGTAAAAATGAAGCTTTTAAGGCATTTAAAAATTATGCCAAGCTAGTCCAAAATGAACAATCTGCCAAAATTGTATCAATTAGAAGTGATCATGGAAGAGAGTTTCAAAATACTTCATTTGAAGAATTTTGTGAAGAAAATGGCATTTTCCACAACTTTTCTGCACCAAGGACACCACAACAAAATGGGGTTGTTGAGAGAAAGAATAGATCCTTGATAGAACTCGCTAGAACTATGCTAAGCGATTCAAATCTACCAAAATATTTTTGGGCAGATGCTGTAAACACAGCATGCTATGTTTCAAACCGGGTAATCATTAGGCCAATTCTTAAGAAAACTCCTTATGAACTTTACAAAGGTAGAAAACCAAATATCTCTCACTTCCACATTTTTGGATGTAAGTGTTTTGTGTTAAATAACGGTAAAGATAACCTTGGAAAATTTGATGAAAAAGCTGATGAAGGTATATTCCTCGGGTACTCTTTATCTAGTAAAGCATTTAGAATTTTCAATAAAAGAACTTTATTAGTTGAAGAATCAATGCATGTAACTTTTGATGAAACTAACCCCATAAAAGAGGAAAATATTATTTCTTGTGATGATGATGTTTTTGAAAGCAATGATTCAAGCCAAGAACCTCAAGCTAATCAACCAGATCAAGAAAGTGAAGTCAATATTGAAAAACAAAGTGATGATCTTCCTAAAGAATGGAGAACCCATAGATATCACCCAATTGATAATATCATAGGTGATATCAATAAAGGAGTCACAACAAGATTAAAGTTGCAAGATGCTTGCTTAAACATGGCATTTGTTTCTCAAATAGAACCCTCAAAAATTGGTGAAGCACTTAAGGATGATCAATGGATACTTGCTATGCAAGAAGAACTCAATCAATTTGAACGAAGCCAAGTATGGGAACTTGTTCCTAATCCTGGAAATAAACACATCATTGGTACAAAATGGGTGTTTAAAAATAAACTAGATGAGAATGGCATAGTTGTCCGCAACAAAGCTAGATTGGTCGCTCAAGGATACAATCAAGAGGAAGGGATAGATTTTGACGAAACATTTGCTCCGGTAGCAAGATTAGAAGCAATACGACTATTACTGGCATATGCTTGTTCCATGAATTTTGAGTTATATCAAATGGATGTGAAGAGTGCCTTTCTCAACGGATACATAAATGAAGAAGTCTATGTCAAACAGCCCCCTGGGTTTGAAGATTACAAAAATCCCTCACATGTTTACAAATTGAAAAAGGCTCTTTATGGTTTGAAACAAGCTCCAAGAGCTTGGTATGACAGATTAAGCACCTTTTTATGTGAACGCGGATTTGACAAAGGGGAGGTTGATAAAACATTATTTGTCAAAAGAGAAAATGGTCACACATTACTGGTTCAAATTTATGTTGATGATATAATATTTGGATCAACCAACAAGGACATATGTGAAGAATTCTCTTCAATAATGAAAGGAGAATTCGAAATGTCCATGATGGGGAAATTAAACTATTTTCTTGGACTTCATATCAAGCAACTTGAGCACGGCATCTTCATTAATCAAGCAAAATACTGTAAAGAATTACTAAAGAAATTTGAAATGGAAAATTGCAAAGAAAGTACAACTCCAATGGGCTCCGGAACATATGTTGATAAAGATGCATCAGGAATTTCAATCGACATATCCAAATATCGAGGTATGATTGGATCATTATTATATCTAACGGCCAGCAGGCCAGATATTATGTTTAGTGTTTGTCTGTGTGCAAGATTTCAGGCAGATCCGAAAGAATCACATCTAGTAGCTGTTAAAAGAATTATGAAGTATCTGAAAGGAACGACAAATGTAGGACTATGGTACCCCAAGGGTAGCATATGTAGCCTAGTTGGATACTCTGATTCGGATTATGCAGGATGCAAAACAGACCGTAAAAGCACCAGCGGCACATGCCATGTCTTAGGAAATGCACTAGTGTCATGGTCTTGTAAAAAGCAAGCTTGTGTTGCACTTAGTACTGCTGAAGCAGAATACATTGCAGCAGGAAGCTGTTGTGCCCAGATTCTCTGGCTCAAACAGCAATTACATGACTATGGAGTTTATCTTGGATGCATTCCCTTAAGATGTGATAACACAAGCGCCATAAACATCTCGAAGAATCCAATCATGCATTCTAGAACTAAACACATCGATATCCGACATCATTTTCTACGGGATCATGTACTTAAAGGTAATGTTGAGGTAACATTTGTTGATACACATAATCAACTGGCTGATATATTTACAAAACCATTACCAAAAGATTCATTTTATAAAATCCGAAGAGAACTTGGTATTTTAAGTGAAAATGATCTTTAGCCATTGCATACATAAGTTTGTCATATCCCTTATTTCTTGTTGATTATTGTTCTTGATATATGATTTTTATGTATTGTATGATACAATTTTCTTCAAAAAACTGAGTTTTTAAGCAAAACTGTGCTTATGTAGTCGAATACGACACTTTGTATTCGAATACACACGTTCCCAGATTCCCTGTATTCGAATACAAAGGATGTGTAGTCGAATACACGTTCCCAGAAAATTGTGTATTCGAATACCAGCAGGTGTAGTCGACTACACCTTCGCGTTTTTGCCCAGGTATAAAAGCTAATTCATGTTTTAGGTTTAGTTCTCTTATGCAGTATTCGAATACAGCCCTAGCCTTTTCTCTCTTCTCTCAAAAATTCATCCATCCTCATTTTACTCAGTTACCCATTTATCCAACCTAACATAATCCATTACTCTTTGCTTCTTTCTCATCATTACTCTTCAGATTTCTCCCAAAATCTCCCAAAATCTTCCATTTTCTTCAAAACCCATTTTTCCCCAAAATCTCTTTTCTCACCATGGATGCTCGCAAACGAGGACCATGAACCAAGCATGCAGCAGTAGGTCCTTCACGAAAACGAACAAGGAATCCTAACATCCCAAATCTATCCCGGCTTCTACACTCACCGGAAGAAATTGATCGTTTTCGCACATTCTACTCTGACAAGCGCCTTATCATTCCAAAACACGGTACTTTAGACTCTTTCTCTGACTTTAACTTTCCTAGGTTACTTAAAGCACAACATGTTGAAGCGTTTATAGGTTATAAAGGTCCTATTTATCCAGACTTGGTTAGGGTTTTTTATTGCAACCTTGCTGAAGAGGGAAAACTGCTTGTCTCTCGCGTTAAGGGTAAAACCATCCGTTTAACTACCAAAACTATTGGAGAAATTCTGAATATTCCTTTTAATGGTGAAAAGTTTTGTCCAAATAAATTATGTGAATGGGGTGATATTTCTAAGTATGATGCATATGTCTCCCTCTGTCGGTTTGACAGACGCACCATGGAACAAAAGAGAGCTCAGGCAGATTCTAAGTATGTCCAGCAACGTTATGGTGTAGGAAATCTTACTGTTGATTATCGGCTTCTACACTATTTTCTTAGCTATATTATGGTTCCAAAAGCTGGAAATTACTCTCAAATTTCGGAATTTGAGTTGCAAATTATGAATTTCATGTTTGAAGGACGTCAGCTTAATTGGGCATTTTTTGTGAAATCTATTATGTTTGGATCTCGTGAGGCAATAGGCTTACCGTATGCAAAAGAAGTTTCACGAATACTGGAACACTTTGGTGTGGACTTCTCTGATGAAGTGATGTTTACACCTACCAAAGAAAATATGTTGGATTTAGGTGTTTTGCCTAGTATGCGGATAGTATGGAATGAGGAGCTTGAAGCATTTGTGCATAAAGGTGATCATGGACAACCTTCTGATGCTGCACAGGATGACACTGCTGGACCCTCAAACACTGCTGCTCAAGATGATGACGAGGAAACTGCATCGGATGATGATTATATCTCCAATCAAATGATCATGGCTCGCTTTGATTCCTTCCAAACCTTCTTTCAAACTCAATTCGACAATTTGACAACCTCTATTGACACTCGCTTCCAGAACATCGAAACTACTCTTGCTCGCAATCATACCACTCTTTCTCAAGACATTAGTGACTTATCGGACAAAATTGATCACTTTCACATTCCGACAGATTTTGATTAAGTTCGCTATTTGGCATGTATTTGTACTCATTTGACTTTTTGCATTATGTACTACCTTAATATTTGAACTATTTTGTCCTTTAGATTATGGCGTATTTTGTATTGCTCTACTTACTACTTGTTATGTAATCTCTATTATGGTGTTATGACTTAAATTTCCCTTCTCCGCTGTTTGTGTTATGCTGTTATGGTGTTATGACTTAACTTTCCCATACATGTCTCTTTTTCGATTATTTATCTTCTTTTTGATCATGTCAAAAGGGGGAGAAAAAGTTGGTATTGTTGTTGTATTTCAAACCTTGTAGGTACTCAAACACAATTGTTTCAAATCATCACCTACAATGAGGGAGTATGAATATACAATGAGTACGGGGGAGTATGAACATACAACGGGGGTGTATGCATATATGACGGGGGAGAAATGATTTCAACTATACACTTTCTTCACAACAACAAAATTTTGTCATAATCAAAAAGGGGGAGAATGTAAACTACATGTTTTTGATGACAACAAAACCACCGATTATGGACGATGCAACAAGATCAAAAAGAAGATTCATAAGCTTCCTAATAAGCTTCCAAGTAAAACCATAGATGATAAAATGTAAAGGTATATGATACTCATCAATACTTCAAGTACATGAGAACAAGTCGCATTTATGCATGCATTTAAAATGTTTTTCAAAAGACCAAAACACATTAACAAAGCAGTTGAAAATTAGATTTTTAACTAAGTGTATAAGTGTATTCGAATACACCATGTTGTATTCGAATACAACTTAAGTCAGAGGCAAAAATCTAAATGTTGTATTCGACTACAACAATGTGTAGTCGAATACACTTCAAGTCAGAGACCAAAGTTGCTATGTGTGTATTCGACTACACATATCTGTAGTCGAATACAAGCTAAGTCAGAGGCCAAAATTGCTATATGTGTATTCGACTACACATATATGTAGTCGAATACAAGCTAAGTCAGAGGCTAAAATTCACTAATCTGTATTCGACTACACCAATGTGTATTCGAATACAAGATGTAAAATTTGAATTTTTTAAACGTTACAGATACTTGTATTCGAATACACATATGCTGTATTCGAATACACCTGGAAACATTACAATTTTTCAGATCTGGGATGTCTTTAGAACATTGTAATTTTTCATCAAACCTCTTGGATCAATGGCCACGAATCTGAAGGGATGTTTTATGGAGTATAAGTACCCCATAACTTCAGATCAAATGACAACGATCCTTGAATCAATTCACTGAACAACTTTGAACAAAATTCTGAATTTTCTAAGTACTTGCATTAGATTTTCATATCATTTCAAAAGGTTCTCAAGTACTTGGATTGCTATTGAGTTGTTTATCAATATACCACATATTAGACTCATTCAAACCTGATTGTACCATTTGTATAAATTAGTTTAAACTAAGATAGTGGTGTTCTATCTTAGAAGTATTGTTAGAAGTTTTGTAGCAAGAATCCCAGGGTAGGAGTTGTACTTTTCTAACAAGTATTGAATTAATCTCTTGTGGTGTGCAAGAGGACTGGACGTACCCTTGGTTATAAGGGGAACCAGGATAAATCTTAACGTGTCATTTACTTACTGCTGTTATTATTAAGCCTTGTTCTTAAATTCACAAA